>CM022302.1:538946509-539532956 GCA_011799875.1 Thinopyrum elongatum
CAACCGTGAGTACTCCAAAGTACTCAGCAAGTAAGGATCTACACTACATATGCAATATTATCAAAGGAAGGCTGTATATGTGGACTGGACTACATATGCACCAACTTACCCACCACGCTCGCTTAACTCCGGCCGGACACACTTTCTGGGTCATGCCTGGCCTCGGCCAAACGACACACCGCAACCCTACCTACAGCTCAGCAGAGAGGTCCCCGTCGGTCTACCTCCTAAGCGCAAGGGAGTCTTGGGCCATCGCCCCTCGCCCTCCGAGTCGTTGCGCACACGGCGAATCTCGGTACCACCCCTCAGGATGGCGCCGGCCCAGCCGTGCCGCGATGCTGAACTGGACGTCTGACAGAGCTTTCGGCTGATGCATACGATGCAGAGAGCCCATAACTTTTCCCACGTGATGGTTAGTGCTATCAGGCCAGAGGCCTGCTCGGATCAAATATCCAAATCGTTAGTGGATTAGGGGCTTGCGGAAACGAGCAGAGACTCACGATCGATGCGGCCCCGTCGCCCCGTCTCGAGGACTTGCGGCAAGGGCTAAGAATGCCCAGCCACGCCTCGTATTCATCTCTCGGGTAACCTCCAGGTTAACCCGTCTTCACATCACTCACGGGTACCCCTCAGGGTTGACCTGCCTTTCCAAGTAAAAGTAGTAAAGTCCAAGTATCCGTGTGTCCATAACATTAGGGAATCCGAGGTATCACCCTCATTGGATTCCTACTCGATGTATCCGTCAAGGTGAACTCGGAGGAATCACCCTCGATGGGTTCACACTTGAGGTGTCTCACGACAGCGTCGTTATCGGAAGTGGTGAAGAAGGAATCACCCTCGAGGTCCACAACCGATGAACTAACCTACAAGGTTAACATCAGAAGTGCTGACGAGGTATCACCCTCGGCGCTCGATAGTAACCCAGTAGTGTCGTACAACTAAGGGGGTGAAGTGCGGTGCCGGGGCCTGGTCTTCGATCCCATTGATCGGGTCTTCTGATAATCCAGCGGGGCAGTTGGGACAAGTGGGGGTCACTGGTGGGTCTCTAACGAGCCTATACTAAGCAGTTTGAAATAGGCAGGTAAGGTAACAATAAGCAGGTTACAAAAATAGGCTATGCATCAGAATGGAGCAATCAATTACAGTAGCAAAAACTAATGCAAGCATGAGAAAATAGAATGGGTGATATCGAGATGATCAAAGGGGGGGCTTGCCTGGTTGCTCGGCGGCAAAGGCAAGGTCGTCAACGGTGAAGTCGGTCTCCGGAGCTGCGTCGGTCTCATGGACTATGTCGGTACCAGGCTCTATCGAGAGAGAAGAGGGGGAGGAAACAGATAAATACACGGCAATCATAAGCAGCACAGAGCATGCTATGCTAACATGCGGTGTAGGGTTGCCTAAAGATATATCTAAACCATTTTAGTTATTTTGGGATTAAAGTTGGAATTAATAACCGGTGTATATGCACTATTCATCTATCGGAAATAGGCAAAAAGTTACGGGTTCACCTCTGTAGAGGATCCCGACACAGAAACAGATGGCACGATCAGCTTCGTCTCGTCATTCTGAGCAACTTTCATGTAGAAAGTTTTTCGATCCGAGCTACGGTTTATTTTCTATGATTTTCTAAAGTTTTAATCATTTTCTGAATTTATTTATCTATTTAATTCTAACATTATCCAGAACAGTGCGGGGGTGACGTCAGCATGACGCCTTGCTGGCGTCAGCAGTCAACAGACGGCTGGCCAGGTCAAACCTGACATGCGGGTCCAGTGGGGCCCACATGTCAGCCTTTGTTAGTTTAATCAGGTTTTATTTAAACTAATTAGGATTAATTAGTGGGTAGGGCCTACTGTCAGTGAGTGTTTAGTGTTATAATTTACTAATTAGCAGATTATCTACTTAATTAAATTCGTTTAATGGTGTGGGGCCCGGATGTCATAGACACAGGGCCAGCCCAGTCAGCGTTGACTGGGTCAACAGGTCAACGGGACCCACCCGTCAGCGACATAGGGGGTCCCACACATCAGGCCATGTCAGCGGTGGCCGGCGACTCGCCGGAATCTCGCCGGCGAGCGCGTTTCGCGGCGGCGCGGCCTCGGGTGTGGTCGGATTTCGCGCACAGGGCACCATTTTGGTCACCGTTGGGCGCGTTCGAACGGCAAGACGACGGCGCGTCGGATGGCGGCGGTCGAAGTGGCTGGGGTGGTCAGGGGCGAGCGCTACGACGACGCCTGCGGCGAGGTCCTCGGGCGAGCTACGGGAAGAGCTCTCCGGTGCGCAAACGGGCAAAAGAAGAGGCTAGCCGAGGTCTACGCGATGCGGCGAGTCCATTTGGCACAAGCCGGTGACCAAAAGGTCACTGGAGTCTCGTCGGTGGCGAGCTCCGCGGCGATGCGTGCGGTGATGCAAAAAGCGGCGAGCTCAGGGACAGATCCGCGCGGGAAAGAGGGGGAGATGATGCGGCTGCTCACCGGGAGCCTGCAGGTGTGCGTTAGCGTGCTCGGGGTGGATCGACGATGATGAATCGGCGCCGGAGAGGAGGACGACCGTGCGGGGAGGTCGAGCTTGAGGAGTTCAATGCGGGGCTCCCCGGCTCCGATGGCTGGGCGCAGTCGGAGCAGCGGACGACGGCGGTGCTTCACGGGATCTTGGCGAGGCACAGGGAGGCCGGTGGCCTCGGGATCGATGGCGGCGACGGTGGGCGTTTTCGGGCTAGATGGGGATCGAGCAAAGCGAGGCGATTGGGGGCGAAAGAGAGGGACTAAGGTTCGGAGGAGGACGAGAGGCGACTGAGGATGCTCTTATCCTCGTCAGGGAGCCGCCGGATGGGCGACAACGCGACGCGGGGCGCTCGAATGCGCGCGCGCGCTGACGCGTGCGGGAGGAGGGAGAAGATCCGGGGAGGTGGGCTGGGCCTGGCCGACTGGGCCTGCCAGGTAAGTGGCCTCTGGCCTTTTTTCCTTTTTCTGTTTTGCTATTTTCTCTTTTATTTAGCAGCAGAGAGAGGGATGGAGTTATTTGGGTAACCAAATAGTGTAGGAAAAATATGGGACTAGGCCCAATAAATCCAACACAAATTTAGACAGTGCCACAATTATTTTGGGAGCAAGTAGTTTTGGTTTGTATTTTCCAAAATTAAAATAGCACTGAAAAATGCTGGAATGGTGCTGGTATGACTGCTAAGGCTCATCCTTGCTCAAGGGTGATGTTGTGTTCCGTAACACATAATTGTTTTGGAATATTTGCTAGCAGATGAACATTTTTGCAGCAACTTTGGAACAACTTTATTTTTCAGTTGAATTTGAATTGAGTTTCAAAGAGAATTTTGAATTGCAAGAGTTAACCACTGTGATTAAGCATTGCAAATGAGGATGACTTGGCATTATTAGCAGATGATCACAGTGCTTATTACACAGGGGTGTTACAAATTCTCCTCCTCGAAAAGAAATTCTCGTCCCGAGAATTCAGGAGGTAGAAGGAAAGAGTTGGGGGTATTCCTTGCGAAGATGATCTTCGCGTTCCCAAGTGGCTTCATCTTCAGTATGATTTGACCACTGCACTTTGAGGAACTTGGTCGTCTTCTGTCGTGTCCGACGTTCAGCTTCATCGAGAATATGGATCGGATGCTCCTTATAAGAAAGATCATTCTGCAATTCAAGAAATTCATGATCCACTGCTCGGTGTGGATATTCCTTGAAGCAACGGCGAAGTTGCGACACATGGAAGACGTCGTGGATATGAGAGAATTGCGGCGGCAACTCCAGTTTATATGCCACTTGACCACGTCTGGCAATAATGCGAAAGGGACCAATGTAGCGGGGAGCTAACTTGCCCTTGATTCTGAAACGGTGAGTGCCCTTCATAGGAGTGACACGAAGATAAGCTTGATCACCAGGTTGATAAGTCAAACCCCATCGTTTGCGATCATAGTTGCTCATTTGGCGGTCCTGAGCCGCCTTGAGATTTTCTCGGACAATGCGGACTTGCTCTTCAGCGTGTTGAATAATATCCGGACCCACGAGCGGTCGTTCCCCAGTTTCTGACCAATTCAGAGGGGTTCGACACTTACATCCGTAAAGCACTTCGAAGGGGGCCATTTTCAAGCTGGCTTGATAGCTGTTGTTATAAGAGAATTCGGCATACGGAAGAGATTCTTCCCACTTCTTGCCGAAAGAAATAACGCAAGCTCGCAGCATGTCTTCAAGCACTTGATTTACTCGTTCAACTTGGCCTTGGGACTGGGGGTGATATGTTGAACTCCAGGTGATATGAGTTCCCATAGCTTCTTGGAAACTTTCCCAGAACTTTGAGGTGAAAAGACCGCCATGGTCCAAACTAATCTCCTTCGGAATGCCGTGGAGTGAAACAATTCTGGAGATATATAGCTCTGCTAACTGACTAGCAGTGATAGTCTCCTTAACACGTAGAAAGTGGGCAACCTTAGAGAGTTGGTCGACGACGACAAAACTAGCATCGTGACCCTTCTGTGACCTGGGAAGGCCAGTAATCAAATCCATTTGCACCTTATCCCATTTCCATAAAGGAATATGTAACGGTTGCAGAATCCCAGCAGGCTTCTGATGTTCTGCTTTCACGCGACGGCAAACATCACATTCAGCAACATATCGAGCAATATCCTGCTTCATTCTAGACCACCAGTACCTTTGACGAAGATCACGATACATTTTGGTGCTACCCGGATGAATAGACAGTGGTGTGTCATGTGCCTCCTTCATGACCCTGTCAGTCATTAGCTCGAAGCGAGGTACGACAATGCGGTCTCTGAAATACAAGGTTCCATCTTCAGACAGCGAGAAATCCCTGTACTTTTCAAGGTGAAGATCTCTCTTCATCAAATCAACTTCTGCATCTTTAGCTTGCGCACTCTTAATAGCCTTCTCAAGGTCTGGTTCAACAACCAAGGTTTTTAGGTATCCTTGAGGAACTATCTCGATATTTAGCTTTCGAAGCTCTTCATACAGAAGTGGTTGCTCTAGCTGGACTTCAAGTTCACAGTAATAGGATTTATGGCTCAATGCATCAGCCATTACATTAGGCTTGCCAGGGGTATAAGAAATACCCAAATCATAGTCCGTAATGGTCTCCATCCATCTTTGCCGACGAAGGTTCAGAGATGGCTGAGTGAACAAGTACTTCAGGCTTTTATGATCCATGTAGATCTCGCAACGATTACCGAGGAGGTAATGTCGCCACAACTTCAATGCATAGATGACCGCAGCTAGTTCTAGATCATGTACTGGATAGTTCTCTTCATGCGGGCGCAACTGTCGAGAGCCATAAGCAATCACTTTACGCTCTTGCATTAGGACACAGCCTAATCCTTCACAGGATGTGTCACAATAAATCACAAAATCTTTGCGAGAATCTGGAGGAGCTAGTACTGGGGCAGATGTCAGCTTGTCTTTGAGTGTTTGAAAACTTTCCTGACATTTTTCTGTCCATTCAAACTTAACGCCCTTGTGAAGCAGATCAGTCAAAGGCTTATCAATCTTTGAGAAATTCTCGACAAAGCGACATCAATAGCTTGCAAGGCCGAGAAAACTTCTGACTTGCTTGACATTCTTCGGTGGAGTCCAGCCCAGAATAGCCTGAACTCGTTCTGGGTTAACGGCAATGCCATCTTTGGAAATCACATGGCCGAGATATGTCACTTCAGATAACCAGAACTCGCATTTGGAATACTTGGCATACAGTTGATGTTCACGCAGCTTTTCCAGTACAAGCCGAAGATGTTCGGCATGTTCTTCTTCATTCTTCGAATAAACCAGAATATCATCTAGATATACCACGTTGAATTTTTCAAGATAATCCATGAAGATGTAATTCATTAACCGGGAGAAGGTTGCTGGAGCATTGGTTAAGCCGAAGGACATGACAGTGTACTCGTAAGAACCATAGCGAGTAACGAAGGCTGTCTTCGGAATATCCTCTTCACGAACTCGGATCTGGTGGTATCCCAATCTCAAATCAAGCTTAGAGAATACTGAGGAACCAGCAAGTTGATCATACAGATCATTGATTCTGGGAAGTGGATACTTATTCTGAATTGTCGCTTGTTTGATAGGTCGGTAATCTTGAACCAACCGATTCGTACCATCCTTCTTCTTGACAAAGAGGGAAGGTGCTCCCCAAGCAGATGAACTGGGGTGGATGAAACCCTTCTTAAGTGACTTGTCGATCTCTTCCTTAAGCTCGAGAAGGTGGTGCGGAGGCATCTTATAAGGGCGCTTCGCAATAGGGGTAGTGCCAGGCTTCAAGTCGATGACAAACTCAACAGCTCTAGCAGGGGGTATTCCTGGAAGTTCTTCTGGAAAGACATCTTGAAAATCACGAACAACTAGAACGTTCTCGATGCCTTCAAGAGGTGAGGTGTTCAAAGCATTCAGAGCATAAATCTGAGCTTCGGCGTTCTGAACTGTTCGAGCTGAGTATCTGACGGTTTGGCCGGAAGGGTGTGTGATGCGGACTGATTCAGTGGCACAGTCAATCAAAGCTTTATGAGGCTTCAACCAGTCCATACCCAGAATAATGTCTATGTTGGAAGTCTTGAGAGCAATGAGAGAAACGGGGAACATCAATCCTCCAATCACAATGTGGTTACCGTGGCTTACCATGGCAGTTTGCCAATTAGCCCCGGGTGACTAGATTACTAACGGGGTGGACATCTCCTCGAAAGGTATGTCACGACTTCGTGCAAAACTTTTGGACATGGAGGAGTGCGACGCTCCAGAATCAAAGAGTACAGAAGCTGGGGTTGAATTCACTAGTAGGGTACCCATCACAATTTTAATGTCCTGTCGAGCTTCTTTGATCTTGACATGGTTGACATGAACAAGCTGACTAGCAGGTGATCTGACACCACAGCTTCTATTGAAATGGTTTCGACGGCCCTTTTTACGGTCAACAGGACAACGTGATGAATTCTGCAGCTGACCCTGAGGACAACTGAAAGCACGATGCCCTGGCTGTCCACACTTGCGGCATAAACCATCATTATGGGGAGGAGCCTTAGTATTGGAATGTCCACCCTGAGTCGTAAGCTGTCTCGGCGGCGGAGGCAGATGAGGTGCAACATAAGACGGCCTTGGTGTTGGAGCAGGTCGATGATGAACACTGTGTGGGATCCAGACTCGACGTTTCTGAACGGGCTGACCCGAAGATGAGCCTACATCACGAGTGCGTTTGAGCGACTCCTTGTATTTAGCCAGACCAGTTTCAACTCGATAGGCTTGGCTGACAAGTGTCAAAAAGCCTGCGTAATCTTGAACAACAAGTGCGAGCTGTATATCGGAACGCAGTCCTTCACAGAATTTCTCCTGCTTGCGGGCGTCAGTGTCGACGTCATCTTTAGCGTAGCGGGATAATTCGAGAAATTTCCTCTGATATTCATTCATAGTCATTGCGCCCTGTTTAAGTTTGCGAAACTCCTGCTTCTTCTGATCGATCAGACCTGGAGGAATGTACCTTGCACGAAAGACTGATTGAAATTCCCGCCAAGTGGTTACAGTCTCTGCAGGCAACATATCCTTGCGGCTTTCCCACCATTGAGCAGCTGAACCCCTCAGGTGATACGTCGCATAGGTGACGTAACTGTCAGGGTTAACACTAGCCGACTTCATCTGAAAGGCAATGTCACGGAGCCAATCATCAGCATCCATTGGATCAGTCGAGCTGGGAAAAGTGGACGGATTGAGGCGCATGAATTCTGGCAGAGTTATTGGGGCAGACTGTTGCTGAGCATTCTGAGTTGGGAACTGAGCCAATACTCCGGTCATGAACTGACAGTTGAGTTCAAACTGCTGACGGTTGAGTTCAAACTGCTGCATCATGGCGGCAATATAGGGTGGAGGTGGAGGATCGTCAGCCATCCTGCCAAATTAACATGGGCAGTTTAGCAAGAAAAACTGCATGTGTAAGAGGTCATTCATGATGTAACATGAGTAATGAACAAGAAGGCATCAGGTGCATATTAGTAGTCATTAAAGACATATAGAACGATGCACAGATGTGGACACAAACGGCGGTAGAAGTTCGGAAACGCACGCAGCTAGACAAGCTAGGTGGCGCGCAGGCACGCGGTAAGGAAGTACACAACGAGACATATCCAAGGCTACATCAACGTCAGAGAAAACTGTTGGAGCGAGGCATCTGCAAGTGACAACACAGGGTGCCCTCGATAAAAGGATCCTGTAAGCAGAACCTGGCCCACAATCTTGAAGCAAGGGGGAATAATTTCAGAACTCCGGGTGGATGTGATCACGAGAACCTAATGTTGGAGTTAGCAAAATTTTAACCCGAATAGAAGAGAGATCAGAGTCCCAGAGTATGGAAGAGGAATAAAAGATCCTAATACCACCCAATTGGCGACGTGGGCCCGTAAGCCACACAGCCAAGTTAGTAAAACAGTTTTAGGTTACTAGACTCAACTTTGGCCAAGGAGTTGGAAAGGGGGGGTTCCTACAGGCAGTCGGCTCTGATACCAACCTGTGGCACCCCCGGCTTAATTGTGCACTAACCATACACGCAAATGCACATGATCAAGCCTAGGACTCACTTGAAGATATCACAACACAACTCTAACAATATAAATAAAGGCATACAAGCATTATATTACAAGCCAGGGCCTCGAGGGCTCGAATACATAAGCTTGATGCCAAACAAGCATCAACGGAAGCCTTAGATATCTGAGTACAGACATAAGACAGAGAGGTAAGCCTTAACAAGGTGGGACAAAAACAAAAGCTATGATCGAAAGGCGCAGGCCTCCTGCCTAGGACCCTCCGATCCTACTCCTGGTCGACGGCCAGCTCGTAGTAGTAACCACCCTCGGGGTAATAGTAGCGATCATCGGCGGGGGCAGCTGTCTCAGGGGCTCCGTCATCTGGTCACGACAAACTGATATGGGGAGAAAAAGAAAGCAAAGCAACCGTGAGTACTCCGAAGTACTCAGCAAGCAAGGATCTACACTTCATATGCAACATTATCAAAGAAAGGCTGTATATGTGGACTGGGCTGCAGAAATGCCAGAATAGAGAGGAAAGCCTGGTCCTATCGAAGACTAGCATCTTCAGCGGTCTTGCAGCAATAGAAGAGAGTAGATCAGCACAGTATAATACAGTAGTGGTTGTGCCAAGTAACAGTCTCGCCCAGAGATCCTTCCTTGACTCCCTGCGAGAAAGCGATCCCGGAGCCACATATGCAGGTATCATCTCAAGTTCTAGTTGTATCGATCGGGATACAACTCCGAGTGTCCTTTACCGTAGGACCGGCTATCGATAGATGTTTTCTTCCCTGCAGGGGTGCACCAACTTACCCACCACACTCGCTTAACTCCGGCCGGACACACTTTCTGGGTCATGCCCAGCCTCAGCCAAACGACACACCGCAACCCTACCTACAGCTCAGCAGAGAGGTCCCCGTCGGTCTACCTCCTAAGCACAAGGGGGTCTTGGGCCATCGCCCCTCGCCCTCCGAGTCATTGCGCACACGACGAATCTCGGTACCACCCCTCAGGATGGCGCCGGCCCAGCCATGCCGCGATGCTGAATTGGACATCTGACAGAGCTTTCGGCTGATGCATACGATGCAAAGTGCCCATAACTTTTCCCACGTGATGGTTAGTGCTATCAGGCCAGCGGCCTGCTCGGATCAAATATCCAAATCGTTAGTGGATTAGGGGCTGGCGAAAACAAGCAGAGACTCACGATCGATGTGACCCCGTCGCCCCGTCTTGAGGACTTGCGGCAAGGGCTAAGAATGCCCGACCACGCCTCGTATTCATCTCTCGGGTAACCTCCAGGTTAACCCGTCTTCACATCACTCACGGGTACCCCTTAGGGTCGACCCGTCTTTCCAAGTAACAGTAGTAAAGTCCAAGTATCCGTGTGTCCATAACATCAGGGAATCTGAGGTATCACCCTTATTGGATTCCTACTCGATGTATCCGTCAAGGTGAACTCGGAGGAATCACCCTCGATGGGTTCACACATGAGGTGTCGCACGACAGCGTCGTTATCGGAAGTGGTGAAGGAGGAATCACCCTCGAGGTCCACAACCGATGAACTAACCTACAAGGTTAACATCAGATGTGCTGACAAGGTATCACCCTCGGCACTCGATAGTAACCCAGTAGTGTCGTACAACTAAGGGGGTGAAGTGCGGTGCCGGGGCCTGGTCTTTGATCCCGTTGATCGGGTCTTCTGATAATCCAGCAGGGCAGTTGGGACAAGTGGGGGTCACTGGTGGGTCTCTAACCAGCCTATACTAAGTAGTTTGAAATAGGCAGGTAAGGTAACAATAAGCAGGTTACAAAAACAGGCTATGCATCAGAATAGGAGCAATCAATTACAGTAGCAAAAACTAATGCAAGCATGAGAAAATAGAATGGGCGATATCGGGATGATCAAAGGGGGGGCTTGCCTGGTTGCTCGGCGGCAAAGGCAAGGTCGTCAACGGTGAAGTCGGTCTCCGGAGCTGCGTTGGTCTCGTGGACTACGTCGGTACCGGGCTCTATCGGGAGAGAAGAGGGGGAGGAAACAGATAAATACACGGCAATCATAAGCAGCACAGAGCATGCTATGCTAACATGCGGTGTAGGGTTGCCTAAAGATATATCTAAACCATTTTCGTTATTTTGGGATTAAAGTTGGAATTAATAACCGATGTATATGCACTATTCATCTACCGGAAACAATCAAAAAGTTACGGGTTCACCTCTGTAGAGGATCCTGACACGGAAACAGACGGCACGATCAGCTTCGTCTCATTGTTCTGAGCAACTTTCATGTAGAAAGTTTTTCGATCCGAGCTACGGTTTATTTTCTATGATTTTCTAAAGTTTTAATCATTTTCTGAATTTATTTATCTATTTAATTCTAACATTATCCAGAACAGTGCGGGGGTGACGTCAGCATGACGCCTTGCTGGCGTCAGCAGTCAACAGACGGCTGGCCAGGTCAAACCTGACATGTGGGTCCAGTGGGGCCCACATGTCAGCCTCTGTTAGTTTAATCAGGTTTTATTTAAACTAATTAGGATTTATTAGTGGGTGGGGCCTACTGTCAGTGAGTGTTTAGTGTTATAATTAACTAATTAGTAGATTATCTACTTAATTAAATTCATTTAATGGGGTGGGGCCCGCATGTCATAGACACAGGGCCAGCCCAGTCTGCATTGATTGGGTCAACAGGTCAACGGGACCCACCCGTCAGCGACACAGGGGGTCCCACACGTCAGGCCACGTCAGCGGTGGCCGGCGACTCACCGGAATCTCGCCGGCGAGCACGTTTCGTGGCGGCGCGGCCTCGGGTGTGGTCGGATTTCGCGCACAGGGCACCATTTTGGTCGCCATTGGGCGCGTTCGAACGGCAAGACGACGGCGCGTCGGATGGCGGCGGTCGGAGCGGCTGGGGTGGTCAGGGGCGAGCGCTACGACGACGCCGGCGGCGAGGTCTTCGGACGAGCTACGGGGAGAGCTCTCCGGTGCGCAAACGGGCAAAAGAAGAGGCTAGCCGAGGTCTACGCGATGCGGCGAGTCCATTTGGCACAAGCCGGTGACCAAAAGGTCACCGGAGTCTCGTCGGCGGCGAGCTCCGCGGCGATGCGTGCGGTGATGCAAAAAGTAGCGAGCTCGGGGACAGATCCGCGCGGGAAAGAGGGGGAGATGACGCGGCTGCTCACCGGGAGCCTGCAGGTGTGCGTTAGCGTGCTCGGCGTCGAAGAGTAGGACGACCGTGCAGGGAGGTCGAGCTCGAGGAGTTCAATGCGGGGCTCCCCAGCTCCAATGGCTGGGCGCAGTCGGAGCAGCGGATGACGGCGGAGCTTCACGGCATCTTGGCGAGGCACGGGGAGGCCGGTGGCCTCGGGATCGACGGCGGCGACGGCGGGCGTTTTCGGGCGAGATGGGGATCGAGCAAAGCGAGGCGATTGGGGGCGAAAGAGAGGGACTAGGGTTCGGAGGAGGACGAGAGGCGACCGAGGATGCTCTTATCCTCATCGGGGAGCCACCGGATGGGCGATAGCGCGACGCCGAGCGCTCGGATGCGCGCGCTGATGCGTGCGGGAGGAGGGAGAAGATCCGGGGAGGTGGGCTGGGCCTGGCCGACTGGGCCTGCCAGGTAAGTGGCCTCTGGCCTTTTTTCCTTTTTCTGTTTTGCTGTTTTCTCTTTTATTTAGCAGCAGAGAGAGGGATGGAGTTATTTGGGTAACCAAATAGTGTAGGAAAATATGGGACTAGGCCCAATAAATCCAACACAAATGTGGACAGTGCCACAATTATTTTGGGAGCAAGTAGTTTTGGTTTGTATTTTCCAAAATTAAAATAGCACTGAAAAATGCTGGAATGGTGCTGTTACGACTGCTAAGGCTCATCCTTGCTCAAGGGTGATGTTGTGTTCCTTAACACATAATTGTTTTGGAATATTTGCTAGCAGATGAACATTTTTGCAGCAACTTTGGAACAACTTTATTTTTCAGTTGAATTTGAATTGAGTTTCAAAGAGAATTTTGAATTGCAAGAGTTAACCACTGTGATTAAGCATTGCAAACGAGGATGACTTGGCATTATTAGCAGATGATCACAGTGCTTATTACACAGGGGAGTTACATTTCTCTCGAAAGAAACGAGGATGACTTGGCATTATTAGCAGATGTGGTAATTGTACCTTCTCTCGAATTGGAGAGTAGCACATCAGAGAAATCCATTCCCGTGATGCCTACACCAACTAGAGAGGAAGCTAATGATGATGATCATGAAACTTCAGATCAAGTTACTATTGGACTTCGTAGGTCGAATAGAGCACGTTCCGCACCAGAGTGGTACGGTAATCCTGTCCTGGAAGTCATGTTATTAGACCAGGGCGAACCTACGGACTATGAAGAAGCTATGACGAGCCTAGATTCCGATAAATGGTTTGAGGCCATGAAATCTAAGATAGGATCCATGTATGAGAACAAAGCGTGGACTTTGGTGGATTTGCCCAATGATCGGCAAGCCAATGAGAATAAATGGATTTTCAAGAAGAAGACTGACGCTGATGGTAATGTTACTGTCTACAAATCTCGACTTGTCACAAAAGGTTTTCGACAAGTTCAAGGGGTTGACTACGATGAGACTTTCTCACCCGTAGTCATGCTCAAGTCCGTCCGAATCATGTTGGCAATTGCCGCATTTTATGATTATGAAATCTGGCAAATGGACGTCAAAACTACATTCCTTAATGGATTTCTTAATGAAGAGTTGTATATGATGCAACCAGAAGGTTTTGTCGATCCTAAAGGTGCCAACAAAGTGTGCAAGCTCCAGTGATCCATTTATGGACTGGTGCAAGCATCTCGGAGTTGGAATATACGCTTTGATGAGGTGATCAAAGCATATGGTTTTATACAGACTTTCGGTGAAGCCTGTATTTACAAGAAAGTGAGTGGGAGCTCTGTAGCACTTCTAATATTATATGTAGATGACATATTTTTGATTGGAAATGATATAGAATTTCTGGATAGCATAAAAGGATACTTGAATAAGAGTTTTTCAATGAAAGACCTCGGTGAAGCTGCTTATATATTGGGCATCAAGATCTATAGAGATAGATCGAGACACTTGATAAGACTTTCAATGAGTACATACCTTGACAAAGTTTTGAAGGAGTTCAAAATGGATCAGCCAAAGAAGGAGTTCTTGCCTATATTGTAAGGTGTGAAGTTGAGTAAGACTGAAAGCCAGACCACGGCAGAAGATAGAGAAAGAATGAAAGTCATTCCCTATGCCTCAGCCATAGGATCTACTATAAAGTATGCCATGATGTGTACCAGACCTATTGTGTACTTTGCCATGAGTTTGGCAAGGGGTACAATAGTGATCCAGGAGTGGATCACTGGACAGCGGTCAAAATTATCCTTAAGTGCCTTAATAGGACTAAGGAAATGTTTCTCGATTATGGAGGTGATAAAGAGTTCGTCGTAAAGGGTTACGTCGATGCAATCTTTGACACTAATCCGGATGACTCTAAGTCTCAATCTGGATACATATTGAATGTGGGAGCAAATTAGCTAGAGTAGCTCCATGTAGAGCTTTGTAGACATAGAAATTTTCAAAATACATACGGATCTGAATGTGGCAGACCCGTTGACTAAACTTCTCTCACAAGCAAAACATGATCACACCTTCGTACTCTTTGGCTGTTAATCACATGGCGATGTGAACTAGATTATTGACTCTAGTAAACTCTTTGAGTGTTGGTCACATGGCGATGTGAACTATGGGTGTTAATCACATGGCGATGTGAACTAGATTATTGACTCTAGTAAACTTTTTGGGTGTTGGTCACATGGCGATGTTAACTATGGGTGTTAATCACATGGTGATGTGAACTAGATTATTGACTCTAGTGCAAGTGGGAGACTGAAGGAAATATGCCCTAGAGGCAATAATAAAGTTGTTATTTTATATTTCCTTATTCATGATAAAGGTTTATTATTCATGCTAGAATTGTATTGATCGAAAACTTAAATGCATGTCTGAATACATAAACAAATACCGTGTCCCTAGTATGCCTCTACTAGACCAGCTCGTTGATCAAAGATGGTTAAGGTTTCCTAACCATAGACATGTGTTGTCATTTGATAACGGGATCACATCATTAGGAGAATGATGTGATGGACAAGACCCATCCGTTAGCTTAGCATAATGATCGTTCAGTTGATTGCTAATGCTTTCTTCATGTCAAATACATATTCCTTCGACTATGAGATTATGCAACTCCCGGATACCGGAGGAATACCTTGTGTGCTATCAAACGTCACAACGTAACTGGGTGATCATAAAGATGCTCTACAGGTATCTCCGAAGGTGTTTATTGAGTTGGCATAGATCGAGATTAGGATTTGTCACTCCGAGTATCGGAGAGGTATCTCTGGGCCCTCTCGGTAATACACATCATAAGCTTGCAAGCAAACGACCAAGGAGTTAGTCACGAGGTGATGTATTACGGAACGAGTAAAGAGACTTGCCGGTAACGAGATTGAACTAGGTATGTGTAACACCCCAAAATTTAATCATGTTTTTACTAAATAAAAATTTGGCCAGAAATAAAATTTTGAATTTTACTAGGTCTTTTTTTAATTTCAGAACCAATTCCTGTTTCCGTTTTCCAAAATTCTTCCCTCCATATAGAAATTTTTGTAAATAATATTGTGGCTTTGGTAGTTTTCTTAAAACATTTCCATTATAGTTTAATAACAGTAAGAATTATTTTCATAATAAAAATTGCCCCAAAACAATTCTTTTAATAGCTATTTCTATATTTTAAATGCCTGTGTTGCACTACAACCAATTTAAATAATTTCTTTTTAATTTCCACAAAAATTATGGGAGGTCATGTGATGTCCACAGATCACTTTTATGTAGAAACCTAACTTGGTCTTTTGTAAATTTTGAGTGAAACAACCTCTTTTCAATTCTGTCCTGTATTTGAGTTTCTACTGCATCCCCAATTTTACTTGCCCCAAAAATTCTGAAATTTTTCCCACCTATAGTCCTTCCAACCAAACCCTTAAGAACAGAAGATCAGCTCAGTTTGCATCTTGGAAGTCCACCCAATATCCTCCTATAGTTTATGTCCAGAAATGAATTCTGTTAAAACTTGCATTAGCAAGTATCTCTTTTTGCCAAAACAACTCCACCATCATCTATACCCACTAAGGAGACACCATCCTGGTAAATTTCACACCCAGCAAAGTCCCCTAGATTGCCCTAGAATTTTATCAAACAGCTCATGTGCATGATAGAATTTGGCTACCTATCAAAACTACATTAGGAACTTGATCATATGGCCAAACCACCTTGTCCATCATCTCTGGGATCTCCAGGAGCATCCACCTGCCAAAACCCAGCATGATTAGATCACTATAGAGCCCCCTCGCATTTTGTCGAGCACGTAGCATGCATGCACAGAGCGTGCCTAGAGCGCCAGTATTGCAGGCTTCGGCACCACTCTGCGCTGCCCTCCCTGCTGCTGCTCCGCACGTTGGGCACCTCCAGGAGCTTCGCGAGACACCCGCGAATCTTGCCGACACCCTCCCCTTGACCCTAGCACCGACCACCGCCATCCCGAGCCGCCGCCGCCATCTTCCACTCGGGCACGGCACCACCCGTGCCGCCCGACCCCGCCAGCGCACCCCCTTCTTAACTACTGACCACCGCCCCCTCCACCGACCGCACTGGCATCGCTGACCATCGCCACCGCCCCCAACCACCCAAATGGCGCCATGAATGGCCGCCGCCACCATGGCTCCCTCTGGAAGCCACGGCACCGCCTCTCCCTCCCTATATAAGACACCATGAGCTCGCCCTAGATCAACACCACCACTATCTCTCCCCCAGTAAGCTCCCCGAGGAAGGAAAACGACCGGAGCAGTCGTCGTCTTCGTCCCCGGCAACCACTGCCGCCACCACCTCCTCGATGATCTCCACCTCTCCAGTGCCTCCCCTTCTCTTTTATTCCACCAATAGACCCCTGGAGAACCTGCGGATCTTTCCCCGTCACCAATTCCGCCGGAGATGGCCCGTGGGGGAAAGCCCTCTTCCACCCGATGACCTCCTCCGCCATGGCTGAAGCCCTGCTCAACTTGAGCTTTCTCGGCGATCTTCTCCACCTCCCACGGATGCGGCACTTCTACCTGAACCCATCCATGTGCCGAGCGTCGCAGGAGACGCCTTGCAGCGCCGGCGTACGCTCTGTCCAGACGCGTGTAAGGGTGGAAGACAAACCCGACAGGTGGGCCCCACCTATCGGTGAGTCACCTCTGTCCCGCCAGCAACGCATTCCTGTGATTATGTTTACCCTGCGGGGAAAGCGTATTCTTGGAGTACGCCATCGACGTCATCGGTCCTTCCGCGCAGCCGAACGGCTGGGCCCAGCCCAGTGGCACCGCTCGGTTAAACGACGCTTAGGGCGCAGCTCTTTTCTTTTCCTTTTCCTTTTTCAGGATGACTCAAATAATTCCATAGCAATTATTTCTAAACCAAATTTAATGATTAATTTTTTTAAATATTTCTAAAAGCATGTTCTATTATTTTAGCCTAGATGAACATTTTTTTTAGGCCTTGTCTCTGTTGAACCTACTAAATAGTCCTTTTTCTTATTTATTTGCACTTAGAAATTTCATAAGTAATTCATATGAACTCCAAATAAATTGATTCTTTTTCTGTTATTTTTCATTTTTCATATAGTTTATTTTAATGCTTATTTCAAAAATATTTGAAACAATTTTTGGCACTGTTCTTGCTCTATGTAGTAATTTAAATGTTTTTGAAAATAGGAAATGGAGGGAAGATAAAGTTTTCAAAATTTTGGAGTGGAACCAACACCCCTGCATGCTCAAGGCAAGCATCTTGAACACTTGATATGGTGGATTGCATAGTTAATATTTGCATCATGACTATGTTGAGTTCCTATAAAGTTGGCATATTGATAGTTATGCATGCATGACCCCATGAAATATTTTACCTTCATTTAGGCATGAAGTAAGAGTAAGCAAGGATATTTTTATTATGTCACATATGCCTGTGCCGGTCCGGACTAATCTGCAGGAAGAAATCAGTCACGAGAAAAGTGACCGTGAGACTGAAAACTCGTTGTGACGAGAATGATCAGTGTGGGCATGTTGGAGCATGCAAGGGTTGTAGCCCTGTAGGGATGCTACTATTGAAAGAATACTTTGTTGAGCTAACCACTGCAGGAAAACTTGAACCTCCTGAGTCGACCGTAGATCGAGTCTTGTTCGGGTAACCCCCATACTTGATTCGTGTTGGCACAGGTCCCTGCCACAGGTAGGGTATGGTTCAGTAAGTTGATAACCCCTTTCCGTGCACACACAGTACAGAGGGCCACGATGAGGGTTTCCGTGGCCGCGGACTAAATCCTGTCATCGGGTCAGGGGGCATGGGTGTTTCCAGTTGTGACTGAGAGGGGGGCACCCCTTGTAATCCGCGCGTATGAATAGTGATCCCATGCAGGACGTTGGTCTCTCCGTCTTAAAGTTTTTCTTGAACGATGTTTTGGGTGATTCCTGGCATCCGGAAAGTAAATCTGGTGTGTGCTGGTTAGGTGTGTTTTCAACCCAAAGACCGTAATGGGAATTGGTCAGTGTCACGGTACTGACTAAAGAAATCCTTTACTTGTGGGTAATGAGTACACCCTCTGCAGAGTTTAAACCTATTCGAATAGCCGTCTCCGCGGTTAAGGACTACAGTCTGGGTTGGTCAAGTGTCGGTCTTCGGAGGAAAATAATTAAATTGAGCCTGAAATATTTTGCAGGATAATTGTTGTCACCCTGATGCTACCATAAATATTTTATGCATGCTAAATATTATTATGGTTATGCATATTATTGAGGACTAACCCATTTCTCTTATTTTGAATTTCCTGAGTGTCTCAGGGGTTGGCTAGACTACCCCGGGCACTCAATTTTATTTTCAAGTCCGACCGTGGCGTCACTTGACACCCGACTGGCATTTCTCTTCAAGTCCGACCGTGGCGTCACTTGACACCCGACTGGCATTTCTCTTCAAGTCCGACCATGGCGTCACTTGACACCCGACTGGCATTTCTCTTCAAGACCTCTTCGTGACGTCCCTCGAGTTTACAGGCGGTCCCGCCACTACTCTTGTGGACACCCGATTGGCATTTCTTTTATTTTGCTGAGTGTCACTTGGGCTGGCTAGACTATCCGTGGCATTCATTTGCTTTATTTCTAATAAGTTTGATCATGACTAACATGCTATGTTCACGTTCATATCATTTTGTTGTCATGACTTAAATTCCAGTCAGCAAGAGCATATGCATATAGTTTGGCTCATCATGATCATATTTTTATTATCTGTTGCATTCGGTATATCCTTTGTTCATGATGTTTGCGAGTACATCCAAATGAACTCACAGGCTTGTCCCTGGCTATTTACGTGGCCAGGTCAGGAATTCTACGAGGAGTACCATAGCGACGTCCGTGCGGAGCCTAGGATGGCAGCCACGCAGGATAGGAATTATCTAGGTTAGCCGTTCCTGTGGGAATGGAGCCCCATCGACGTTGGAAAACCACAAGTCGCTTTTGTCACCCATCACCAGATATCATCGTTGTATCATTAGACCTTCATGGTCTTGTATCCAATTCTTGTAATTGCTTGGCAATCTGTAACAAGGACGTGTCCACTAGTAACGGTAATCCTGGGCTGGTGATGACACGAGGGGCTAATTTTTTGGGATTTTTGTGTCCTCGAAATCCGGCCCCGTAGGGTCCGCATGCTTAACGTTCGTTGACGATATAGTGTTATATGAGTTATATGATTTGGTGACCGAATGTTGTTCGGAGTCCCGGATAAGATCATAGACATGACGAGGAGTATCAAAATGGTCGAGAGGTAAAGATTGATATATAGGACGATGGTATTCGGACACCGAAAGTGTTTCGGAGGGTACCGGGTACTTATCGGGTCACCGGAAAGGAGTTTCGGGCACCCCCGGCAAAGTTATAGGCCTAATGGTCCAAAGGGGGGGCAGACCAGCCCCTGGTGCGCCCCTTCTTTGGACAGCAGGCCCTAAGGGAAGGAAAGGAGGGAGGGCTAGCCCCTCCTACCTTTCCCTCTCATGGGAGAAAGGAAAGGGTGGGGGGGGGGGCGCCACCCTCCCTTGCCTTTCCCCCGCACCTATATAAGGCAGGGGGCACGGCTTGGGAGGGACTCCAAGTAGGATTCCTCCTACTTGGGAGCCTCCTTTAGCTGCTCCTCCCTCCCTCCCACCTATATATATGTGGGGGGGGGAGGGGGCACCTAGCATAGGACAGACAATTATCTTAGCCGTGTGCGGCGCCCCCCCTTCACCGTTTACTCCCTCAGTCATATTTTCGTAGTGCTTATGCGAAGCCCTGCGGAGATCACATCACCATCACCGTCACCACGCCGTCGTGCTGCCGGAACTCATCTACTACTTCGTCCGTCTTGCTGGATCAAGAAGGCGAGGACTTCACCGAGCTGAACGTGTGCAGAACTCGAAGGTGCCGTACGTTCGGTACTTGATCGGTTGGAGCGCGATGAAGTTCGACTACATCAACCGCGTCATGAAACACTTCCGCTTACGGTCTACGAGGGTATGTAGACACACTCTCTCCCTCGTTGCTATGCATCTCCTTGGATAGATCATTGCGTGTGCGTAGAATTTTTTTTGTTTTCATGCAACGTTTCCCAACAGCCTTAGCTTTTACTCATTATGTTCACAGTTACCACTCGGACGCCCGACCTGAACCTCAACTATTCCTTCTTATGCTCGTCGTCGGGACTCGGACAATGTACTCCGACGAGCCTCCCCGTTGCATCATACTAAAAAAAGATATGATATAGAGAAGCCATTTATACGCCATCATACTAAAAAAGATATGTTGCAACTTAGGTGGTAAATCATGGAATTCACTTCAAATTGGGAGATTAACGAACAATTATAAGAAAACTGATATAGAGAAGCCATTTCATAGTTGCTTAAAATAGTAAAGTTTTTTTTAATATTTTTTCTATTGCCCTATCAAATGAATTACTAAGTAATGGCGGGGGTCAATTCTTGATTTTAATAGCGTCCCCCTAAGGCTCAGTTGACTGACATGGTTGACGGATGTCATCCCTTTATAGTGCAACCTTTATTCCCCTGTCCAGTCGGATTGTTCTTTCTTGTTGCTTTCGGGTTGGCCCTGTGTTTGCCTTTGTCCTTTGTTGTACTAGATGACCCGTTGCGCCCATGGCGCAAAGGGCGACAGGAAGCCAAGTATTGAAAGAGTGTGTATAAAAAAATTAGACACAAATTGAAAATAATACATAGTGTTCTAAGAAGCTAATGATTGATTATTTACAATGCTATTAGGAAGGAAAGTAGTTAGTCAGAGAGGCATGATATTGGTGTTTTGAAGTGATGAACATTACATGTTTCATTATAACTGTTGCTCTTAGAACACTCAATGGTATATGTTAGTGCTATAGCTCTTGAGCGGAAGGTGGACACTGGTAGGTAGGGCATGTGCTTTCCTTGGGTAGCATATTCGGTGTTGTTGTTAAGTAGTTGATACTTCAAACAGAGAGAGCAGTATAAACATATAGTTATAGATAAGGGTGGCATTATGCATATTAAATTATTAATAGATGGATGTGCAACACATGAGCAACAACAGTAGAGGTTACATAGGCAAGAACATAAGTGGTAGCTGTTGAAAAGCAACACATGGCATCGTTGAAAAACAGAGGAAGGTTTCATCCTGTTACAGAGCCTGATTACAAGTTCTTAGAGCGCTAGATCATATTTAGATACGACTTGTGTTGTTGTCGATGGTTCATCTAAAGGCAATGCACGATGAGAACCAGGCGTTGCTTTGTGGTGACCTTGAAGCGAAAGGCGCAGATGTTAAGCACACTGTAGGTTGTACTTGATATGATCAGTCAGGCAAGTACTTTAGTTGTGAGGTATAAGCAAAGACCATTTTCTGTTTCAATGAAGTGGGAGGAAGGATGTTACCATGCGCTGGCCTGGCTTTGCGAATGTTCTGTTGATGGTGCACACATAGTATTTGATGTCTGGCTTTTTGCGGCGGAACGTGGCAAACAAGGTGTTCACATGGTTCTGATAGAGCTTAACTTCATTGCCCTAGTGACAGTATTTTTCAAGCTCTCCACAGTACTGGATAGCAGGGGGTGGCCCTGATTTAGGTAAGAACCAAATGAAGGACCATATGTAAGAAGACTGAATATTATTTAGTGTTAAGAGACTAAGCTTTCACTAAGAGAAAATCTGAATCAAGCTGTAAACCTACGGTAGGAAAAATAAAGCAAGCAAGGTAATTAAGCTGAGCATTATTGATCGGAATGATATAAGGTTTTTTGGGTTTGAAGCAGTAAATTAGCGTCGGAGAAGTATAGCAGATCATAAAAACTATTATTATCAGCTGTAGCTCGTAAAGTTGGGAAAACATATATGATTGTAGAAAAATGATATAACAGCAGTTAGATTACAACCTGCCTGAAAGAGTCATCTTTAAAGGAAACAGTAGAAATGAAATGAAATTTCTGTTTGGAATATGGTCATTTTCATTTCAATGGAGAATAGCATAACAGAATAATGTGTTTTGCAGTGTTGCTTTATATATGGTGAATATGGAATGGGCTCACCGCGATTGATATACTCTGGATGCTCACATTCTTCACCCTGTACAATTGTTGAGAGAATTGTTAGTGTGAGTAATCAGAAACTTGTTTGTTGGCAATAGCAATTGTGTAGCTTAACAGCGGTACAATTTAATCATGCACTTTAAAAGAAAAGGAAAATGGATTTAACTTGTGTGATTTAGTGCTTTTATAAATGGTTATGTAATCATTTGAGTACACGAGCTATTAAATTCCCAGAGCATACTCATCACACCATGTAACATTACTCGTTTTGTCTCATGGCAGGACATGTTGAGAAAGATCTAAAATCATGAAAGAGTACGTGTGAATAGAGGGGGAAAAGAGAGTTGGAGAGGCGAGGAGCACCTGCATCATATAGATCAGAAAGAACTTAAACATCAGCCTATCCAGAGTAGGAGTCTGGTTGGGGAGGATGTCGTCCAGCATGGTCACCCTCGGTCAGCCTCCTCGGCTTCTTCGTGCTAGTCCAGTAGGCCTGTGCACAACGGCGGAGGACTGGAAGATGAGGAGAGCAACACACCGGCCGACGATGACAGGCGAGGGAGATGACAAAGCAACACAAGGAAGAAGAGATGAAGATGAGGCCGACTGCAAGGCGAAGGGGCGTAACAAACTGTCAGCAAGAATTTCAGATCGTGAGCATATGATCAAAAGGAAAATGGCACATAAACAATATGACACTAATTCATACTAATCGTTATACCATTGTACACCCAGGATCATGCTCCTAATCTCCCGCTCCTCTACGGAGGAAGAAAGCGGAGGATGTGGGCATGGAGGCGGACGCAGCGACGCATTGACCAACTGGCCACCTATAGGAGGAGGCAGGTGCGAGGACCTCGCCACCTAGAGGAGGAGGCATGTCGCATCTGCAGCTCCTCGCCGCCTTGTTCCGCAGCTGCAAGCACGGTGAGGAGCTCTGCCTGGATCAAACCAATAATGCTAAACACCATCAAATTAGATCATAAGTCAGGCCTGCTAAACCTCCTGCCCACACAAATAAAATCGAGTTAGTGAGGACGTTGTGGTTGATTTGATCTAGCTAAAATAGACACACATAAAATGGCAAACGCCAAACCGAGTAATTGTTCTGCTATGCATAATGTGAGATTTAATATAAATGGACCAAATTTATCTGAGCCAACAAAGCAAAATCCTGATATACGTCATACAAGTTAGTAAGTTACAAACTCCAGTCTACAGATCACTAATACATGTCATTCAAAATTTCATTCTTCGAGTTTGCTTGCCTGCTAATTGCATTGGGACAAATTTTTAGAAGAAGCTAATCTCAATTAATCTAACCTCACCATCAAGAGAACCAATCTGGACGTGCTTCCTTCAGCTTTGTCAAATCAGAACATGGCCACACTATACATCCATTGGCTCCAGCGTTTGTTACGCTCTCAATGCTGACAAATCTGGACATTACCTACTGCCTAGTTGTTTATCCACACCTTCGATCCATACCAGAGAGCAGAGGGGAGTGGCGAACTGTACCTGAGTGGAGATGTAGGTTGGAGGCCAAGGAGCGCTGGAGGTATGGCAGCGGCATCGGTCGACTGCTTGCTGGGAGCACCTAGGAAAGGGCGGCAGACGGGAAACAAGACGGCGCAGGCGAAAAAGGGCTCGCACGAACAAATCGGCAGGAGAGCCGCCTCACACGACGCCTATGCTCTGCACAGCGTCGAAGACGAAGAGCAGAGAGGCGGCTCGGCCAGCGGAGAATCATCACGCACGACACCTCTGCTGCCTCTGCTTTGCACGACATCGAAGATGGACAGCAGAGAAGCGGCTCGGCTAACGGTGGCCTCCAGCGCTTGAATCGATCTGGTCATGTCGGCACCCTTTGTGGAGAGAAGCACAGATGTCTCAAAAACATAGATCACAAATCATATATTCTCTACCAAAAAGAAAAACCTTGAAAAGTATAACATAACCATGAAAGGAATGGATTAATGTCTACGTAAAATTTCCTGGAGACATCCCATAGGCTAGTAACAAATCTCTGTATCACACCATATTAACAACCAAGCAAAACTAAAACCTTGCCTACCATCTGATAAAGAAGGGTGCACTATATATGAAATCTAATAGTCATGTATAATCCACCAATAGCGAAAAAATAGAGGTTATGGGATAGTTAGATCCCACTCACATTTTCCTCACATGTGCTACAAGTTATGGATAATGCACATGTATAACTTAAAAGAAATCTTGAAGACCTGATTTCACCTAAGTACCTAACATAGCAAAACAAGCCGATTTAGCAAAGCTAACTATTTCGCCAAATGTGAAAATCATCAAATACTGCCAGTGCAAGATGAAATAAGAACCTTTCAGAATAGTGACATGAAATCAGCAAAATCCTCACCTAAGTGACTCATCAGTATGACATGGGGCAATACCTGAATGTGTCTAGAGCTCATACAAGCACTCAAGCGAGGTGATTTGGAATTGGAGAGCTACATGGGCCACTCCAGCAGTGCTTTTTTGCTTGGTGTGACAGGTCATTTCGTATCACCGTTTGATCTTTCATTGGGTGGGACTCTCAATGGATGGCACCCGATGTGGTCAATTAATAAAGGCAGTATCGGTGAGGCATTGAAAGCATGCAAGTTAGCAACACATAGCACATAAGGCGGTGGATCAGAAGACACAACAACCCCGCACTGTACTGCAGGCACTGTGGCGGCGAGCCCGAGCATCTGGAACTTGATAAAGTACCTTCTGAACAAGGCTGCATACCTGCACTATGCAACATATATGTATACACAATTAACACTACAATCATTGCAAAAAATGAAGAATGCACCATGCTTCATGCAGATCGATCAGCATACCTTTCCATCGGCAGAAGCGTAAAGTTCTCCTGGCAGAATAACTACATGATGTGCAGACCACCTTGAAAAACCAAGTAAAAATTTATGATCAAATGTAACTGGAAATTTTAAAATTCACTAAAGAACTGGTCTGCATTTTGAGATACTAAAAAAAATCAATAACCAACAGCAGAGCCAACAGATCAATGGCAGGAAAAACCCAGTAACTAAATCCTAGACCAAATCAATGGCTAATTCAAGGGCATTTTTTTTATTTCCTCTAATCATGCTACTGTAAAGGAGAACCAAATATAATTCAGTAGAGCCGAGGAATAAATCATTGGAAAACAAAATAAAAGAGATCACTCTTCTTGTCCTGTGTCTGTAAACCACTAATTAGACTAATCAGGCTGGGTATCCAAAATAACCAAGTCAACTAAAAGAGATAAATACAAATAATTTGTTTCTTCATTCCAGTAAAAAGTTTCACTCCATCATGTTCTGTTTCAGGATGCACAACAATAACAGAGTGTGCTGACAATATAAACTTAATACTCCCTTCATCCGACAATATAAGATGTTTTTGCAAGCTAAAATAGCTTGCAAAAACGTCTTATATTATGGGACGGAGGGAGTACAGGAGAAACTGAACCTTAAACACAAGCAGGCCTAGGAAGGTAACATATCCAAAGCATTGGCATTGGCGATTTAGCACACATGGAATCTTTTTCAAATGAAATTACCAAGGGTGAGCAATTGAAAAAAGCATATCTCTCTCTAATTTATCAAATTTCTTTCATATAATTGGAGTATCTATAAAATGATTCAAATGAAGAAAATCATCATTCCTCTCCAGCCATTTGAACCCTCATCTTCTGCAACTCAGACATCATCATACAAATAAAGATGTTGAGCAAATAATGGTGCAAGACAAAGCATTCTGATTACTATAATGAGACAACTCCGTGGAATTTTTCATATTTGACATTACCTGATCTTCGTATTAGAGTTCCATGACTCTGATATGGCATAATAAATCGATGGGACCTCTTGGAGACATCAAAACAAGAAACCTAGACAATGCAAGCATGATACACAACGGATGCATATGGCTCCCTGTCTTTCATAGCATCATAAACAATTAGGCGTGCAAATGCAACTGTATCTACAATCGGATAACCGATGGAGCACTGCCCGCTTTTTCTATAGAACACTTTTATTATCTGGGAACGATACCAATATTTTATTTCTCTCACTGCATTTTCAGAATCCATTCAAATAGTCTCAGCAATTAAAAGAAACTACAAAGGCAAAAAATAGTGCTTGGTCAATACAACCAAAAATCTAGCACAATATAATGTATACAGATTAATCAAACATTAGGGCCTTAATCAAAGATTGTACATGTAGGAGATATGCCCTAGAGGCAATAATAAATGTTATTGATTATCTCCCTGTTCATAATTAGGTTTATGTTCCATGCTATAACTGCTATGGTTCTCGAGTCTGCAAATAAAACGAGGCTCGGAGGAAGACTCATATGCACGTGTGGAATAATAAACGGTAATATGTATTCCTAGTCTGGCCTCTAAGACCAGCTCAAGTATTGCATGATGGTTCTGTTTTCCTGATCATGGGCATGTCTATGCCAGCAATTTTGAGGGCACAGTGTTAGAAGAACATTTGTGTTGAATCGACCCAAATTGATGTTATGCTATGAGTTACATTCGTCACATATTAATGGTTAATAACACAGAGATGGTTAATGTTTGCAAAATTCCTTAGACCATGAGAGTGTCGAGTTTCTTCATACTTGCTTCATGAACTTTGGGGTTTGTTAAACGTCATCCATAAATGGGTGGCTATTACGGCGGCTTACGGGTTCATGGAAAAGTGTGTCAAGTAACTTGATAGCTCGAGATTGGGATTTGCTCCTCCGACGATGGAGAGATATCTCTGGGCCCTCTCGGTGTTACGGTATCCATCATCGTCTGGCCAGACACTTTGTGATTTGATCACAGGGATGCCGGAACACGGTAACGAGAAAAGAGAACAATACCGGTAACGAGGTACTGGCATAGTGGACAAGTTGTTGATCCACGGAAATGCCTACATGTCTAACCTCGGGTATTTGTAACATATCGTGAAGCAACAGGAATAGCACACGGCAACTGGAGGTTCACTCGAATATTCATTCGTGTGGGTATAGGGGTCAATATGGGTGTCCACGGCTCCGATGTTGATCATTGATCGGAAGGTGTTCCGTGTCATGTCTATACTTCACCGAACCTATAGGGTCACACGCTTAAGGGTCATCTATCTGCTGAATACTAGACAGGGAGTCTGAGAGAAAATCACCGAAAAGTTTCGGAGACAACGGAAGAGTTCCGGATAGAGAACACTGAAAAAGTTTCGGTAAAACCGAAAAGTTGTTTCGGATAAAACCATTGATCCAAAAAGGTTTCGGCAAGCACCGGGAATGTTTTGGAGGTTGCCAGATTGGTCTGGTAATTTCTGGAATTTTTCTGGAGAAAAAACCGAAAAAAAAGTTTCGGAGCTGCCGGAGTTGTTTACCGGGTAAACAAAGATGGTTTTAAATTAAACCACCATACTGGAAATGTTCCAGAGCGCGTCCAGATAATTTTAGAGGGTGCCGGAAATGTTCCGGGACCTTCTGGAATTTTTCAGAAATAATAGTCGCGGAAAACATCTTGTCCCAGCGTGAGGGGACAAGATCCCACGGATCGTGGGGGCTGTTTTTGGGCTGTTTTTGGGGGGGCCCCCTTTGGGAGCAGCCCCCTTGTGGCTGGACAAAATGTTGGGGGGGGGCCCATGGTGGGGGGCAGCCCCCACAAATGGTGGAGAGTGTTGGGAGGAAGGTGGGGCCCCATGGGGGAACACCATGGACAAGGGAACATGTTTTTCCCTTGTTTGGTGGGAACATGTTCTCCTTGTTTTGTGGGAACATGTTTTCCCCATGTTTAGTGGGCTGAATTTTCAGCCCCCTCCACCCCTTCCACCACTATATAAGGAGGAGGAGAGGTGCTCTCCAACTCCACTCCAACTCTCTCACACAAGCCATGCATGATCTGGCATTCTCTCTCCCTCCCACGAAATAGTTTCGTAGTGCCGAAAGGCTGTCTGGGTTCCGGTGGGAACTAGTTCTGGATGGCGAAGCCCTGCCAGATAGATGGCACCGTATGTGTGCAACCCCGTAGAGAGGTCGTAGTTTCGTCCTTTTGCCCGAGGGGCTGTTCGAGTGTCCTCCCGAAGGGCTGTCCGAGTGACGGTCCGAGTTCTGTGAGTCCTCCCGAAGGGCTGTCCACGACACCGTCCGGGGGACTGTCCGACCGCCTCCCGGAGGGCTGTCCGAGTGGCGGATGAGGGAGTACATCCTCGCGGTTGGGAGGTTGTAAATCCTAGCTGCGGGGATCTGCACCGACGATCGTCATCGACTCTACTTCCGCTGCGCTACGAGTCGGTAACGAAAATGATCAAACCTTGTATGCAGTCTCCATAGTGGTCCTGGGCTGGTGCGTAGGTCGGAAAATTTTTGTTTTCTACTGCGTTACCCTACAGTGGCATCAAGAGCCGTGCTATGCGTAGATGCAGGTTGCGATCTAGAATACATGAGATGTATGGGTGTTGCACAATATAATTAGGTAGTAGATGAGTTCTATTACTGAAAATTATTTGTGCGGGTAGCAGATGAAATCTGTTACCCGATGTTCTTGTTACTTCCCTTGAATTTGCGTAGTCCTGATCTTGACAGCATGGTGGAATCTCACAAAGTTCTGGCAATCCGCGATCCTTTCATGCTGCTCCTGAGTATGCTGATTGACAGATCAACGAAGTGCTAACAGTTCTTTGGGTTCCACTTTAGTTAAAGAAAGATGGATGTTTCGCAGACGAAAGGGCAATGCAGATATGATCTGCACGGGGGTCATGCGTATGACGAAGTTTAGTATGGGGCTCGAGATTTTATTATCTCGGTTTTCATACACCCTGGAAAGTTAATCTAGCAACTTGAATTATCATACTTGATGATGGACGTTGGTAGCTTCGGTTTGTTTCAAAACCTTAGAAGCCACGTAAAACCAGTTTTTGCTAAACCGATTAGAGGCGTCTAACTTGGTTTTGCAGGAGGGTTTGCATGTGCATATGATGTGGTATAGTAGTGCTCATAATAATTTGATTATGTATGAGATGTCTATATGATGTAAACTGATTAACATGACCTGCGTGTCATGATTCGGCATGATGGCTGGAGCCATATGATTGCACTTTAATGACCTGCGTGTCAACCTTATGTAATGCACTTATTTTATTAGCTATAGAGATAGCAATATTATCTGGTGTATCGACAAGGTGGTGGCAATCTTCGCAAAGGTGAACACCGACGCGAATGCCAAAGACGAAGAAATACAAGACTTCTCCGTCAGAAAGGGCTATACCATATCATGCTATTATGAATTGCCTGAGATGTTTATCCCTTATGATGCACCCTTCTTGATTGCGCGGTAGTCGTTTTTATTAGGGTGATCTCTCACAAAAATATCAAGTAGTTAGTGTTCTCCCAAGTGTAGCACCGTCACGGCACCTAACTTTTCGGGGCATCACAGGATCTCCCTGGGTGCGAACGATTAGGGATGTGTGAGGCGGGTGAGTTGAGACCTCGCAGCGAGATCACTTGGTTGTCTTGACGTTCTGGAAGGATCTCCCTGAGCTCGGAACACGCCCATCGAAAGATGAACAAGAGTCACATAGAGATGTGATTAGCAAGTTTGCCTACCGATTGAAGTTCGCGCCATCAGTGTTCATCTCGTTCAATGGCGTTGAATGGAAATGCGGGTCTTGTATCACTCACAATCAATTATGAGAGATATTGATTTGAGTGGGAGCGCACTTTGAATTAACTTGTTTAATTCTCAGTGCAATTAATTTTGAACACTGTCTAAGTGTGATTTGCAAAATAGTTGTAGAATAATGGCTCGCGTTTCCACCTTCCCTATTAAAATTGAATAGCTGTTAAATATCTGGTTAAAACTTTACGGTTGGCAACGTAATGTGAGGATTGTCCTCAAGAGTGCCGAGAAGGACTTTGTCCTATCGCATACTTTCGGTATTCTCTCGCTTATGCTATGGATCATGTGACTCTCGTCCTTCGATCCAAAAGCTGGAATTCCATTTCAGTCAAGTGCAATATGTTTGCTTCCATGAGACCCGAACTTCGAAAGTTTGGATAGTTATGTGATATTCATGGAATCTGAAAATCATTTTCAGAGACAGACAAAGGCTAAAAGATATGAGATATCCAAAGAAATGTTTGTTTGCAAACTATTAGTAAAGGAGTTACTATGCATTAGACTGATAAGAGAGGGATCCAGAAGAACGCCTGTCATATGATGAAAGGTGAATAAAACAACAACTTAAAGAGAAAGGAAGTGTCCGAAGGGTGTCAGTGAAACTTTCACGCCTAGGAAGTCCAGGGCTGATGCCACTCTTAAGTTGTGTGCTTCTTCTGAGAGTAGGAGAAATACTAAAAGTTAAACTGTTAGAAGTATAAAGGCAATGAGAAAGAAGACTGGAATATCCAGCTCATGTATGAATGTCATACATGTTTTTGATGTATAGAAGGCTGGTCAAAGATATAGTTCTTGGGAATTATGATTAAATTGTTAATCACTGATTCTTGGGTATTGTGAGTTAATCACAAAGATACCCGCTCGATTGCATTCTGTTGCAACTCGATGTAAGAACTACTATGGCCTGAAAGACTAGCCAGGAATGAGGTTTAGGTATACACAGGGAACATAGTAAATGTTACTGTACCTTCCATCGGTGTATTACCGTCTGTGTTTATTTTTCTAATTCAATTAGAGTTTTACACACTCTAGCCCATTGCATAAGTTATCTTGCAAGAAGGTTGTTCATAAGAGAACTTTTGATGTTCGGTGTTATGAATAACATAAGGGCCATACTTTCATTATGAATGAGATGTATGTTATGAATATTGATAATAATACATTACCTCAGTATTAACTTTGATAATTCATTTTAGAGTTTTACACACTCTAGCCCATTGCACAATGTTTGTTGCAAAAGGGTTGTTCATAGAAGAACAATTGCTGTTCAGTATTATGAATAACATGAGGGCCATACTTCCATCATCGATGGGACGTATGTTTTGAATATTGATGGTAATATGATACATCCATAACACTGACGCTAAATGTCATAAGACTAAAAGAATACCACACAAGTGTGGCACTGCATTTGGTCACATTGGAGAAACCCGCATGGAAAATTCCATTATGATGGATTTTGAAGTCGTTTGATTTTGAATCACCTGACACTTGCAACTTTCCTCCGAAAAGTGAAGTGACTGAAATACCGTTCACAGGCCATAAGGAACGAGCAAAGAACTTATTGGTGATCATACATTTTGATGTATGTAGTCCGATAAATGTTGTTGCAAGTAGTGGATTTATCTATCTTCAGAAATGACTCAAGTAGATATATGGATATTTACTTGATGAGACGTAAGTCTGGATCTTTTGAAATCATTTGAAAGGTTTTCAAAATGAAGTAGAAGTTATTGTAACAAGAAAATTATGTTTCTACAATTCGATTGCAGAAAGAAATATTTGAGTTACAAGTTTAGCGAATGTCTGATGCGTTGTGAAAGGGGTTTCATAACTTGCACCTCCCGGAACACCACTGTAAGTGGAAAGTCCGTGAAGATGTAATCGAACCATTTATGACATGGTAAGATCAAAGATGACATAAATAAATTTGCCATTATCCCTTTTAAAAGGTGATGCTTTAGAGACTGCGGCTTTTACACTGAAAAGAGCTCCATCAGGTCTGTTGAAATGACACCATGGTATGGTACGCCCAACCATGTTATATCTTTTCTTAACATTTGGAATATGGGGCTTGTGTAAAAGGTTACAAACCTATTCCAAATCAGACAAGTGCTACTTTGTAGGTTATCCCAAGTCATTGGGTATTCCCCCACCACTATACCGAGGCAAAAGTTTTTGCCACAAAACGGTATGCTTTTTGAAGAAAATGGTTCTTTGAAAAAGGTGAGTGGGAGAATAGTGCAACTCGACGAGATAAACAGTATCTTCGCCATCAGATCAAAGGAAAGAGACCTTGGAAGTAATTCCGTAGTTTCCTACTGCGACTGATACGGAAGTCTCTACAATAAAATGTATGGACTTCGGTCGAACTTGCAGCTGAACCACGTAGGCAAGGCTCGTGCAAACCTCTCAGGTGCGCAAACGAGATATTGTTGTTAGACAACAGTATACCTACGATACACAAGGAAGCGTTGATGGGCCCTAACTCCGGAATTGGCTAAATGCCAATACAATCCGAGATAGTTTCCATATAAGTGATTCAAGATTAAAACCTTGATACACCTTTCGGAAGACTTAGAGTCTGACGAATATTTATGGAACTATAACTGATATGAATAAAAATGTTTTATCCATAAAGCTCGACTTGTTGCAATATACAAGTTCAAGGAGTTGACTACGATGAGGTTGCTTCATCGTAGCGATGCTTAAATTCGGTTCGGGTTGAACTAGCAATTAATACATATTTCATATCATGAGATATAAAACAATGGATGAAAAAAGGATTTCCATCTGATGGAAATGAAACCAAGGACCTGCATGTGTTACAGTCCAAGGTATTTTGTCAATCCAGAGGATGCTAGAAAGGGTGCAAACTTCAGAGTTCCAGCAATGGACAGAAGAGAGCAAAGTGGAGTTGGAATCTTTGTGTTTTGATGAAATGGTCAAAGGAGTTTTGACTTCATCAATGGATAACGAAGATGCTTGTAATTCAAGAAAGTAAGTGGGAGCCTAATAACATTTCTAAAAACCTTATGTGCTTGACACATTGTTAATTGGAAATAAAATTCTTGACACGAATTAGGACTTCATTTGAAAATAGTTTTTCGATGAAGTGCTTGGGCTAAATAGCCTTAATATTAGGCATGATGATCTATGAAGATAGATTTACCTAATGGGGCTAAGCAATAAATACATATTGACAAGATGCTAAAACTTTTTAGCATTTAAAACGCCAAGGAGTGATTCTTGCCGAAGTCACATGGAAAGAGTTTTTGCAAGACTCGGTGTCGCAAAAACACTGATGAGCAAAATACATGATGGGGATTCCACACACTCTTGTGTTTGGATTAATCATGTATTCCATGGTATGTATAACAACCAGATATGTCCAATACTCCCAAAGTTGTTGCGAGTATAGATACCAAAGTGATCAAAAGTATTGATCAAGGGACAACAGTGAAAAAGGGTCATTGAGTACTATAGTAGCACTGATGACAAGTTTTCTCGCAAGTAGAGATCATGAAGAGTTCGTTGTAAAAGGTTACATCGATACAGTCTTCATCATTTCTCCATGCGATTTTCGATTTAAATTGACGGTTTTGTGTAACACACAATATGGTGGCACAGTTAGTTGGAATTTGTTCAAACAAGTTACTGTGGCGAATTCTATAACAGAGGCAAAGTATGTTGCCGCTTTTAAAGTGACAAAGAAGATGTTGAATCATATAGTTCATTCATGAACTTAGTATGGTTCCAAGATGGCTTTTGTCAATGGGACACTACTCCAAGTAGTTGCTCCATAACTCAGTATGGGGAATCCAGGTTCGACCTGTGATTCGCATACATATCAAGCCAAGTCCACACAAAATATGACTTTTGTGAAAGCGTGAAAACGCGAGGATATGCAAAGATACACACGGAGCTGAAGTCGTCAGATCCGTTGAACATTCAGGCTATACCACAAGCGAAGCATATTTACACCGGTGTGCCACAGGTGTAAAGTGCATTAGCATTAACTAGATTATTGACTCTAGTGCAAGTGGGAGTCTGTAGGAGATATGCCCTAGAGGCAATAATAAATGTTATTGATTATCTCCCTGTTCATAATTAGGTTTATGTTCCATGCTATAACTGCTATGGTTCTCGAGTCTGCAAATAAAACGAGGCTCGGAGGAAGACTCATATGCACGTGTGGAATAATAAACGGTAATATGTATTCCTAGTCTGGCCTCTAAGACCAGCTCAAGTATTGCATGATGGTTCTGTTTTCCTGATCATGGGCATGTCTATGCCAGCAATTTTGAGGGCACAGTGTTAGAAGAACATTTGTGTTGAATCGACCCAAATTGATGTTATGCTATGAGTTACATTCGTCACATATTAATGGTTAATAACACAGAGATGGTTAATGTTTGCAAAATTCCTTAGACCATGAGAGTGTCGAGTTTCTTCATACTTGCTTCATGAACTTTGGGGTTTGTTAAACGTCATCCGTAAATGGGTGGCTATTACGGCGGCTTCACGTTTCATGGAAAAGTGTGTCAAGTAACTTGATAGCTCGAGATGGGATTTGCTCCTCCGACGATGGAGAATATCTCTGGGCCCTCTCGTGTTTACGGTATCCATCATCGTCTGGCCAGACACTTGGTGATTTGATCACAGGGATGCCGGAACACGGTAACGAGAAAAGAGAACATACCGGTAACGAGGTACTGGCATAGTGGACATTTGTTGATCCACGGAAATGCCTACATGTCTAACCTCGGGTATTTGTAACATATCGTGAAGCAACAGAATAGCACACGGCAACTGAGGTTCACCGAATATTCATTCGTGTGGTATAGGGGTCAATATGGGTGTCCACGGCTCCGATGTTGATCATTGATCGGAAGGTGTTCCGTGTCATGTCTATACTTCACCGAACCTATAGGGTCACGCGCTTAAGGGTCACTATCTGCTGAATACTAGACAGGGAGTCTGAGAGAAAATCACCGAAAAGTTTCGGAGACAACGGAAGAGTTCCGGATAGAGAACACTGAAAAAGTTTCGGTAAAACCGAAAAGTTGTTTCGGATAAAACCATTGATCCAAAAAGGTTTCGGCACACCGGGATGTTTTGGAGGTTGCCAGATTGGTCTGGTAATTTCGGGAATTTTTCTGGAGAAAAAACCGAAAAAAAAGTTTCGGAGCTGCCGGAGTTGTTTACCGGGTAAACAAAGATGGTTTTAAATTAAACCACCATACTGGAAATGTTCCAGAGCGCGTCCAGATAATTTTAGAGGGTGCCGGAAATGTTCTGGGACCTTCTGGAATTTTTCAGAAATAATAGTCGCGGAAAACATCTTGTCCCAGCGTGAGGGGACAAGATCCCACGGATCGTGGGGGCTGTTTTTGGGCTGTTTTTTGGGGGGCCCCCTTTGGGAGCAGTCCCCTTGTGGCTGGACAAAATGTTGGGGGGGGGGGGGCCCATGGTGGGGGGCAGCCCCCACAAATGGTGGAGAGTGTTGGGAGGAAGGTGGGGCCCCATGGGGGAACACCATGGACAAGGGAACATGTTTTTCCCTTGTTTGATGGGAACATGTTCTCCTTGTTTTGTGGGAACATGTTTTCCCCATGTTTAGTGGGCTGAATTTTCAGCCCCCTCCACCCCTTCCACCACTATATAAGGAGGAGGAGAGGTGCTCTCCAACTCCACTCCAACTCTCTCACACAAGCCATGCCGGATAGTTTCGTAGTGCCGAAAGGCTGTCTGGGTTCCGGTGGGAACTAGTTCTGGATGGCGAAGCCCTGCCGGATAGATGGCACCGTATGTGTGCAACCCCGTAGAGAGGTCATAGTTTCGTCCTTTTGCCCGAGGGGCTGTTCGAGTGTCCTCCCGAAGGGCTGTCCGAGTGACGGTCCGAGTTCTGTGAGTCCTCCCGAAGGGCTGTCCACGACACCGTCCGGGGGACTGTCCGACCGCCTCCCGGAGGGCTGTCCGAGTGGCGGATGAGGGAGTACATCCTCGCGGTTGGGAGGTTGTAAATCCTAGCTGCGGGGATCTGCACCAACGATCGTCATCGACTCTACTTCCGCTGCGCTACGAGTCGGTAACGAAAATGATCAAACCTTGTATGCAGTCTCCATAGTGGTCCTGGGCTGGTGCGTAGGTCGGAAAATTTTTGTTTTCTACTGCGTTACCCTACAGTACATACATATAGACAATAAATAAGAACCTTATTGGGGTTACAAAGAGGATTAACCATAAAAGGAGACGGAAGTGAAATTAGTACTCACCTCATACATGAGGAAGGGAAGCAGCGAAAATACACAATTTGACATAACAAAATAGCATGAGCTATGATATAGGAGCTCCAGGAAAATAATCCTTGCTTCTCTGCACTTTGGATCCAGCTAAAAATGGCAAATTGTAGAAATGCTAAATGTTAGGAACCAGTATGTGATTCAGATTAATACTCTGAAATTATTTTACTTACTTACGCTGCTACTCTTACCAGTTCTCGCATTGTCTATCAATCTCCTGATATGCTCAATGAAGTCGCTCGACAATTCGACATGCCCACAGAGCAAGAGAAAAATAACTAAACAGGGGAGCACGCCCTGCTTTTCAAACTTCGGCTTCTTCACCTCGATCGGCTCTTGACATTGTTGTCTTTCCCAGACGTAGCCTTCTATTGTCCATAGCAGTAGTAAAATCCTATATGACCAACGAAATCAAAAGACCCTTCACAAATCTACTGAACTCAACAATATCAAAAGACCAAGAAAACTATTGGGGGGGCTCACCAAAGACATGGCCAATGGCCATATGCAAGGCTGGTGCAGCGAGGCAAAACTAAACAAAATTGCACATATGCAAGAATATGCAAACCTACAATCGGGCTCATGCAAGAAAATTCAGATAATAACTATAAAAGGGAGAAACACGAACCTGAGTGGGTGCTCGACCATGATGGGCTTCTGCGCTTTCACTGGTGTCGCACAACCTGCAAAACATGCAGAAAAGAACTGGTCAGAGCAAAATCACGGCATGCAACAATGCACACGCAACCAATAAGCACTCGCTGTCAGAGAAGCAAAATAACAAGCTATTTACCCAGAGCTAGCAAGGAGAAGCACGCGAGCCAAGCTGCAGGACGAACGAGATGAACAATCTGAACCGCAGAGCAAACGTTAGCACACACGCATTTCATCAAACATGTTACAAACAAGAAGATGAGGTGTGTACTAACCTGAATGGCAAGGAGAGAAGGACCCGCTGTTGGAAGCTAACCATTTTCTGCTTGTGATTTACGCATCTCATATTCTTTCCAACTGCCTTCACCAATCTCAGCAAATCCTTTAAGAAATCATCACGAGTTCACAAAAAAATGAACTACAGGCAGTCAAAATAGTAGTCTGGACTCTGGAGCACTTCCTTTTCACAAGAAGCCTTCAACGTCTAAAACTCTAAATTGTTAGGAGCAACTTAGTAGATGCTGGATAGAGAATACGGGACGTACCACGAATCCATGGTCTAAGAAGAAGAGGCGGAGGAGGGTGTTCTCCATGATGAACCAGACCCGGCATGTTTTTCCCCTGTCGCCGGCTTCCTTCTCTCCCTGCATCTCCACTCCACCGCAGCGGGAGTCCGGCCCCTGCTACTTCTTGCCCCAGCTCCGGCTCTCCCTAGCTCCGGTTTCGCTGCTCCTTCTGACCGGCGAGGAGAGAGGTGACAGATCCGCCGTTTTGCCCCGCCAAGCGAGACGCCGGATGGAGAGACAGTGGCCGTGCGGGAGGTGCATGAGGCGGCGGAACGAGGAGCGGGGAGGAGGCATGACGCAGAGGAAGAAGAGGAGGCGGCGGCAGGGAGGAGAGGAATCGAGCGATGAGGAGGCTGATATTTTTACGGTCAAGGTCCCACCCCACGTTCCTATCCTCCCACGCAGGCACACGGCAGTAAATCCTCTAGTCACGCACAATCACAGGAACACCGCGTGATTGACTGGGTCCATGGCTTACGAGCCCCACCTGCCATTGAGTACCAAAAGAGCTGTCAAAGTATAATATGAATGAACGGACGGACGACTGCCACTGTGAAAAGCCGTACCACAATAAAATCATCGAGCGGCACAGCTCGTTTTGCATCCGCAAGTGCCCTCGCTAGGCGGGTAGGTTTATATGTTCGATGTGCGTATTTGGGTTGGTGCTTTTGGGCCAACGGTTTTGGGTCGCATTTTGTTATTTGGTGAGCAGTTTTTGGGTATCATTGGCTATTCCTGGAGAAGAAATAGCATGTTGTTTCTACCGGTTTTGTTCGGTTGTTTTGTTTCATGTTTTTCTTTTTGCTTTTTCTAAATGTTTGCTTTTTCTATTTTATGTTCCTTAAAAAAATGTAAGCATTTTTCATGGTATTTTAGAAAATGTGTTGGTGCATTTAAAAAAATATTCATCATGCTTTAAAAAAATATTAATCATGAAATTAGAAAATGTATAACGATATTTAAAAATATTCACCATGCAGTTAGGAAATAATTTATTCAACACTGGTTTTCTGCTTGTATTTTATTTATTGGATTGGACTGGGCCTTGTTTTACTTATATGTTTATAATTTCGCTATCATCCACAAATTGACAACGGTACAACTAACAAAATAAGAGAGACCACGTCGGAGAGGCATGTGCAATTATGCCGTATTTTCCTGTGCATGCACACTCCCCCAAAACACCCATATTTAGGAAATGAAAAAATGACCCAACAAAAACAGAAAAATAAAATAAATACGAAATAGAAAAGAAAAATACAAAAATATGATAGTTTTAATAATATAAACCTCCTACTAGTTTGCCCACGCGCAACCTAGTTGTGTGGGCATGATGCGGCTACAGTTGCATGCGGGGGCAGATGTGCAACTGAGTAGCACATTTGAAAAGAAACACACAAATTTAGAAAAGAGAGAAAACAAACATAATAAAAAACAAAATCTAAATATTATAATAGAAAGGTAGAAATTGGAATAGAAAAATGAAAAAAGACAATACTAAACCCACATACCGGGCCGCCCACGCAGCAAGCCCCCCACATCCTCTAATTGCGCGCGTTTTTGCCACTTAAAGTTGCATTCTGGGAGCAGCAGTTAAACTTGGGTGATGGACGTGCAACTGGGTTGTGCATTTGACAATTTAACCCTGAACACACATATTTATAAAAGAAAATAAAAGCAAACCCAAAACACATAAAAAATAAGCAAAAATTAGAAGAAACAATACAGAAAAGAAGAAAAATAATTAACCATCTACTAGACCACCCACACACCTCCTAGTTGTACGCGCATGATGCCGCTTGCAGCAGCGTGCAAGATACGTCACATGCAGTTACACCTGGGGTACAAATGTGCAACTAGGGGCAAATCCAAAACGCAAAATAAAATAAAAGGAAAATAGAAAATAGAAAATGAAAAATGAAAAGAAATTGACAATAAACCCGCACACCGAGCCATTATGCACCCAGCCCCCATACTCCTAGTTGTGCGCGTCATGCTGCTTGCAGTTGCATGCGGGTCTAGCACACACAGTTGCACATCTAGGGTGGACGTGCAACTGAGTGGCATGTTTTAAAAAAGAAATCTAAACATCGCTATTTAGAAAAAAAAGAATCAAACCGGAAATAGATGTAAAATAAACAGAGAATAGTAGAATATTTTTTATAGAAATGGGAAACAAATAATAACGAGCCCCACTCCCTATTGTCTGTGTCTACGTGCAGTGCCCCTTGCAGTTGCGTATGGGGTCTAACACATGCACTTACACATGATGCGAAAGTGTAACTAGGTGGCATGTTTGAATTATTTTTTTGAAAACACCACTAGTTAGAAAAGAAAACAAAACCAAACAAAAAACACAACAATAAAATAAAATAAAAAGCATAAAGTAGAAGACTAAAAAGATGAAACGAGTTAACGATAAACCAGCATAAAGTAGAGTGACTCCTGATATTGCGTCAAGTATTCGGATTGGAATATGCGCACTTCTTTGGGCAATATGGAACTGCAGGAACGATATGATTTTTAATAGACTTTCTATGATTAACTTCTTGCAGGTTATCTTCAGGGCTACGGCATGGATCCGTATGTGGTTGTTACTCACTCCTACGGGCTCCAGCGAGCATCTGGCTACTGGGTGCAACCGGTGGGAGATGGTAGCACGGGATATATTCAACCGGTTTGGATGGCGGTCGCATAATAGGATAGGTCCTTAATGTCCTTTCGTCCAGCCGGTTGTGGCTTTGAGTTACTTATTTTTTATTTTGTTCCTTTTGTGAGCTGTACTTTGCAGACCAGACTGTTTGTTTTGTTGAACTTGCTCTAATAAAGTGGCCGCATGCATCTATCCGATGCAGAGGCCGGGGGATGACCTCCTTTTCAAAAACAAAAAAATATCGGGACACCTGCGTGTAACACCACTGTGTAATAATCACTGTGACACTCTGCTAAATATGCCAAGTCATCCTCATTTGCAGTGCCTAGTCATCGTGGTTATTCAAAACAATTCAAATACTTTTCTGAAATTCAACTCAAATTCAAAGTGCAAAATAAAGTAGCTCAAAACTTGTGAGAAAAATGTTCACCTTATAGCAAATAATCCAAAACTATTTGCTGTTAAGGAACACAACATCATCATTGTGACGACCCCAGCTTAATCGTGCACTAACCATACACGCAAATGCACACGATCAAGCCTAAGGACTCACTTGAAAATATCACAACACAACTCGAAAACATAAATAAAGTCATACAAGCTTAATATTACAAGCGAGGACCACGATGGCTCGAATACATAGCTCGATGGCATACAAGCGTCAGCGGAAGCATCAGATATCTGGATACAGATATATTACAGAAATAGAGATAAGTCTTTAAGAAGGCGGGGCAAAATAAAATACTATGATCGAAAGGCGTATGCCTTCTGCCTAGGACCCTCCGAACCTACTCCTGGTCGTCAGACGGCTCCTCATAGAAGTACTCGTCGGGAGGGTAGTAGTAGTAGTAGCCGTCGGCGGGAACAACGGTCTCAGGGGCTCCGTCGTCTGGATGCACCAAAAGGGATAAAAGGAGGAAAAAGAAAGCAAAGCAAACGTGAGTACTCATCCGAAGTACTCAGCAAGCAAGGATCTACACTACATATGCAACATTATCAAAGGAGACTATATATGTGGACCGGGCTGCAGAAATGCCAGAATAGAGGGGAAAGCCTAGTCCTATCGAAGACTAGCATCTTCAACATCTTCAGCGGTCTTGCAGCATTAGAAGAGTGCAGATTAACATAAAATAAAGCAGTAGCAGAGTTATCAACCTCGACCAGAGATCCTTTCTCGACTCCCTGCGAGAAAGCAATCCCAGAGCCATACTATCCAGTTATCATCTCAAGTTCTAGTTGTACCGATCGGGATACAACTCCGAGTGTCCGTTACCGTATGACAGGCTATCGATAGATGTTTTCTTCCCTGCAGGGGTGCACCAAGTTACCCACCACGCTCGCTTAACTCCGGCCGGACACACTTTACTGGGTCATGCCCGGCCTCGGCCAAACGATACGCTGCAACCCGACCGAATACAAACAGAGAGGTCAGCACGCCGGACTAAACCTATGCCCCCAGGGGTCTTGAGCCATAGCCCCGGGAACTCCTCCATGTTAAGTTCACGGCCGAGAGCAGACCTAGCCCCCCTTATACAAGCGCGGGGCGTTACCAGTCCAACTCGGCGCGCGTCGCTCAGTCGCTGACATATATTAAGCTCCGTCTGAAGTATACGATGCAGAACGCCCATACTATGCCCACGTGATGGTTAGTGCTATCAGGCCAGAGGCCCCTCGGATCAAATATCCAAACCGTTAGTTGTTTAGGAGCACGCGGAAACGAGCAGAGACTCATGATCGATGTGACCCCGTCGCCCCATCTCGAGGACTTGCGGCAAGGGCTAAGAATGCCCGGCCACGCCTCGTGTTTATCTCGCGGGCACCCTCCAGGTCAACCCAACTCCACATCACTCGCATCACATGCTTGCGCGGGTACCCCTCAGGGCCGACCCGTCTTTGATAACATGGTTCAGTGTAAAGACATAGTAACCATAGTAACCGTGTGTCTAACACCAAAGGGGGAACCCAGAGGAATCACCCTCGATGGAATCCCACCTGATGTTATCGTCAAGGTGAACGAAGGAGGAATCACCCTCGAGGTTCACGCTTGAGGAGTTGCACGACAGTGTCGTTACCGGGAATGGAGGAGGAGGAATCACCCTCGATGACCATAACCGATAAACTAACCTACAAGGTTATCATCAGTAGTGCTGGCGAGGTATCACCCTCGGCACTCGATAGTAACCTAGTAGTGTCGAGCAACTAAGGAGGAAGTGATGTGCGGTGCCGGGGCCTGGTCTTCAATCCCGTTGATCGGGTCTTCTGGTAATCTAGCGGAGCAGACGGGACAAAGTGGGGGTCTCTGATGGGTCTCTACCCAACCTATACTAAACAGTTTAGGATAAGCAGATAGGTAACAAAAGCAGGTTACAATAAACAGGCTATGCAGCAGATATGGGATAACAGTAACAGCAGTAACTTCTAATGCAAGCATAAGAGAGAAGAGAATAGGCGATATCAGAATGCTCAAAAAGGGGGTGCTTGCCTGGTTGCTCTGGGGCAAGGGCAAGGTCGTCAGCGAGGACGTAGTCGTACTCCGGAGCTGCCTCGGTCTCGGGAGCTACGTCGACGTCGGGGTCTAACGAGAGAGAAGAGGGGGAAGAAACAAATAAATACACGGCAAATAAATGAAACACAGAGCATGCTATGCTATGATGCAGTGCAGGATTGCCTAAAGATATGTCTAAGTCATTTTAGTTATTTTAGGATTAACGTGGCATTTATTAACCGGTATGTATGCACTATTCATCTACCGGAATTGGGCTAAAAGTTATGAGTTCTCCTATGTAGGGGATTTCGGTATGGAAACAGACGATACGATTAGATTTGTCTCGTCGTTCTGAGCAACTTGCATGTACAAAGTTTTTCGATCGGAGCTACGGATTAAAAGTTATGATTTTTTAAAGATTAAATCATTTTTTGCATTTTATTTAATTTAACAGAAAAAGGAATTATGACATCAGCATAATGCAATGCTGATGTCAGCAGGTCAACAGGTCGGCTGACCAGGTCAAGCCTGACGTGTGGGTCCAGTGGGACCCACATGTCAACCTCTGTTGCTTTAACATTGGATTAAATCATTTGATCAGGGTTAATTAGGGATGTGGGCCCATCCTGTCAGTGAGACATTAGACTAATCCAATATTTTTTTATTTAACTCGTTAATTAGCCTAATCAGCCGAGGGGGCCCACATGTCAGTGACTGGGCTGCCTAGTCAACACGTTGACAGGGTCAACCCAGTCAACGGGGCCCCCGGACCCACTAGTCGGCGAGCCAGGGGCGGGACCCACCTTGCCACACCGGCCGCGGCGCCGGAGAAAACTCCGGCGACCATTTGCGTGGCGGTGCGTCGCCGGAGCGCGTCGGAAATGCCCCACAGGGGGTCTTTTCGCGCGCGCTTGGGCGCATTGGAATGGCCGTTCGACGCCGCGTCGATCTAGGTTAGCGAGAAGCGCCGGGGACGGCCGGAACGACGCCGGCGATGAGCCGGAGCGGCGCCGGAGATCGGACTTCGACGGAATCGGGGCTGCGGGGCACTAGGAAGCGCGCGCGCGTGTGCTACGTGCTCCTGGGAGCACCAGCAGCACGGTTCTGGGCTCGGGCGCGGTCAACGACGGTCATGGCCGCGTCGACGGAGCTCACCAGCGGCGTGCAGAGCTCGGTCATGGCGGCGACGGTGCAACGGCTAGCTAGGAGAGCTACACGAGCACCTAGGGAAAAGAGAAGGGGTGCGGGTGCTCACCGAGCAGCGCACGGAGGCCCTTGGTAGCTTAGTAGCTGCAGGGAGAGGCCGTGGTCGACGAAGCAGATGCGGCGGCCGGAGACGGGGAGGACGACGAATCCGTCAGCAGCAGGGCTCCCCAGCTCCAGCTTTCGGTCGAGGTGGAAGAGGCGGAGGCCGGCGCTTCGGTTGGACACGGCGGAGGAGCAGAAAGGCACCGGTGACCGCGAGGACGGCGATGCACGGCGGCGACTGCGTCGGCTTCGGTGGAACAAGAGGGAGAAGGCGATGGAGAGGGGGGAAATGGAATGGATGAGACGACGGAGAGGTGGAGGGATCAACCTTATCCCCTCCGCGGCCACTTTGGAGTCGCCGTGTCGGCGTTTCGCCGGAGCGCGCCGGCGTGTCCACGGCCATGCCGACACGCGCGAGGGGAGAGAAGGAGACGGGCCAGCTGGGCCGGATCGGGGCACTGTGCACTTAGGCCCAGTGCACAGTGCCTCGTTTTATTTTCTTATTTCTGCTTTCTGTTTTTATTTTAACAGAGTTGATTTTGAAATATTTTGAGTATTCAAATGGATTAGCAGAAATGTGAAACTTGCTCACATAAATATCTTGCAATATCCAGCACTGCCACAAAAAGTTTGGGCATTTTTGGATTCCATTTGAAATTATTCAAAAATGAATAGGTCATTTAAATGTTGTTTTGGCTCTGATTTAAATGCTTAAACCCTTCTGTGGTTGATGGTGATGTTGTGTTCCTTAACAGCAAATAGTTTAGGATTATTTGCTAAAAGGTGAACATTTTTCCAACAGGATTTGAGCAACTTTATTTTGCACTTTTGAATTTGAGTTGAATTCCAGAATAGAAGTTGGATTATTTTGATTAACCACTATGACTAGGCACTGCAAATGAAGTGACTTGGCATTATTAGCAGATGATCACAGTGGCTATTACACAGGGGTGTTTCAAATTCTCCACCTCTAAAAGAAATTCTCGTCCCGAGAATTTAGGAGGTAGAAGGAAAGAGGTCGGGGTATTCTTCCCGAAGATGATCCTCACGTTCCCAAGTGGCTTCATCTTCAGTGTGATTCGACCACTACACCTTCAGGAACTTGGTCGTCTTCTGACGAGTCCGACGTTCAGCTTCATCGAGAATGCGGACCGGATGCTCCTTATAAGAAAGATCATCTTGCAATTCGAGCATCTCGTGATCCACTGCGCAGTGTGGGGATTTCTTGAAGCATTTACGAAGTTGCGACACGTGAAAGACATCGTGGATATGAGAGAATTGCGGTGGCAACTCCAATTTATATGCCACCATTCCACGTCAGGCAACAATGCGAAAGGGGCCGATGTAGCGTGGAGCTAGCTTGCCCTTGATTCCGAAACGATGGGTGCCCTTCATAGGAGTGACACGAAGATAAGCTTGATCACCTGGTAGATAGGTCAAACCCCATCGTTTGCGATCATAGTTGCTCTTCTGGCGGTCCTGAGCCACCTTGAGATTTTCTCGGACAATACGGACTTGTTCTTCGGTGTGTTGAATAATGTCCGGTCGAATGAGCGGTCGTTCCCCAGTTTCTGACCAATACAGAGGGGTTCGACACTTTCGTCCATAAAGTACTTCGAAGGGGGCCATTTTCAAGCTGGCTTGATAACTGTTATTATAAGAGAATTCGGCATACGGGAGAGATTCTTCCCACTTCAAACCGAACGATATAACACAAGCCCAAAGCATATCTTCAAGTACTTGATTAACTCGCTCAACTTGGCCTTGAGATTGAGGATGATAAGCTGAACTCCAGGTAATATGGGTTCCCATGGCTTCTTGGAAACTTTCCCAGAACTTGGAGGTGAAAAGACTGCCACGGTCCAAACTGATCTCCTTCGGAATACCGTGGAGTGACACAATTCTGGAGATATAAAGCTGTGCTAACTGACTAGCAGTAATAGTCTCCTTAACAGGCAGAAAGTGTGCGACTTTAGAAAGTTGGTCGACGACGACAAGAATAGCATCATGACCCTTCTGTGTCTTGGGAAGGCCAGTAATTAAATCCATTTGCACTTTATCCCATTTCCACAAAGGAATAGGGAGCGGTTGCAGAATTCCAGCAGGCTTCTGATGTTCTGCCTTCATGCGACAGCAGACGTCACATTCAGCAACATATCGAGCAATATCCTGTTTCATTTTAGACCACCAGTACCTTTGACGAAGATCACGATACATCTTGGTGCTAACCGGATGGATAGACAGCGGGGTATCATGTGCCTCTTTCATGACTTTGTCAGTCATAAGTTCGAAGCGAGGTACCACGATGCGGTCCCTGAAATACAAGGTTCCATCTTCAGCAATCGAGAAATCCCTGTACTTTTCAAGGTGAAGCTCTTTCTTCATCAGACCAATTTCAGCATCTTTAGCTTGCGCAATCTTGACAGCTTTCTCAAGATCTGGTTGTATCACAAGGTTGGTAAGAGAACCGTGCAGAACGATGCAGAGGTTCAACTTGCGTAGTTCTTCATAAAGATGGGGTTGAGCTTGCTTAACCATAAGGTTGTTGCAATAGGACTTGCGGCTCAAGGCATCAGCCATTACATTAGCCTTGCCAGGGGTATAAGAAATACCACAGTCATAGTCTGTAATTGTTTCCAACCATCGCTGTTGACGGAGATTAAGTTCCGGTTGAGTGAACAAATACTTCAAGCTTTGATGATCAGTATATATCTCACACCGGTTACCAAGAAGGTAGTGTCGCCACTGCTTCAAAGCATAGATCACAGCAGCAAGTTCGAGATCATGCACTGGATAGTTTTCTTCATGCGGACGCAATTGACGCGAAGCATATGCGATTACTTTTCGCTCCTGCATTAGGACACAGCCTAATCCTTGACGAGAGGCATCGCAGAAAATCACAAAGTCTTTGCGAGAATCTGGAGGAGTAAGCACTGGAGCAGAGCTTAGCTTGTCCTTGAGGGTCTGAAAGCTTTCCTGACATTTGTCTGTCCACTCAAACTTAATGCCTTTATGAAGTAGATTAGTCAGGGGTTTGGCAATCTTGGAAAAGTTCTCGACGAATCGACGGCAATAGCTTGCAAGGCCGAGAAAACTTCTCACTTGCTTGGCATTCTTCGGAGGAGTCCAGTCAAGAATAGCCTGAACACGCTCTGGGTTAACGGCAATACCGTCCTTGGAAATCACATGTCCAAGGTAAGTCACTTCAGAAAGCCAGAATTCACATTTGGAATACTTGGCATACAACTTGTGTTCTCGAAGCCTTTCCAGAACAAGACGAAGATGTTCAGCATGTTCTTCCTTATTCTTCGAATAAACCAGAATATCATCAAGATATACCACGACGAACTTGTCAAGGTAATCCATGAATATGTAATTCATTAAGCGGGAGAACGTAGCTGGAGCATTCGTTAGGCCAAAGGACATGACAGTGTATTCATAGGAGCCATAACGAGTAAGGAAGGCAGTCTTCGGAATATCCTCTTCGCGGACACGGATCTGGTGATAACCCAACCTCAAGTCGAGTTTAGAGAACACCGAAGATCCAGCAAGTTGATCATATAAATCATTGATCCGAGGAAGTGGATATTTATTCTGAATGGTTGCCTGGTTGATAGGACGGTAATCTTGGACCAACCTATTCGTACCATCTTTCTTCTTGACAAAGAGAGAAGGTGCTCCCCAGGCAGAGGAACTAGGGCGGATGAAACCCTTCTTTAGTGACTTGTCAATTTCTTCTTTAAGTTAGAGAAGGTGGTGCGGAGGCATCTTATATGGATGCTTCGCAATAAGAGTGGTGCCAGGCTTCAAGTCGATCACAAACTCGACAGCTCTAGCAGGGGGTATTCCTGGAAGTTCTTCTGGAAAAACATCCTGGAAGTCACAGACGACTGGAATGTTTTCGATCCCCTCAAGCGGTGAAGCGTTCAACGCATTCAAGGCATAAATCTGAGCCTCGGCGTTCTGAGTGAGATGAGCATGATAATTCACTATCTCATCTGATGGGTGTAGGAGGTGGACAACTTTGGTGGCACAATTGATTGAGGCGTAATGAGCCTTCACCCAATCCATTCCCAGAATAAGATCAATTTTGGAAGAATTCAGGATAATTGGAAATGCTTGAAATTTCAACCCCTCAATTTCAATAGTGACTTTGGGGCTGAACAAGGAAGTTTGGCATTGACCCGCGGGAGTGTTAACCATTAAAGATTGGTGCAGCGTTTCGCATTTAACATCATGCATGAGTGCAAAATGTTCTGACATAAATGAATGCGATGCTCCTGAATAAAATAAAACAGATGCAGGTACTGAATTAACGAGAAGTGTACCCATCACAGTTTCAGGTTGATCTTCAGCTTCAGCCATGTTGACATGGTAGTTCTGCCCACGACCATAAGAAGGTCTGGCATAGTTGTTACGCTGCTGAGAAATTCCATGACCAATTCCACGGCCAGCAGAAGGAAGAGCTAGCTGATTCTGACCCTGAGAACAGTCTCTGGCACGGTGACCTGGCTGGCCACACTTGAAGTAGAGTCCATTGTCGGGACGGGGTGCAGGAGCTTGAGGTGGTGCAGCTTGAAAAGGCTGCCTGGGTGGTGGAGGAGGCAGACGAGGTGCAGCATAAGCAGGCCTGTACACTGGGGCTGCTGGACGATACATGCTCTGTGGGATCCAGATGCGTCGCTTCTGGGAAGACGAGCCCGAAGATGAGCCTGCTTCACGGGTGCGTCTGGTAGCTTCCTTGTGCTTCTTCAGACCAGTCTCGACCATGATAGCCTTATTCACCAAGGTGGCGAAGTCAGGATAGTCTTGGACGAGCAGAGCTAACTGAATGTCATGGTGTAGTCCATCACGGAACTTCTCCTGTCTACGAGCATCTGTGGGAATATCTTCTTCAGCATAGCGAGACAAATCAAGGAACTCTCGCTGATAGACTTCCATGGTCTTGTTGCCTTGAAGGAGACTACGGAACTCGGCCTTCTTCCGAGCTATAACTGCTTGAGGAATATACCGGGCATGAAAAGCAGTCTTAAATTCCACCCAGGTGACAATAGTTCCAGGGGGTAGGGTCTGTCGGTGAGTGGCCCACCATTGAGCTGCGGGGCCCTTTAGGAAGTATGTCGCAAAGGTGACATAGCTGCCAGGGGGAACATCAGCTGACTCCATTTCATAGAAGATGTCACGCCGCCAATCATCGGCATCCAGCGGATTAACAGTGTTGTAGAATATCGATGGGTTGAGACGCACGAACTTTGGCAGCGTACTTGAAGGTGGCTGCTGGTTGGCATTGGGACGGGGGAACTGATTCATAATCCCAGTCATAAACTGCCGATTCAATTCAAACTGTTGCATCATCGCAGCCATATAGTCAGGCGGTGGCGGCGGTGGTGGATTGTTATCAGCCATCCTGCTCAATTCAACAGGGGTAGTTTAGCAATAGCTTTTGCGAGTGTTTAGCAACAAACATGATGTAACACGACGATATTTAAATAGTGCAACAGATGCTTAACAGTAGTCATTTAAGACATACAGATCCATACACAGTCGGTTACAGTCGGACAGCATAACGGCACAAATTCAAAAGCTAGACATGCTAGGCGGCGCGCAGGCACGCGGTAAGGAAGTACACAACGAGACATAGCAAAGGCTACATCAACGTCGGAGAAAAACACTGAAACGGGGTAACTGCAAGTGCGGACGACGAATGTTCGTCGCAGAAGGATCCTGTGCTCCATGTGCACTCTGATGCAGAACTCGGTCTCGAACTGAAAGAAGAGGTCCACGTGCAGGCGTGTGACCTCCCACTGCAGGCCAATCAATCCCTGGTGGCATCTCGGTCCTGCGTGGGTAAAGGATGTGCTCCGGATGTATCCCTGCACGAATAGCTGGTAGCAACTGTGTCATAGCATCGTAGAGTCGTGCTCGAGTGGCAAACAACTCGACGGCAAGAGCCTGAACAGTGCGATCCAAAGCCTGAGTGCACTGAATCAGAATCTGCGGGTCGTAGCGTCGAGGCTCGTATGGGGCACAGATAGCTGTGTAGTATCCAGTAACATCTCCAACAGGGGCATATGGAATGTATCGAAACTAAGAGACATCCAAGCTAGCATTGTGCTCTCCTCGGAGACGTGCGACAGCAGAGTAAGCGGCATCATGGACTGCCATCTCAATCGTCACGCCGATACCGTGGAAAAGGTGTAGCTCAGTGCCTGAGTCATTCTGCTGATCGTAGATACGAACATCAGCATAGTACTGCTCCTGGTTGAACTCGCGGTAAACCTCGTAGACCATGTACTCAGGGTACCAGCGGTAACCCAGTCTGGTCAGGAGGGCGATCAGGACAGCTGGAAACCCAGGGGCATCACGAGCCCAAGTGCGAAGCACAAGCTGGGTCGTAGGACGTGGTGGAAACAAACGATCCATCTGAAATAAAGAAGTTCAGAGTTGTCATACGACGATGAGAAATATAGGAAATCTCTGAGAGAAAGGTTAAACAAAACAATGGAAAGGAAAATGATTATCAGACTAATCAGATCAATGACAGGGAAATCGCACAGATATCCAGCTCTCCGGGAGGATGGGATTTACGAGATCCTAAGTGCCGGTGTTAGTAAAAATTTTAACCCAAATAGAAGAGAGATCAGAGTCCCAGAGTACAGACAAGGAATAAAAGATCCTAATACCACACATTTGGTGACGTGGGCCCGTAAGCCACACAGCCAAGTTAGTAAAACAGTTTTTGACCACTAGACTCAACTTCGGCCAAGCAGTTGGAAAGGGGAATTCCTAGAGGCAGTCGGCTCTGATACCAACCTGTGATGACCCCGGCTTAATCGTGCCCTAACCATACACGCAAATGCACACGATCAAGCCTAAGGACTCACTTGAAGATATCACAACACAACTCTAAAACATAAATAAAGTCATACAAGCTTAATATTACAAGACAGGGCCTCGAGGGCTCGAATACATAGCTCGATGGCATACAAGCGTCAGCGGAAGCATCAGCTATCTAGATACAGATATATTACAGAAATAGAGATAAGCCTTTAAGAAGGCGGGGCAAAATAAAATACTATGATCGAAAGGCGTAGGCCTCCTGCCTAGGACCCTCCAAACCTACTCCTGGTCGTCAGACGGCTCCGCGTAGAAGTACTTGCCGGGAGGGTAGTAGTAGTAGCCGTCGGCGGGAACAACGGTCTCAGGGGCTCCGTCGTCTGGATGCACCAAAAGGGATAAAAGGAGGAAAAAGAAAGCAAAGCAAACGTGAGTACTCATCCGAAGTACTCAGCAAGCAAGGATCTACACTACATATGCAACATTATCAAAGGAGGCTGTATATGTGGTCTGGGCTGCAGAAATGCCAGAATAGAGGGGAACGCCTAGTCCTATCAAAGACTAGCATCTTCAACATTTTCAGCGGTCTTGCAACATTAGAAGAGTGCAGATTAACATAAAATAAAGCAGTAGCAGAGTTATCAACCTCGCCCAGAGATCCTTTCTCGACTCCCTGCGAGAAAGCAATCCCAGAGCCATACTATCCAGTTATCATCTCAAGTTCTAGTTGTACCCGATCGGGATACAACTCCGAGTGTCCGTTACCGTAGGACAGGCTATCGATAGGTGTTTTCTTCCCTGCAGGGGTGCACCAAGTTACCCACCACACTCGCTTAACTCCGGCCGAACACACTTTACTGGGTTATGCCCGGCCTCGGCCAAACGACACGCCGCAACCCGACCGAATACTTAACAGAGAGGTCAGCACGCCAGACTAAACCTATGCCCCAGGGGTCTTGGGCCATCGCCCCGAGAACTCCTGCACGTTACGTTCACGGCCGAGAGCAGACCTAGCCCCCCCTATACAAGCGCAGGGCGTTACCAGTCCAACTCGGCATGCGCCGCTCAGTCGCTGACGTCTATTAATCTCCGACTGAAGTATACGACGCAGAACGCCCATACTATGCCCACGTGATGGTTAGTGCTATTAGGCCAGAGGCCCCTCGGATCAAATATCCAAACCGTTCGTGGTTTAGGAGCGCGCGGAAACAAGCAGAGACTCACGATCGATGTGACCCCGTCGCCCCGTCTCGAGGACTTGCGGCAAGGGCTAAGAATGCCCGGCCACGCCTCGTGTTTATCTCGCGGGCACCCTCCAGGTTAACCCGACTCCACATCACTCGCATCACATGCTCACGCGGGTACCCCTCAGGGCCGACCCATCTTTGGTAACATGGTTCAGTGTAAAGACATAGTAACCATAGTAACCGTGTGTCTAACACCAAGGGGAACCCTGAGGAATCACCCTCGATGGAATCCCACCTGATGTTATCGTCAAGGTGAACGAAGGAGGAATCACCCTCGAGGTTCACGCTTGAGGAGTTGCACGACAGTGTCATTACCGGGAATGGAGGAGGAGGAATCACCCTCGATGACCATAACCGATAAACTAACCTACAAGGTTATCATTAGTAGTGCTGGCGAGGTATCACCCTCGGCACTCGATAGTAACCCAGTAGTGTCGAGCAACTAAGGGGGAAGTGATGTGCGGTGCCGGGGCCTGGTCTTCAATCCCGTTACTCGGTTCTTCTAGTAATCCAGCGGAGCAGACGGGACAAAGTGGGGGTCTCTGATGGGTCTCTACCCAACCTATACTAAACAGTTTAGGATAAGCAGATAGGTACCAAAAGCAGGTTACAATAAACAGGCTATGCAGCAGATATGGGATAACAGTAACAGCAGTAACTTCAAATGCAAGCATAAGAGAGAAGAGAATAGGCGATATTGGAATGCTAAAAAAGGGGGTGCTTGCCTGGTTGTTCTGCGGCAAGGGCAAGGTCGTCAGCGGGGACGTAGTCGTACTCCGGAGCTGCGTCGGTCTCGGGAGCTATGTCGACGTCGGGGTCTAACGAGAGAGAAGAGGGGGAGGAAACAAATAAATACACGGCAAAGAAATGCGACACAGAGCATGCTATGCTATGATGCAGTGCAGGATTGCCTAAAGATATGTCTAAGTCATTTTAGTTATTTTAGGATTAACGTGGGATTTATTAACCGGTAAGTACGCACTATTCATCTACCGAAATCAGGCTAAAAGTTACGAGTTCTCCTACGTAGGGGGTTTCGGTATGGAAACAGACGATACGATCAAATTTGTCTCGTCGTTCTGAGCAACTTTCATGTACAAAGTTTTTCGATCGAAGCTACGGACTAAAAGTTATGATTTTTCAAAGATTAAATCATTTTCTGGATTTTATTTAATTTAACAGAAAAAGGAATTATGACATCAGCATAATGCAATGCTGATGTCAGCAGGTCAACAGGTCGGCTGACCAGGTCAAGCCTGACGTGTGGGTCCAGTGGGACCCACATGTCAGCCTCTGTTGCTTTAACATTGGATTAAATCATTTGATCAGGGTTAATTAGGGATGTGGGCCCATCCTGTCAGTGAGACATTAGACTAATCCAATTTTTTTTATTTATTTAACTCGTTAATTAGCCTAATCAGCCGAGGGGGCCCACATGTCAGTGGCTGGGCTGCCCAGTCAGCACGTTGACTGGGTCAACCTAGTCAACGGGGCCCCTCGGGACCCACTAGTCGGCGACCCAGGGGCGGGACCCACCTTGCCACACCGGCCGCGGCGCCGGAGAAAACTTTGGCGACCATTTGCGCGGCGGTGCATCGCCGGAGCGCGTCGGAAATGCCCCACAGGGGGTCTTTTCGCGCGCGCTTGGGCACGTTGGAATGGCCGTTCGACGCCGCGTCGATCTAGGTTAGCGAGAAGCGCCGGGGACGGCCGGAACGACGCCGGCGATGAGCCGGAGCGGCGCCGGAGATCGGACTTCGACGGAATCGGGGCTGCGGGGCACTAGGAAGCGCACATGCGTGTGCTACGTGCTCCTGGGAGCACCTGGAGCATGGTTCTGGGCTCGGGCGCTGTCAACGACGGTCATGGCCGTGTCGACGGAGCTCACCAGCGGCGACGGTGCAGCGGCTAGCTAGGAGAGCTACGCGAGCGCCTAGGGAAAAGAGAAGGGGTGTGGGTGCTCACCGAGCGGCGCACGGGGGCCCTTGGTAGCTTAGTAGCTGCAGGGAGAGGCCGTGGTCGACGAAGCAGATGCGGCGGCCGGAGGCGGGGAGGACGACGAATCCGTCAGCAGCAGGGCTCCACAGCTCCAGCTTTCGGTCGAGGAGGAAGAGGCGGAGGCCGGCGCTTTGCTTGGACACAGAGGAGGAGCAGAAAGGCGCCGGTGACCGTGAGGACGGCGATGCACGGCGGTGACCGCGTCGGCTTCGGTGGAATGAGAGGGAGAAGGCGATGGAGAGGGGGGAAATGGAGTGGATGAGGAAGGCGGAGAGGTGGAGGGATCAACCTTATCCCCTCTGCGGCCAATGTGGAGTCGCCGTGTCGGCGTTTCGCCGGAGCGCGCCGGCGCGTCCACGGCCGTGCCGACACGCGCGAGGGGAGAGAAGGAGACGGGCCAGCTGGGCCGGATCAGGGCACTGTGCACTTAGGCCCAGTGCACAGTGCCTCGTTTTATTTTCTTATTTCTGCTTTCTGTTTTTCTTTTAACAAAGTTGATTTTGAAATAGTTTGAGTATTCAAATGGATTAGCAGAAATGTGAAACTTGCTCACATAAATATCTTGCAATATCCAGCATTGCCACAAAAAGTTTGGGCATTTTTGGATTCCATTTGAAATTATTCAAAAATGAATAGGGCATTTAAATGCTGTTTTGGCTCTGATTTAAATGCTTAAACCCTTCTGTGGTTGATGGTGATGTTGTGTTCCTTCACAGCAAATAGTTTTGGATTATTTGCTAAAAGGTGAACATTTTTCCAACAGGATTTGAGCAACTTTATTTTGCACTTTTGAATTTGAGTTGAATTCCAGAATAGAAGTTGGATTATTTTGATTAACCACTATGACTAGGCACTGCAAATGAAGTGACTTGGCATTATTAGCATATGATCACAGTGGCTATTACACAGTGGTGTTACAATCATCAAGTCTAGATGGGCCTAATGCATTTGATCAGAGCCAAAATAGCACTTAAATGCCCTAATCATTTTTGAATGATTTCTAATGGGTTCCAAAAATGCCCAAACTTTTTGTGGCAGTGCTGGATATTGCAATGAACTAATGTGAGCAAGTTACACATTTTTGCAAAATCTTTTGGAAGCTCAAAATATTACTAAACCATCTATGTAAAAGGAAAAAGCAAAAACAGAAAAGTAAAAAGAAAAGAGGCACTGTGCACTGGGCCTAAGTGCACAGTGCCCCGAATCCAGCCCACCTGGCCCATCTCCAGATTCTGCTCCATCGCTTGCTCCTCCAGATTCACGCAAGGACTTTGTAATCTTTTGCAACGCCTCTTGTCAAGGATTAGGCTGTGTCCTAATGCAAGAACGAAGGGTAATTGCATATGCCTCGCGACAATTGCGTCCGCATGAAGAAAACTATCCAGTGCATGATCTTGAACTTGCTGCTGTGATCTATGCTTTGAAGCAGTGGCGACACTACCTCCTTGGCAATCGGTGTGAGATTTATACCGATCATCAGAGTCTAAAGTATTTGTTCACTCAGCCGGAACTCAATCTCCGTCAGCAGCGATGGTTGGAAACAATTACGGACTATGATTGTGGTATTTCTTATACCCTGGAAAGGCTAATGTAATGGCTGATGCTTTGAGCCGTAAATCCTACTGCTGTGAACTTGAAGTCCAGCTACAGCAACCACTCCTATATGAAGAGCTTCGAAAGCTAAATCTCGAGATAGTTCCTCAAGGATACCTAAATACCTTGGTTGTTGAACTAGACCTCGAGAAAGCTGTTAAGAATGCGCAAGCTAAAGATGCTGAAATTGATCTGATGAAGAAAGATATTCACCTTGAAAAGTACAGGGATTTCTTGATTGCTGAAGACGGAACCTTGTATTTTAGAGACCGCATTGTGGTACCTCGCTTCGAACTTATGACTGACAAAGTCATGAAGGAGGCACATGACACACCGTTGTCCATCCATCCGGGTAGCACCAAGATGTATTGTGATCTTCGTCAAAGGTACTGGTGGTCTAAAATGAAGCAGGATATTGCCTGATATGTTGTTGAATGTGACGTCTGCCGTCGCGTGAAAGCAGAACATCAGAAGCCTGCTGGAATTCTGCAACCGCTTCCTATTCCTCTATGGAAATGGGATAAAATTTAAATGGATTTCATTACTGGACTTCCAAAGTCACAGAAGGGTCACGATGCTATTCTTGTCGTCGTCGACCAACTCTCTAAGGTTGCACACTTTCTGCCTGTCAAGGAGACTATCACTGCTAGTCAGTTAGCAGAGTTGTATATCTCCAGAATTGTTTCACTCCACAGTATTCTGAAGGAGATCAGTTCGGACCATGGCGGTCTTTTCACTCCAAGTTCTGGAAAAGTTTCCAAGAAGCTATGGGAACTCACATCACCTGGAGTTCGGCTTATCATCCTCAATCCCAAGGCCAAGTCGAACGAGTAAATCAAGTGCTTGAAGACATGCTTCGAGCTTGTGTTATATCTTTCGGCAAGAAGTGGGAAGAATCTCTCCCGTATGCCGAATTCTCTTATAACAACAGCTATCAAGCCAGCTTGAAAATGGCCCCCTTCGAAGTACTTTATGGACGTAAGTGTCAAACCCCTCTGAATTGGTCAGAAACTGGGGAACGACCGCTCGTGGGACCGGATATTATCCAACACGCTGAAGAGCAAGTCCGTATTGTCCGAGAAAATCTCAAGGCGGCTCAGGACTGCCAGAAAAGCAACTATGATCGCAAACGATGGGGTTTGACCTATCAACCAGGTGATCAAGCTTATCTGCGTGTCACTCCCATGAAGGGCACTCGTCATTTCGGAATCAAGGGCAAGCTAGCTCCACGCTACATTGGCTCCTTTCGCATTGTTGCCAGACGTGGAGAGGTGGCATATAAATTGGAGTTGCCGCCGCAATTCTCTCATATCCACGACGTTTTCCATGTGTCGCAACTTCGTAAATGCTTCAAGGAATCTCCGCACCGCGCAGTGGATCACGAGATGCTCGAATTGCAAGATGATCTTTCTTATAAGGAGCATCCGATCCGTATTCTCGATGAAGCTGAACGTCGCACTCGTCAGAAGACGACCAAGTTCCTTAAAGTGCAGTGGTCGAATCATACTGAAGATGAAGCCACTTGGGAACGCGAGGATCATCTTCAGGAAGAATACCCCGACCTCTTTCCTTCTACCTCCTGAATTCTCGGGACGAGAATTTCTTTTAGAGGAGGAGAATTTGTAACATCACTGTGTAATAATCACTGTGACACTCTGCTAAATATGCCAAGTCATCCTCATTTGCAGTGCCTAGTCATAGTGGTTATTCAAAACAATTCAAATACTTTTCTGAAATTCAACTCAAATTCAAAGTGCAAATAAAGTTGCTCAAAACTTGTGGGAAAAATGTTCACCTTATAGCAAATAATCCAAAACTATTTGCTGTTAAGGAACACAACATCATCATCAAGTCTAGATGGGCCTAATGCATTTGATCAGAGCCAAAACAGCACTTAAATGCCCTAATCATTTTTGAATGATTTCTAATGGGTTCCAAAAATGCCCAAACTCTTTGTGGCAGTGCTAGATATTGCAATGAACTAATGTGAGCAAGTTACACATTTTTGCAAAATATTTTGGAAGCTCAAAATATTACTAAACCATCTCTGTAAAAAGGAAAAAGCAAAAACAGAAAAATAAAAAGAAAAGAGGCACTGTGCACTGGGCCTAAGTGCACAGTGCCCCGAATCCAGCCAACCTGGCCCATCTCCCTCTTCTCTCCCCTGCGTGTCACCACGCCCCTGGTCGCCGCGCGCCGTGCCGGCGAGGCGTCAACAGCGCGACGGCCACCGACGCCCCACCGACGAGGGGATAAGGCCCCGGCCTCGTGCGTCCCCCCTGGCTCCTCCTCATTCTTTCCCCCTTCCTCTCCCTCGCTCTTTCGCTCGTGCTCGAGCCCGCCCGAGCGCCACCATGACTGCGCCGCCGCGTTCACGTAGCCCCCTCCGTCGCCTCGCCTCGCCACTGTGCCTACTAGCTCCGCCGTCGTCGTCTGCCTCGTCCCCGTCCACGAGCGCAAGCAGGGAGGCAGCACAGCGTCGGATCCGCGTCGTCTTCTTCCTCCGGACGCCGGCGATCCCCTTCTTCTCCGGCGAGTTCTGCAGCTCCTAAACCACCACGGGGCTTTCGTGACCGCTCGGTGAGCTCCACCTCTTCCTGCTCCTTCCCTTTGCACTGCTTATCGCCGCCTATAGTCGCCGCTTCACTTTCGCCCGAGCGCATCGACGCCGACGAGCTCATGGCCGTGGCCATGGCCCCAGTCATGCTCGCCTGCGGCCACCGCTGCGCTCCTGGTGCTTCCAGGAACCCGTCGCGCACACGCACAATCTCTCTCCCGTGCCCTCTAGTCACTTCCACGACGAGTGCCCGAACGCGCCTCCGCCTCAGCTCGCCGCCGTCGCCCTTCCGGTGACCAAATGGTCACGGGGCCGAGCCCATTGTGCTCAGCGCATCGAACAGAGCCTCGCTAGCCTCGTCGTTCGCTCGTTTGCGCGCTACTGCCCCGATTCCATCATCGCCCGATTCCGGCCGTCTGCCACGGTGCTCACCGCCGTTGCCACGGTGCACCTACGGCCACACAACCGCCGTCAAACGACGCGGCTTGCTCCGCTTGTTCGAATGCGCTGTCGCGCGCGCCAAATGGTCGCCCATAGATGAATTCCGACGAGGTCCGAGCCAGCGCTGCCTCGTTTTTGGTCGCCGGAGCTATCTCCGGCGCCGACGCCGACGTGGCTAGCCGGCCCCACCTCTGGGCCACTGCCAGTGGGCCCTGGGGGCCCCCGTTGACTGGGTTGACCCAGTCAACGTGCTGACTGGGCAGCCCCAGCCAATGACATGCGGGCCCCATCGCTTTTTAATTAACTAAAACATTTTATAAATAAAAATAACTTAATTAAGTTAATTAGCCACTGACAGGTGGGGTCCAGTAGTTAATTAGATCTAGTTTAGTTTAAAATAAACTCTGTTTTATAACAGAGGCTGACATGTGGGTCCCACTGGACCCACATGTCAGGTTTGACCCTGGTCAGCGAATCTGCTGACTGCTGATGTCATCTACACGTCATGCTGACATCATATCTCTTTTTCTGGATAATTCTGTTAATTTAAATAATTCCAGAAAATGCTAAAATCTTTGAAAATCCATAGAAAATAAACCGTAGCTCGGATCAAAAAACTTTCTACATGAAAGTTGCTCAGAACGACGAGACGAATCTGATCGTGTCGTCCGTTTCCATGTCGGAACCCCCTACATAGGAGAACCCATAACTTTTAGCCTGATTCCGGTATATGAATAGTGCATATACACCGGTTAATAAATCCAACTTAAATCCTAAAATAACTAAAGTGACTTAAACACACTTTTAGGCAACCCTGCACTGCACCATAGCATAGCATGCTCTGTGTTGCATATGTTTGCTATGTATTTATCTGTTTCCTTCCCCTCTTCTCTCTCGTTAGACCCCGACACCGACATAGCCTCGGAGGCCGACACAGCTCAGGAGACCGACTACACTGTTGAAGACCTTGCCTTTGCCGCAGAGCAACCAGGCAAGCACCCCCCCCTTTGAACATTCCGATATCGCCTATTCTCTTCTCTCTTATGCTTGCATTAGAAGTTGCTGCTGTTACTGTTATCCTATTTATGCTGCATAGTCTGTTTATTGTAACCTGTAACCTGCTGTTGATACCTACCTGCTTATACTAAACTGTTAGTATAGTCTGGGTAGATACCCATCAGAGACCCCCACTTTATCCAGACTGCCCTGCTGGATTATTAGAAGACCTGATCAACGGGATCGAAGACCAGGCCCCGGCACCGCACATCACTTCCCCCCTTAGTTGCTCGACACTACTGGGTTACTATCGAGTGCCGAGGTTGATACCACATCAGCACTTCTGATGTTAACCTTGTAGGTTAGTTCATCGGTTGTGGTCATCGAGGGTGATTCCTCCTTCTCCACTCTCGATAACGACACAGTCGTGCAACTCCTCAAGAGTGGACCTCGAGGGTGATTCCTCCTTCGTTCACCTTGACGATAACATCAGGTGGAATTCCATCGAGGGTGATTCCTCAGGGTTCCCTTGGTGTTAGACACACGGATACTATGGTTACTATGACTTTACACTGAACCATGTTACTAAAGACGGGTCGGCCCTGAGGGGTACCCGCGCGAGCTTAAATGCGAGAGATGTGGAGTCGGGTTGATCTGGAGGGTGCCCGCGAGATAACTACGAGGCGTGGCCGGGCATTCTTAGCCCTTGCCGCAAGTCCTCGAGACGGGGCGACGGGGTCACATCGATCGTGAGTCTCTGCTCGTTACCGCGCGCTCCTAATCCACTAATGGTTTGGATATTTGATCCAAGGGGCCTCTGGCCTGATAGCACTAACCATCACGTGGGCATAGTATGGGCGTTCTGCGTCGTATGCATCAGCCGAAGCTTAATAGATGTCAGCGACTGAGCGGCGCGCACTGGGTTGGACTGGTAACACCCTGCGCTTGTATAAGGGGGGCTAGGTCTGCTCACCGGCCGCGTTCGCAATGTGCAGGAGCGTCCGGGGCGATGGCCCAAGACCCCTGGGGGCATAGGTTTAGTCCGGCGTGCTGACCTCTCTGTTAAGTTTTCGGTCGGGTTGCGGTGTATCGTTTGGCCGAGGCCGGGCATGACCCAGAAAAGTGTGTCCGGCCGGAGTTAAGCGAGCGTGGTGGGTAAGTTGGTGCACCCCTGCAGGGAAGAAACATCTATCGATAGACTGTCCTACGGTAACGGACACTCGGAGTTGTATTCCGATCGGTACAACTAGAACTGGATACTTGAGATGATAACTGGATAGTATGGCTCTGGGATTGCTTTCTCGCAGGGAGTCGAGGAAGGATATCTGGGCGAGGTTGATGACACTACTATTACTTTACATTATGTTATTTTGCACTCTTCTAATGCTGCAAGACCGCTGAAGATGCTGAAGATGCTAGTCTTCGATAGGACTAGGCTTTCCCCTCTATTCTGGCATTTCTGCAGCCCAGTCCACATATACAGCCTTCCTTTGATAATGTTGCATATGTAGTGTAGATCCTTGCTTGCTGAGTACTTCGGATGAGTACTCACGTTTGCTTTGCTTTCCTTTTTTCCCATATCCGTTTGTCGCAACCAGATGACGGAGCCCCGGAGACAGCTGCCCCTGTCGACGGCTACTACTACTACCCTCCTGGCGAGTACTACTACAAGGAGCCGTCCGACGACCAGGAGTAGGTTCGGAGGGTCCCAGGCAGGAGGCCTGCGTCTTTCGATCATAGCTTTTGTTTTGCCCCGCCTTCTTAAGGCTTATCTCTGTTTCTGTATTATATCTGTACTCAGATATCTAACGCTTCTCCTGATGCTTGATTGTCATCAGGCTTATGTATTCGAGCCCTCGAGGCCCTGGCTTGTAATATAATGCTTGTATGACTTTATTTATGTTTTAGAGTTGTGTTGTGATATCTTCAAGTGAGTTCTAGGGTTGATCGTGTGCATTTGCGTGTATGGTTAGTTCACGATTAAGCCGGGGTCGTCACACTGCGTACCCAACCCCCTTATAACCCCTAGTTGTGCCCCCGTGGTGCTTCTTGCAGTTACATGCAAGTCAGAACACATGCTGTTGCACCTTGGGGATGGACGTGCAACTAGATGCACCGCTAAAAAAAATGCTATTTAGAAAAGAAAACTAAAGCGCAAAAAATTAGAAGTAAATAAAAATAAATAGAAATGAAAATGAACCACCAAGGGGCGGAGACATGCCTATGGCAAGTAGGGCTATAGCCCTAGGCCTAGTAACAATGGCCCTTGTAATTTCTTCTCAGAAAGTACAAAAAAATTCACCAAAGTGCATCATTCAAGGTACTTAGTCCTAGGTGTAATCCCATGCTAGCGAACCCATCTACAAGGATCAAAACTATTTATTTCCTTGTACATTTCCAAAATTAATAATCTCAAAAGTGCTTACATATTCTCCCCACCAAAAAAGTGAGAAAATAAATAAATAAGGTAAAAATTGAATAATAGATAAAATAGTAAAAATAAAAAGTAAAAACCAAAAGAAAGCAACGAAGAAGACCAAAACGCAGAAACTAAAGATTGTTCATCTCCTTCCAGCTTCGATCTCCCATGCACCCCATACACAATTCCTATTTGGCGCCTTAACGTCAGTTATAGGCCATTTTGTAAACTGGAGCACGTCTCTGCTGGAACTAACGGGCTAGGCCATATAACTGCACATTAGCGTTGCGCAAAAAAAAAAAAAAACTGCACAGTAGCGGATTTTGGGAAGCTTCTAGTTCTAGTAGCGTCCCATTTTTTGCAGGTGTTTCATGTTTTTCATTTGGCCTTTTAATTATTTTTTATTTTTTTATTTACTATTTTTCGATTTGTATTAAAAAACAATTGTGCATTTTTAAACATCTGTTTTTTTTCATATTTCGTGAACTTTTTATACATTTCTTTCATGTCGATGCACTTTTCAAATTTGTGAACTTTTTCTTCAATGTTTTGAGCTTTTTAAAAAATTGGCGAACTTTTTCAAATTCGTAAAAAAATCAAATTTGTGAAACAAATGGCCAACGTTCACATCTTGGTCAACGTGCATTGATCAACGGTCATCAGTCAACTGCAACTCAGGTGGGTGACGAGAGTGAGGTCGAGTGCTATGGGTCGTCGGCCTGCTTAGGTGGTGCGTGAGCGCCGATTAAGGAAATGGGCGCTGAAGGTGCCAATTAGGACCTCTCCACCACATACGTGTAGTCTAGGACAAAATAAAAATGGAACCGACCAGCGTCCCAAAAAACCGAGGCAACTGATCGCAAAAAATCCCACCACAGAGAACTCATTTTCAGCGTCAGAAAATAAAACTCACTGTACCAGCACGAGTTCTACACATTGTCCAACAAGAAGACATAGCTAAATCCATTTTAACTAATCTCACAGATTACCCCCATGTCGATATCTCACCTGATGCATACTCTTGATATCTCACCATGTTCTACACGAGTATATGGTAACGTGTTTAGGTAATAAATTTAATTTATTGTCTTTTAAGGTAATAATATCTGACCTGATGCATGCATGATAACTAATGCCGCAGATTAACTGCTCCCTATGCTTTCCCTCAAAAAAAATAAAAAAAAACTGCTCCCCACGCTAAGAAAAAAGATTAACTGTTCTGCAGGAACAGCTACATAAAAACCGCAACCTGCTGTATTCATCGTAATAAAGCTCATATAAAACCATATGTAAACTGATAACCTCCAAATCGTCATATATAGTGCTGACGGAGGGGGTCATGGCCATTGCCTATTAGGTTTCGAGGTCAGATTTCCACAAGTTGAAGATCGATCATGAGAGGGAGCAGCCTGGTGTTCGTGGTTGCTCTCTTGTTCGTCGGGAGCCTCATGTTTGGAGAATGTAAGCATAACACCATCTTCTTTGTATAGAGCCAAAATGGATTTCCGGTACTCTTGCAGCTATGTTCTTGTCTTGGATAAATCGATGTGTCCCGTTGTTCCAGTGGTATATATATTTTGTGCATTGTGCACTAACAAATGTCGTGCGTTGCTTATTATGCGACAGGTCGTCATGTAAGCTACGAAGACCGTCGTGCCAGTGTAACTGCAAATGCTACTACTGCGGATTTGGCATCAAGCGGGAGCAAAATCTCGGTGAATTGGTGCTACAGAAGGGACTGCAACAGTAGAAACAGTCATTTCTATTTGCATCAGTGCTGGTGCTGCCCCTTGTTGCCCGACGAGCCGTGTTGGAAACATGTGGAAGAATGCCATGCAATTTGCCCGACATGCCATCCGAAATGCTGATAAGCATGGTGGTTGCTATTATATAAAGCCACTTCGGTGTTATTCAGATAAAATAAATGTACGGGTTGGTGCGACCAATCTCGCAATATCTATATGAATAACTCAAGTGCTCATGATTAAAGATGAACGAAGGATAATTTGAGATAGTTCCAAAAGTCACCTCTTTTGGCATTGTAAATGTCCTCCTTTTGTCTATGTAGCAAGTTTTTCTTTTCAATTTCGGCCAAACGCTCCCCTGCACTTCTTGCGACCTTGTTCATATTGCCATTACGATGGTTATTTTCTTATTGCCGTCTGTCCTGATGGTTATTGCCGTTCATTTTTTTTTTGCGGATATTGCCGTTCATAATTTATTATGCATATTCAATGAAGAAAAGTAATGCCACTACTTTGGCATGAAAGTAAGATTGTACAATGAAAAAAATAATAAGTTTTTTCTTCTAAATATAAGTGGAAAGAGGTCCACATGGACGCAGCCTATAAGTGGTCTCTGTTTTACCCCTACTTCAACGATCCGGGAAGAAGGGAGATAGACCCTGTCCACATGCGCTCAATAAACATGAAAGGAAAGTCGGTCAATTATTTCACACATAAATTTTCGCCACAAATCAACATGGCTATAGGTAATGTGTGAAAGAATATGTGATTATTCTTTATTTTCGAAAAACAAACAATGAATCCACACTCTAACAATGAACCCAAAACAATGTTAACACAACAAAGAGCTTCCCCACTTTGCTAGTTATTTCCAAAGGCGGTATAGCCGGATACTCCAAGTAGCATGTAGAGTAGTGTTCTTGCAGTTAGGGATTGTTTCATACTTCGGTTTTCAACATTTCTTCACAAAATTTTCTAAGGCCAGGGGAGGGGGGCATTGCCCCCCTAGCGACACACAGTCTGTTGGAAAATTAGGCAAGTTCATGATTAATTCTAGTAAATAATTCATGAACTTGCCTAATTTTCCAACAATCCAAAAACCTAATTGTAAGCAATTTCCTGAGTTAACTATGGCTGGATTCGCTGATGCACTGAGGCCGGATAAGTTTACCGGTGTGCACTTTAAGAGGTGGCAGGTGAAGACCACGCTCTGGCTTACTGCTCTGAAAGTTTTCCACGTTAGTGTTGGTGCTCCAGAGGGAATGACTGACGAAGATCAGAGAAAATTCCAGGAAGCCAATACTATGTTTGTGGGATGCATTCTGAGTGTTCTTGCTGACCGTCTGTGTGATGTGTACATGCACATAGAAGACGGAAAGACTCTGTGGGATGCACTGAATGCAAAATTCGTTGCAACAGATGCAGGCAGTGAACTGTACATCATGGAGAGTTTTCATGACTACAAGATGGTGAATAACCGTTCTGTGGTTGAACAAGCTCATGAGATACAATGCATTATGAAGGAACTTGAACTCCTTAAGTGTGTTCTACCCGACAAATTCGTGGCTGGGTGCATGATTGCAAAGTTGCCTCCTTCATGGAGGAATTTCGCCACAACTCTGAAACATAAGAGACAGGAGATGTCAATTGAAAATCTGATTGCATCTCTTGATGTTGAAGAAAAAGCTCGGGCTAAAGACACTACTGAGAAAGGACATGAGGTTCAGACTACCGCCAATATGGTGCAGAGGTTGTTGGGAAACGTAGCATACAATTTCAAAAAATTTCCTACGCTCACGCAAGATCTATCTAGGAGATGCATAGCAACGAGAGGGGGAGAGTGTGTCTACATACCCTCGTAGACCGAAAGCGGAAGCGTTTGACAACACGGTTGATGTAGTCGAACTTCTTCACGTTCTGACCGATCAAGCACCGAACGTACGACACCTCCGAGTTCTGCACACGTTCAGCTCGATGACGTCCCTCGAACTCTTGATCCAGCAAAGTGTCGAGGGAGTAGATGAGTTCCGTCAGCACGACGGCATGGTGACGGTGATGGTGAAGTGATCCGCGCAGGGCTTCACCTAAGCACCGCGAGAATATGACCAAGGGTGTAATCTGTGGAGGGGGGGCGCCGCACACGGCTAACAATTGTTGGTGTGTTTTGTAGGCGCCCCCCCTCCCCACATATATATAGGTTGGAGGGGAAGAGGCAGCCAAGGGGGGCGCCCCAAGTAGGCCGAATCCTACTTGGGGTTCCACCCCAATTCGGCACCCCCCTTTCCATAAGTGCCGGAGAGGGAAGGAAAGGGGGGGGGAGAAGGAAGTAGTACTTCCTACTATTCCTTTCCCCTTCTCTTCTTTCCTTCTCCCCTTTTGGCCGGCCCATATGTGGGGGCGCACCAGCCCCTTGTGGCTGGTGCGTGTTCCCTCTTGGTCCATAAGGCCCATATCTTTTGCCGGGGGTGCCCGGAACCCCTTCCGGTGACCCGATATGTACCCGGTACCCTCCGGAACACTTTCGGTGTCCGAATACTATCGTCCTATATATCAATCTTTACCTATCGATCATTTCGAGACTCCTCGTCATGTCCGTGATCTCATCCGGGACTCCGAATAACATTTGGTCACCAAATCACATAACTCATATAATACAAAATCGTCATCGAACATTAAGCGTGCGGACCCTACGGGTTCGAGAACTATGTAGACATGACCGAGACACCTCTCCGGTCAATAACCAATAGCGGAACCTGGATGCTCATATTGGTTCCTACATACTCTATGAAGATCTTTATCGGTCGTACCATAATGACAACATATGTCATTCCCTTTGTCATCGGTATGTTACTTGTCCGACATTCGATCGTCGGTGTCTTCATACCTAGTTCAATCTCGTTACCGGCAAGTCTCTTTACTCGTTCCATAATACATCATTCCGCAACTAACTCATTAGTCACATTGCTTGCAAGGCTTATTATGATGTGTATTACCGAGAGGGCCCAGAGATACCTCTCCGATACTTGGAGTGACAAATCCTAATCTTGATCTATGCCAACCCAACAAATACCTTCGGAGATACCTGTAGAGCATCTTTATAATCACCCAGTTACGTTGTGACGTTTGATAGCACACAAGGTATTCCTCCGGTATCCGGGAGTTGCATAATCTCATAGTCAAAGGAATATGTATATGACATGAAGAAAGCAATAGCAATAAAACTAAACGATCAATATGCTAAGCTAACGGATGGGTCATGTCCATCACATCATTCTCCTAATGATGTGATCCCGTTCATCAAATGACAACACATGTCTATGGTTAGGAAACTTAACCATCTTTGATTAACGAGCTAGTCTAGTAGAGGCTTACTAGGGACTCGGTGTTTTGTCTATGTATCCACACATGTATCAAGTTTCCGGTTAATACAATTCTAGCATGAATAATAAACATTTATCATGATATGAGGAAATAACAACTTTATTATTGCCTCTAGGTCATATTTCCTTCAGTCTCCCGCTTGCACTAGAGTCAATAATCTAGTTCACATCGCCATGTGATTAACACCAATAGTTCACATCGCCATGTGACCAACACCCAAAGGGTTTACTAGAGTCAATAATCTAGTTCACATCACCATGTGATTAACACCAATAGTTCACATCGCTATGTGACCAACACCCAAAGGGTTTACTAGAGTCAATAATCTAGTTCACATTGCCATGTGATTAACACCCAAAGAGTACTAAGGTGTGATCATGTTTTTCTTGTGAGAGAAGTTTAGTCAACGGGTCTGCCACATTCAGATCCGTATGTATTTCGAAAATTTCTATGTCTACAATGCTCTGCATGGAGCTACTCTAGCTAATTGCTCCCACTTTCAATACGTATCCAGATTGAGACTTAGAGTCATCTGGATCGGTGTAAAAGCTTGCATCGACGTAACCCTTTATGACGAACTCTTTATCACTTCCATAACCGAGAAATATTTTTTTAGTTCTCTTAACTAAGGATAATTTTGACCGCTGTCCTGTGATCTACTCCTGGATCACTATTGTACCCCTTTGCCAAACTCATGGCAAGGTACACTACAGGTTTGGTACACAGTATGGCATACTTTATAGAACCTATGTCTGAGGCATAGGGAATGACTTTCATTCTCTCTCTCTCTCTCTTCTGCCGTGGTCAAGATTTGAGTCTTACTCAACTTCATACCCTACAATACAGGCAAGAACTCCTTCTTTGACTGATCCATTTTGAACACCTTCAAAATCTTGTCAAGGTATGTACTCATTGAAAGTCTTATCAAGCGTCTCGATCTATCTCTATAGATCTTGATGCCCAATATGTAAGCAGCTTCACTGAGGTCTTTATTTGAAAAAAAAATTCCTTTCAAACACTCCTTTATGCTTTCCAGAAAATTCTACATCATTTCCGATCAACAATATGTCATTCACATATACTTATCAGAAATGTTGTAGTGCTCCCACTCACTTTCTTGTAAATACAGGCTTCTCCGAAAGTCTGTATAAAACTATATGCTTTGATCAAATCATCAAAGCGTATATTCCAACTCCGAGATGCTTGCAGCAGTCCATAGATGGATCGTTGGAGCTTGCACACTTTGTTAGCACCTTTAGGATTGACAAAACCTTCTGGTTGCATCATATACATTTTTTCTTTAATAAATCCATTAAGTAATGTAGTTTTGACATCCATTTGCCAGATTTCATAAAATGCGGCAATTGCTAACATGATTCGGACAGACTTAAGCATCGATACGAGTGAGAAAATCTCATCGTAGTCAACACCTTGAACTTGTCGAAAACCTTTTGCGACAATTCGAGCTTTGTAGATAGTAACACTACCATCAGCGTCCGTCTTCCTCTTGAAGATCAATTTATTCTCCATGGCTTGCCGATCATCGGGCAAATCCACCAAAGTCCACACTTTGTTCTCATACATGGATCCTATCTCAGATTTCATGGCCTCAAGCCATTTATCGGAATCTGGGCTAATCATCGCTTCTTCATAGTTCGTAGGTTCGTCATGGTCTAGTAACATGACTCCCAGAACAGGATTACCGTACCACTCTGGTGCGGAATGTGCTCTGGTTGACCTACGAGGTTCGGTAGTAACTTGATCTAAAGTTTCATGATCATTATCATTAGCTTCCTCTCTAGTTGGTGTATGCATCACGGGAACAGATTTCTCTGATGAGCTACTTTCCAAATTGAGAGAAGGTACAATTACCTCATCAAATTCTACTTTCCTCCCACTCACTTCTTTCGAGAGAAACTCCTTCTCTAGAAAGGATCCATTCTTAGCAACAAAGATCTTGCCTTCGGATCTGTGATAGAAGGTGTACCCAACAGTTTCTTTTGGGTATCCTATGAAGATGCACTTCTCCGATTTGGGTTCGAGCTTATCAGGCTGAAGCTTTTTCACATAAGCATCGCAACCCCAAACTTTAAGAAATGACAACTTAGGTTTCTTGCCAAACCACAGTTCATACGGTGTCGTCTCAACGGATTTAGATGGTGCCCTATTTAACGTGAATGCAGCTGTCTCTAATGCATAACCCCAAAACGATAGTGGTAAATCGGTAAGAGACATCATAGATCGCACCATATCTAATAAAGTACGGTTACGACGTTCGGACACACCATTACGCTGTGGTGTTCCAGGTGGTGTGAGTTGTGAAACTATCCCACATTGTTTTAAATGAAGGCCAAACTCGTAACTCAAATATTCGCCTCTGCGGTCAGATCGTAGAAACTTTATTTTCTTGTTACGATGATTCTCCACTTCACTCTGAAACTCTTTGAACTTTTCAAATGTTTTAGACTTGTGTTTCATCAAGTAGATATACCCATATCTGCTCAAATCATTTGTGAAGGTCAGAAAATAACGATACCCGCCGCGAGCCTCAACACTCATCGGACCGCATACATCGGTATGTATTATTTCCAATAAGTCAGTGGATCGCTCCATTGTTCCTGAGAACAGAGTTTTAGTCATCTTGCCCATGAGGCATGGTTCGCAAGCATCAAATGATTCATAATCAAGTGATTCCAAAAGTCCATCCGCATGGAGTTTCTCCATGTGCTTTACACCAATATGACCTAAACGGCAGTGCCACAAAAATGTTGCACTATCATTATGTACTTTGCATCTTTTGGCATCAATATTATGAATATGTGTATCACTACGATCGAGATTCAATAAACCATTGAGTGTATGACCATAGAAGGTTTTATTCATGTAAACAGAACAACAATTATTCTTTGACTTAAATGAATAACCGTATTGCAATAAATATGACCCAATCATATTAATGCTCAACGCAAACACAAAATAACATTTATTTTAGGTTCAACACTAATCCCGAAGGTAAAGGGAGTGTGCGATGGTGATCTTATCAACCTTGGAATCACTTCCAACACACATCGTCACCTCGCCCTTAACTAGTCTTTGTTCATTTTGCAACTCCTGTTTCGAGTTACAAATCTTAGCAACTGAACCGGTATCAAATACCCAGGGGCTACTATGAACACTAGTAAAGTACACATAAATAATCATGTATATCAAATATACCTTTGTTCACTTCTCCATCCTTCTTATCCGCCAAGTTTTTGGGGCAGTTCCGCTTCTAGTGACCATTCCCTTTGCAGTAGAAGCACTCAGTTTCAGGCTTGGGTCTAGCTTTGGGCTTCTTTACGGGAGTGGCAACTTGCTTGCCATTCTTCTTGAAGTTCCCTTTGTTTCCCTTGCCCTTTTTCTTGAAACTAGTGGTCTTGTTAACCATCAACACTTGATGCTATTTCTTGATTTCTACCTTCGCCGATTTCAGCATCGCGAAGTGCTTTGGAATCGTTTTCGTCATCCCTTGCATATTATAGTTCATCACGTAGTTCTAGTAACTTGGTGATAGTGACTAGAGAACTCTGTCAATCACTATCTTATCTGGAAGATTAACTCCCACTTGATTCAAGCGATTGTAGTACCCAGTGAAAGGATCGAGAAGAGGTGTCTAGAGGGGGGGTGATTAGACCCTCAACAAAGAAAAGTAGCAGTTTTTAATTTCTTCAAGTTAAGGTGGAGTTTTAGCACAAGTTTAAACATTCACAATACATTTCAAGCAAGCATGGCAAGAGTATATGAGCAGCGGAAAGTAAAGCATGCAATTTGCAAGAATGTAAAGGGATGGGATTGGAGTGTGCAAACGCAATTGGAGACACGAAGATTTTTGGCGTGGTTCCGATAGGTGGTGCTATCATACATCCACGTTGATGGAGACTTCAACCCACGAAGGGTAACGGTTGCGCGAGTCCACGGAGGGCTCCACCCACGAAGGGTCCACGAAGAAGCAACCTTGTCTATCCCACCATGGCCATCGCCCACGAAGGACTTGCCTCACTCGGGTAGATCTTCACGAAGTAGGCGATCTCCTTGCCCTTACAAACTCCTTGGTTCAACTCCACAATCTTGACGGAGGCTCCCAAGTCACACCTAACCAATCTAGGAGACACCACTCTCCAAAAGGTAATAGATGATGTGTTGATGATGAACTCCTTGCTCTTGTGCTTCAAATGATAGTCTCCCCAACACTCAACTCTCTCTCATGGATTTGGATTTGGTGGAAAGATGATTTGAGTGGAAAGCAGCTTGGGGAAGGCTAGAGATCAAGATTCATATGGTTGGAATGGAATATCTTGGTCTCAACACATGAGTAGGTGGTTCTCTCTCAGAAAATGTATACTGGAAGTGTAGGCACGTTCTGATGGCTTTCTCCTCGAATGAAGAGAGGGTGGAGGGGTATATATAGCCTCCACACAAAATCTAACCGTTACACACAATTTACCAAACTCGGTGGGACCGAATCATAAAACTCGGTCAGACCGATTTAGTTCAAAATGTGAACGTTAGGATTTTTGGTGGGACCGATATGATCAACTCGGTGGGACCGATGTGCTAGGGTTAGGGTAAAACCTCATCTCGGTTTGACCGATTACACAAACTCGATGGGACCGATTTTGGTAATAAGCTAACCAGAGAGTTGGTCAAGCAAACTCGGTGGGACCGATTCGCTCATCTTGGTTAGATCGAAACGTTACAAAGGGAAACAGAGAGTTTGCAATCCCATCTCGGTGAGACCGAGATCCCATCGGTGCGACCGAACTGATTAGGGTTTCTGGCAGTGGCTATGTCAAATGAACTCGGTGGCGCCAGATAGATCAAATCGGTGGGGCCGAGTTTGACTTTTGGTTTGGGACATATGTGGATATGAGAAAGTGGTTGAGGGCTTTTGGAGCATATCACTAAGCATTTTGAGCAAGCAAGCCATTAAGCAACACCTCATCCCCTTTTAATAGTATTGGCTTTTCCTATGGACTCAATGTGATCTTGGATCACTAAAATAAAAATGTAGAGTCTTGAGCTTTAGAGCTTGAGCCAATCCTTTGTCCTTAGCATCTTGAAGGGGTTCCACATCCTCTTGTCCACGCCACTTCACTATTGAACTCATCTGAAATATACTAGATAAAAGTATTAGTCCAACAAGAGATATGTTGACATTAATTACCAAAACCACCCAGGGAGCACTTGTGCTTTCACCCAGACATTCTGAGCACATGCTTACTAGTTGAGCTATTCTCCTCCATCTTTGTAGGCAATGTACTTGTCAGAGGTCTCATACCTCTTAACACGGGCATGAGTCTGAAATATCATTTTCAGCTCTTGGAACATCTCATATGCTCCATGGCATTCAAAACATTTTTGAAGTCCCGGTTCTAAGCCGTAAAGCATGGCACACTAAACTATCAAGTAGTCATCATACCGAGCTTGTCAAATGTTCATAACGTCTGCATCTGCTCCTGCAATAGGTCTGTCACCTAGCGGTACATCAAGGACATAATTCTTCTGTGCAGCAATGAGAAAAATCCTCAGATCACGGACTCAGTCCGCATCATTGCTACTATCATCTTTCAACTTAGTTTTCTCTAGGAACATATCAAAACATAGGGGAGCTACAACGCGAGCTATTGATCTACAACATGATTTGCAAATACTATCAGGACTAAGTTCATGATAAATTAAAGTTCAATTAATCAAATTACTTAAGAACTCCCACTTAGATAGACATCCCTCAAGTCATCTAAATGATACGTGATCCAAATCAACTAAACCATGTCCGATCATCACGTGAGATGGAGTAGTCATCAATGGTGAACATCTCTATGTTGATCATATCTACTATATGATTCACATTCAAGCTTTCAGTCTCCAGTGTTCTGAGGCCATGTCTGTACATGCTAGGCTCGCCAAGTTTAAACCGAGTATTCCGCATGTGCAAAACTATCTTGCACCCGTTGTATGTGAACGTAGAGCCTATCACACCCGATCATCATGTGGTGTCTCAGCACGAAGAACTGTCGCAACGGTGCATACTCAGGGAGAACACTTATACCTTGAAATTTTAGTAAGGGATCATCTTATAATGCTACCGCCGTACTAAGCAAAATAAGATGCATAAAAGATAAACATCACATGCAATCAAAATATGTGACATGATATGGCCATCATCATCTCATGCTTTTGATCTCCATCTCCAAAGCATCGTCATGGTCTCCATCGTCACCGTCTCGACACCTTGATCTCCATCGTTGCTTCATGGTCGTCTCGCCAACTATTGCTTCTACAACTATCACTAACGCATAGTGATAAAGTAAAGCAATTACATGGCGTTTGCATTTCATACAATAAAGCGACAACCATAAGGCTCCTGCCAGTTGCCGATAACTTTTACAAAACATGATCATCTCATACAACAACGTATATCACATCATGGCTTGACCATATCACATCACAACATGCCCTGCAAAAACAAGTTAGACGTCCTCTACTTTGTTGTTGCAAGTTTTTACGTGGCTAGTACGGGCTTCTAGCAAGAACCGTTCTTACCTACGCGTCAAAATCACAATGGTGATTTATCAAGTTTGCTGTTTTAACCTTCAACAAGGACCGGCCGCAGTCAAATTCGATTCAACTAAAGTTGGAGAAACAGACACCCGCCAACCACCTTTATGCAAAACTAGTTGCATGTCTGTCGGTGGAACCGGTCTCATGAACGTGGTCATGTAAGGTTGGTCCGGGCCGCTTCATCCAACAATACCGCCGAATCAAAATAAGACATTGGTGGTAAGCAGTATGATGATCACCGCCCACAACTCTTTGTGTTCTACTCGTGCATATCATCTACGCATAGACCTGGCTCGGATGCCATTGTTCGGAAACGTAGCATGCAATTTCAAACAATTTCCTACGCTCACGCAAGATCTATCTAAGAGATGCATAGCAACGAGAGGGGGAGAGTGTGTCTACGTACCCTGATAGACCGAAAGCGAAAGCATTTGACAACGCGGTTGATGTAGTCGAACTTCTTCACGTTCCGACCGATCGAGCACCGAACGTACGGCACCTCCGAGTTCTGCACACGTTCAGCTCGATGATGTCCCTTGAACTCTTGATCCAGCAAAGTGTTGAGGGAGTAGACGAGTTCCATTAGCATGATGGCGTGGTGACGGTGATGGTGAAGTGATCCGCGCATGGCTTCGCCTAAGCACCGCGAGAATATGACCGAGGGTGTAATCTGTGGAGGGGGCGCCGCACATAGCTAACAATTGTTGGTGTGTTTTGTAGGCGCCCCCCTCCCCACATATATATAGGTTGGAGGGGAAGAGGCAGCCAAGGGGGGCGCCCCAAGTAGGCCGAATCCTACTTGGGGTTCCACCCCAATTCGGCCCCCCCTTTCCATAAGTGCCGGAGAGGGAAGGAAAGGGGGGGGGGAGGAAGTAGTACTTCCTACTATTCCTTTCCCCTTCTCTTCTTTCCTTCTCCCCTTTTGGCTGGCCCATATGTGGGTGCGCACCAGCCCCTTGTGGATGGTGCATGTCCCCTCTTGGCCCATAAGGCCCATATCTTTTGCCGGGGGGTGCCCGGAACCCCTTCCGGTGACCCGATATGTACCCGGTACCCTCCGGAACACTTCCGGTGTCCGAATACTATCGTCCTATATATCAATCTTTACCTCTCAATCATTTCGAGACTCCTCGTCATGTCCGTGATCTCATCCGGGACTCCGAATAACATTCGGTCACCAAATCACATAACTCATATAATACAAAATTGTCATCGAACGTTAAGCATGCGGACCCTACGGGTTCGAGAACTATGTAGACATGACCGAGACACCTCTCCGGTCAATAACCAATAGCGGAACCTGGATGCTCATATTGGTTCCTACATATTCTACGAAGATCTTTATCGGTCGTACCGTAATGACAACAAACGTCATTCCCTTTGTCATCGGTATGTTACTTGCTCGAGATTCGATCGTCGGTGTCTTCATACCTAGTTCAATCTCATTACCGGCAAGTCTCTTTACTCATTCCGTAATACATCATTCCGCAACTAACTCATTAGTCACATTGCTTGCAAGGCTTATTATGATGTGTATTACCGAGAGGGCCCAGAGATACCTCTCCGATACTCGGAGTGACAAATACTAATCTCGATCTATGCCAACCCAACAAACACCTTCGGAGATACCTGTAGAGCATCTTTATAATCACCCAGTTACATTGTGACATTTGATAGCACACATGGTATTCCTCCGGTATCCGGGAGTTGCATAATCCCATAGTCAAAGGAATATGTATATGACATGAAGAAAGCAATAGCAATAAAACTGAACGATCAATATGCTAAGCTAACGGATGGGTCATGTCCATCACATCATTCTCCTAATGATGTGATCCCGTTCATCAAATGACAACACATGTCTATGGTTAGGAAACTTAACCATCTTTGATTAAAGAGCTAGTCTAGTAGAGGCTTAATAGGGACTCGGTGTTTTGTCTATGTATCCACACATGTATCAAGTTTCTGGTTAATACAATTCTAGCATGAATAATAAACATTTATCATGATATAAGGAAATAACAACTTTATTATTGCCTCTAGGGAATATTTCCTTCATAGGTACCCACAGAACAAGAACAAAGGGAAGAACAAACCTGTTTTCAACAAGCCTACCAATACTACTACCTTCAAGAAGAAGAAGTTCAGCAAGGCTGAGCTAGAGTGCTATGCCTGTGGGAAGCCCGGACACTTTTCCAAGGAATGCCCTGAACGTGCAGACCGCAGAGGGAAAACGAGCTCCAAGACTATCAACATGGTGACCGCTAGCAATACCGATGGGTATGGTAATTTACCTATTGTGCTTTTAGTATTTCAATCATCTTCATAGTGATTGATTCGGGTGCTAACGTTCATATGTGTGCTGACGTCTCCCTATTTACTTCTTATCAGGTCGCAAGGGATTCTTCCGTCCTAATGGGGAATGGGTCACATGCTTCTGTTCAGGGCATTGGCATGGTGGATCTGAAGTTTACTTCGGGAAAGACCGTGCAACTAAGGAACGTGCAGCATGTCCCTACTATGAACAAGAATCTAGTTAGCGGCTCCCTTCTATGTCAAGATGGGTTTAAAGTAGTTTTAGAGTCGAATAAAGTAATCGTGTCAAGATTTGGACAATTTATATGCAAAGGCTATGAGTGCGGAGGCTTGTTCCGCTTTTCCCTTTCAGATTTTTGCAATAAGTCAGTAAACCAAATTTGTGCTAGTGTTAATGATGATGCAAGTATTTGGCACTCTCGTTTATGTCATATTAATTTTGGTTTAATGTCTCGGCTATCCAGTATGAGTTTAATTCCGAATTTCACCGTTGCTAAAGGTTCCAAGTGCCATAGTTGTGTGCAATCGAAGCTGAAGGAAATATGCCCTAGAGGCAATAATAAAGTTGTTATTTATATTTCCTTATATCATGATAAATGTTTATTATTCATGCTAGAATTGTATTAACCGAAAACTTGATACATGTGTGAATACATAGACAAAACAAAGTGTCCCTAGTATGCCTCTACTTGACTAGCTCGTTAATCAAAGATGGTTAAGTTTCCTGACCATAGACATGTGTTGTCATTTGATGAACGGGATCACATCATTAGGAGAATGATGTGATGGATGAGACCCATCCGTTAGCTTAGCATAATGATCGTTAAGTTTTATTGCTATTGCTTTCTTCATGACTTATACATATTCCTCTGACTATGAGATTATGCAACTCCCGAATACCGAAGGAACACCTTGTGTGCTATCAAACATCACAACGTAACTGGGTGATTATAAAGATGCTCTACAGGTGTTTTCGAAGATGTTTGTTGGGTTGGCATAGATCGAGATTAGGATTTGTCACTCCGAGTATCGGAGAGGTATCTCTGGGCCCTCTCGGTAATGCACATCATGATAAGCCTTGCAAGCAATGTGACTAATAAGTTAGTTACGGGATGATTCATTACAGAACGAGTAAAGAGACTTGCCGGTAACGGGATTGAACTAGGTATGATGATACCGACGATCGAATCTCGGGCAAGTAACATACCGATGACAAAGGGAATAACGTATGTTGTCATAACGGTTCGAACGATAAAGATCTTCGTAGAATATGTGGGAGCCAATATGAGCATCCAGGTTCCGCTATTGGTTATTGACCGGAGAGGTGTCTCGGTCATGTCTACATAGTTCTCGAACCCGTAGGGTCCGCACACTTAACGTTCGATGACGATTTGTAATATATGAGTTATGTGATTTGATGACCAAAGATTGTTCGGAGTCCCGGATGTGATCACGGACATAACGAGGAGTCTCAAAATGGTCGAGTGGTAAAGATTGATATATTGGACGAAGGTATTCGGACACCGGAATAGTTTCGGGACGATTTTCGGGAGACCGAGGGGGTTACCGGAACCCCCCGGGGAAGTTATGGGCCTTCATGGGCCATAAGGGAGAAGAGAGAGGGCAGCCCACAGGGTGCCCCCCCCCCCCCCGCGCAAGGGATCCGAATTGGACAAGGGGTGGGGGGCGCGGCCCCCTTCCTCTTTCCCTCTCCCTCTCCTACTCCTTCCCCCTTTCCCCCTTTGAGAAGGAAAGGGGACTCCTACTAGGACTGGGAGTCCTAGTAGGACTCCCCCCCTTGGCGCGCCCCTCCCTGGTCGGCCACCTCCTCCTCCCCTCCTTTATATACGTGGACAGGGGGCACCCCAAAGACACATCAGATATTATCTTAGCCGTGTGCGGTGCCCCCCTCCACGGATTACCACCTCGGTCATATCATTGTAGTGCTTAGGCGAAGCCCTGCGCCGGTAACTTCATCATCACCGTCGCCACGCCGTCGTGCTGACAGAACTCATCTACTTCCTCAACACTCTACTGGATCAAGAGTTCGAGGGACGTCATCGAGCTGAACGTGTGTTGAACACGGAGGTGCCGTACGTTCGGTACTTGGATCGGTTGGATCATGAAGACATTCGACTACATCAACCGCGTTAACCTAACGCTTCCGCTTTCGGTCTACGAGGGTACGTGGACACACTCTCCCCCTCTCGTTGTTATGAATCTCCTAGATAGATCTTGCGTGAGCGTAGAATTTTTTTGAAATTACATGCTACGTTCCCTAACAGTGGTATCAGAGCCAGGTCTATGCGTAGATGATATGCACGAGTAGAACACAAAGAGTTGTGAGCGATAATAGTCATATTGCTTACCACCAACGTCTTACTTTGATTTGGCGGTATTTTGGATGAAGCGGCCCTGACCGACATTACATGACCGTGTTCATGAGACTGGTTCTACCGACGTGCTTTGCAAACAGGTGGCTGGCGGGTGTCTGTTTCTCCAACTTTAGTTAAATCGAGTTTGACTACGGCCGGTCCTTGTTGAAGGTTAAAACAGAACACTTGACGAAAAATCATTGTGGTTTTGATGCGTAGGTAAGAACGGTTCTTACTAGAAGCCCGTAGCAGCCACGTAAAACTTGCAGCAACAAAGTAGAGGACGTCTAACTTGTTTTTGCAGGGCATGTTGTGATGTGATATGGTCAAGACATGATGTGATACACGTTATTGTATGATATGATCATGTTTTGTAAACGTTATCGGCAACTGGCAGGAGCCTTATGGTTGTCGCTTTATTGTATGAAATGCAAACGCCATGTAATTGCTTTACTTTATCACTATGCGTTAGCGATAGTTGTAGAAGCAATAGTTGGCGAAACGACAACGACGCTACGATGGAAATCAAGGTGTCAAGCCGGTGATGATGGGAATCATGACGGTGCTTTGGAGATGGAGATCAAAGGCACAAGATGATGATGGCCATATCATGTCACATATTTTGATTGCATGTGATGTTTATCTTTATGCATCTTATTTTGCTTAGTACGGCGGTAGCATTATAAGATGATCCCTCACTAAAATTTCAAGGTATAAGTGTTCTCCCTAAGTATGCACCGTTGAGACAGTTCGTCGTGCCGAGACACCACGTGATGATCGGGTGTAATAAGCTCTACGTTCAAATACAACGGGTGCAAGACAGTTTTGCACACACGGAATACTCGGGTTAAACTTAACGAGCCTAGCATGTATAGACATGGCCTCGGAACACTGGAGACCGAAAGGTCGAATGTGAATCATATAGTAGATATGATCAACATAGAGATGTTCACCATTGAAAACTACTCCATCTCACGTGATGATCGGACATGGTTTAGTTGGTTTGGATCACGTGATCATTTAGATGACTCGAGGGATGTCTATCTAAGTGGGAGTTCTTAAGTAATATGATTAATTGAACTTAATTTATCATGAACTTAGTCCTAATAGATTTTGCATATCTATGTTGTAGATCAATGGCCCGTGCTACCGTTCCATTGAATTTTAATGCGTTCCTAGAAAAAGCTAAGTTGAAAGATGATGGTAGCAACTACACGGACTGGGTCTGTAACTTGAGGATTATCCTCATTGCTGCTCAGAAGAATTATGTCCTTGATGCACCGCTAGGTGAAAAGCCCCCTACAGACGCAGAAGCTGATGTTATGAACGTCTGGCAAGCTAAATATGATGACTACTCGATAGTTCAGTGTGCCATGCTTTACGGCTTAGAATCGGGACTTCAAAGACGTTTTGAACGTCATGGAGCATATGAGATGTTCCAGGAGTTGAAGTTAATATTTCAAGCAAATGCCCGAGTTGAGAAATATGAAATCTCCAACAAGTTCTATAGCTGCAAGATGGAGGAAAACAGTTCTGTCAGTGAACACATACTCAAAATGTCTGGGTATTACAATCACTTGACTCAGCTGGGATTTAATCTTCGAGTTGATTGTGTCATTGACAGAGTTCTCCAATCACTGCCACCAAGCTATAAAGGCTTCGTGATGAACTATAATATGCAAGGGATGAACAAGACCATCGCCGAGCTCTTCGCAATGCTCAAAGCTGTGGAGGTAGAAATCAAGAAAGAGCATCAAGTGTTGATGGTTAACAAGACCACTAGTTTCAAGAAAAAGGGCAAAGGAAAGAAGGGGAAATTCAAGAAGGATGGCAAGCAAGTTGCTACTCCCGGAAAGAATCCCAAGTCTGGACCCAAGCCTGAAACTGAGTGCTTTTACTGCAAAGGGACTGGTCACTGGAAGCGGAACTGCCCCAAGTATTTGGCGGATAAGAAGGATGGCATGGTGAAAAAAGGTATATTTGATATACATGTTATTGATGTGTACCTTACTAATGCTTGATGAGGTAATTGTACCTTCTCTTGAATTGGAAAGTAGTTCATCACAGAAATCAGTTCCAGTGATGCCTACACCAATTAGTGAGGAAGCTAATGATGATGATCATGAAACTTCAGATCAAGTTACTACAGAACCTCATAGGTTAGCCAGAGTACGTTCCGCACCAGAGTGGTACGGTAATCCTGTTCTGGAAGTCATGTTACTAGACCATGACGAACCTACGAACTATGAGGAAGCGATGATGAGCCCAGATTCCGCGAAATGGCTCGAGGCCATGAAATCTGAGATGGAATCCATGTATGAGAACAAAGTATGGACTTTGGTTGACTTGCCCAATGATCGGCAAGCCATAGAGAATAAATGGATCTTCAAGAGGAAGACAGACGCTGATGGTAATGTTACTATCTACAAAGCTCGACTTGTTGCAAAAGGTTTTTGACAAGTTCAAGGAGTTGACTACGATGAGACATTCTCACCCGTAGCGATGCTTAAGTCTATCCGAATCATGTTAGCAATTGCCACATTTTATGATTCTAAAATCTGGCAAATGGACGTCAAAACTGCATTCCTTAATGGATTTCTTAAAGAAGAGTTGTATATGATGCAACCAGAAGGTTTTGTCGATCCTAAAGGTGCTAACAAAGTGTGCAAGCTCCAGCGCTCCATTTATGGACTGGTGCAAGTATCTCGGTGTTGGAATATACGCTTTGATGAAGTGATCAAAGCATATGGTTTTATACAGGCTTTTGGAGAAGCCTGTATTTACAAGAATGTGAGTGGGAGATCTGTAGCGTTTCTAATATTATATGTGGATGACATATTATTGATTGGAAACGATTTAGAATTTTTGGATAGCATAAAAGGATACTTGAATAAGAGTTTTTCAATGAAAGACCTCGGTGGAGCTGCTTATATATTGGGCATCAAGATCTATAGAGATAGATCAAGACGCTTAATTGGACTTTCACAAAGCACATATCTTGATAAAGTTTTGAAGAAGTTCAAAATGGATCAGTCAAAGAAAGGGTTCTTGCCTGTATTACAAGGTGTGAAGTTGAGTAAGACTCAATGCTCGACCACTGCAGATGATAGAGAGAAAATGAAAGTCATTCCCTATGCCTCAGCCATAGGTTCTATCATGTATGCAATGCTGTATACCAGACCTGATGTGTGCCTTGCTATAAGTTTAGCAGGGAGGTACCAAAGTAATCCAGGAGTGGATCACTGGACAGCGGTCAAGAACATCCGAAAATACCTGTGAAGGACTAAGGATATGTTTCTCGTTTATGGAGGTGACAAAGAGCTCATCGTAAATGGTTATGTCGATGCTAGCTTTGACACTGATCCGGATGACTCTAAGTCACAAACCGGATACGTATTTATTTTGAATGGTGGAGCTGTCAGTTGGTGCAGTTCCAAGCAAAGCGTCGTGGCGGGATCTACGTGTGAAGCGGAGTACATAGCTGCTTCAGAAGCAGCAAATGAAGGAGTCTGGATGAAGGAGTTCATATCCGATCTAAGTGTAATACCTAGTGCATCGGGTCCAATGAAAATATTTTGTGACAATACTGGCGCAATTGCCTTAGCGAAGGAATCCAAATTTCACAAAAGAACCAAACACATCAAGAGACGCTTCAACTCCATCCGCGATCAAGTCAAGGAGGGAGACATAGAGATTTGCAAAATACATATGGATGTAAATGTTGCAGACCCATTGACTAAGCCTCTTCCACGAGCAAAACATGATCAGCACCAAGACTCCATGGGTGTTAGAATCATTACAATGTAATCTAGATTATTGACTCTAGTGCAAGTGGGAGACTGAAGGAAATATGCCCTAGAGGCAATAATAAAGTTGTTATTTATATTTCCTTATATCATGATAAATGTTTATTATTGATGCTAGAATTGTATTAACCGGAAACTTGATACATGTGTGAATACATAGACAAAACAAAGTGTCCCTAGTATGCCTCTACTTGACTAGCTCGTTAATCAAAAATGGTTAAATTTCTTGACCATAGACATGTGTTGTCATTTGATGAAAGGGATCACATCATTAGGAGAATGATGTGATGGATGAGACCCATCCGTTAGCTTAGCATAATGATCGTTAAGTTTTATTGCTATTGCTTTCTTCATGACTCACTAGTAGAAAAAGGCCCATTTGTCCCGGTTCATAAGGCCCATTTGTCCCGGTTCTGGAACCGGGACTAAAGGGTCGGGACTAAAGCCCAACACCTTTAGTCCCGGTTCGCTTACGAACCGGGACAGATGTGCCTCCACGTGGCCGCTGCGGTGAGCCCAGGCAGGAGGGCCTTTAGTCCCGGTTGGTAACACCAACCAGGACCAAAGATCATCCACGTGTCAGCAGCTCAAGAGCTGGGGTTTTTGTTTTTGTTTTTTTTTGAAAGGGGGGGGGGGGGTTTGGGGGTTTTGGGGGTTTTGTAGGGTTAATTTAGGGGTTTCATACATTGTGTTAGCTAGCTAATAGCTAGAGAGAAGTGTCCTCTCTTATCTCCGTGCTTGGTCGACGCTACGTACTATACGTATAGAGAGGACTCGACAACCTAGCTAGTAAGCAAATGAAGGAAACCATTAAGTACACAAGATCGTCATGAACATATACAGAGAGAAGTGATCGACCTCCTCCTTCTCCGAGAGATTGGTCGAACAACAAGTTTTCGTATATCTATCCGACGCTACTAGCTACATATATACAATATAAGATCTCTTACAATCCCTAACATCTGATGTCAAGTTCCACATGGTATTCTCCGGCTGGATTGATGACGTGGTCAAGAAAGAATCCCACCAATTCCTCTTGAATTGCTTTTATGCGATCTTGTGGTAGGAGTTCATCCCGCATCTGCCAAATCTAATTTGAAGAAGGGGGTCAATACATATATATGAATGAAATTCAACACAAATGATGGTAATAAAAAAAATTGTGAATATTATTGCTTACGCACTTCATATTGTTTTTCAGAGTAGCCCCGCTTAGAGGTCGTCGCGTTGTAGATGTACTCGCAAATGTAGTATCCACAAAAATTATTCCCGCCTTCCTGCCACAACCACTTTACGAGAAATAGAGGTCAATCAAACTGATAATCAAGCATTATAAATGGTATTGATGAAACTAGCTAGAATCAATGGGAGATGCGCGGAACTAGCTAGTAGTACTTACTTTCGGGTGTGTAAATCGCAGCTCCCCCGGCAGTCCCGGAGCTTCTGCGGTGAACACTTTCCAAACCCTGCGAGACAAAGAAAATAATTACTTGATATCAGGAAATGAACAAAGTTGCCGATATGGTGCGATAATGATCGATTGAACTTACTTTTGGAGCATTTCAGTCATGGCCACATACTCCTTGGGATCTTTTTGTCTTGAGTCTAAGACGGTTACTAGTCCCTGCTCAAGCTTAATCTCTAGGAGAATAAAGTGGAAGCTGCGCACGCATGCAAAACTCATCAATTACATTACTATAACCTCGAGTAATAAGGGAAACCGAATATGCAGAAGACAGTAACACTCACTTGAAGTTGTAAGGAAAGAGTATTTTATCTTTGTTTTGATTTTTAAGCAATGATTGTAGCAAGTTGGCCTCGGTTTCTTTCGCATTATATGTAATCATCCATTCATCTATGAGATTTGTGTTAATGAACCCAATATCATAGATTTGTGCATTTCTGCATTCGACGATCTTCAATCTGCATAATATAGTGAGGTTAATTATATATACATGCAATGAAAGAGCTGAGCTATATATAGAGACTTAATTACAGAAGTATAGTACTTACAGACAGTAGCAAGTGATGATTATTTTATCGAGGTCCTTTTGATTGAAAAACTGGAAGAACTCCTCAAATGGAATAGACAACAGATCAATTCCAACAAGGTCGTGCTCCTCTTTAACTCTCAGCGTCAAAATATCCTTCCCAGACTTGCAGGTGTCCATGTACCACTTATGGAATCTTCGCATCATCGTTGTTAGAGGAGGATCACCAGGTCTGACGAGAGGCTTCCCGTACTGGTATTTGTGTTCATCCACCTCCATTGTATCAAAATGTGCATCGTCGGGCAGGTAATCAGCAGGATTGGTACCGGGCACCATCCCCAGCAGATTTGTGACGATATCGCTAGACACCTTGAGCGGGGGGCACGATTGGTTTGCCTGTTCGCCGAGCTGGGGAATTTTGTTCGCACTTCTTCGTTCTTGTAACCTTTTGTCACTTGAAGTAGTTCTCGACCGGCGTGCTCCTTGCACTGCCTTTTTAAGAGCGCGGATATGGTTGTCATCCGGCGGAGGCGGTGGTGGTCGCTTCAGGTTCTTCACAGTGCGCTTCAATTTCACCGGATCTATCTTCTCCTTCGGAGGTGGATTTTTCTTTGCAAAAAAGTCCCTCAATTGGGCTTGACAGATCTGCGCGTTTTCCTCCTCGGTCATCTCGTATGGTAACTTCTCTAGAGGCGTGAGAGTCGGACCGAATCTGTATTGCCTCCCGCCTCTGGCTGTACTGCTAGACGCTGGAGCAGCCGGAGCGGCTGCGGCTGTCTTCCTTCATTGCTTACGAGGCGGAGAAGGAGGCGGAGTGCTACGACGCGCCGGAGCAGCCAGAGCGGCGGCGGCTGACTTCCATTGTTGCTGTCGAGGCGGAGGAGGAGGCGGGCTGCTCGAACGTGCCGGCGCAGGCGGAGAAGGAGGCGGAGTGCCGCCACGCGCCGGAGCAGCTGGAGAAGGAGGCGGAGTGCCGCCACGCGCCAGAGCAGCTGGAGAAGGAGGCGGAGTGCCGCCATGCGCCGGAGCAGCCGGAGAAGGAGGCAGAGTGCCCTGATCACTCGCCAGAGGAGGAGGCTGAGGAGGAGGCGGAGTGCCCTGACTCGCCGGAGGAGGAGGCGGAGGCGTCCAGTTCGGAAGGTTGATGAGCTCCTTCCACCATAGACATGGAGTCTTCAGAGCAAGACCCAGCTAAGTCTGCCCTTCACCGGTAGGGTGGTCAAGCTCGAGCTCCTCAAATCCCTCTGTTATTTCATCGACCATCACAACAGCATAGCCTTCTGGAATCGGAAGGCAGTGAAAAGTTGTGCCGGGTTGAGGAGGTGCAACAGAGCCGACAGCCACCTTGACTTGGAGGTGCTGCCATTGCGCCATAAGGTGGCAATCTTGAGCCTCCGTGATAGCATCCACGGGGTAGCTGGGAGCCGTGAAGTCAGGCTGCTGAAGGAGCTCGGTGGAAGCCACGCTGCTTCTCCACTGAGATGGAGGGGTAGCTTCTGGGGTAGCTCCGGCAGGTCGCTGGCTCTGAACTAGTAGTGCTTGTTCCTCTAGCGCTCGTACCCTTGCATTCAGCTTCTGCAGTTCGGTCTGCTCCACTTTCCTCCTCCTCTCCCGGGTTTTGTAACCGCCTGCGCTGGGAAACCCAACCTTCCACGCAACGGAGCATGCCGTGCCTCGTGTTCGTCCTGGGTGCTCAGGATTCCCGAGGGCCTGTGTGAGCTCATCGTTCTCTCTGTCAGGAACGAACGTCCCTTGCTGCGCTGCATTGATATACTTCTGAAGCTTCTTGACGGGTATTTCAAGTTGCTCCTTCGTCCAATGGCACTTCCCTGTTTCAGGGTCCAAGGTTCCCCCAACCCCGAAGAACCAAGTCCTTGAACGGTCTGGCCAGTTCAATGTCTCTGGTTCGACCCCTTTATCAAGCAGGTCCTTCTCAGCCTTGTCCCACAACGGCCGGGCTTTGAGGTAGCCACCTGACCCCGTGCGATGGTGATACTCCTTCTTTGCAACATTTTTCTTGTTTGTCGCTGACATCTTCTTACTCTTCTCTGATGTCTTGTGGGCCACAAATGCGGGCCAGTGATCTCTTATCTTCTCAAATCGGCCGGTGAATTCTGGAGTCTTCCCTTTGTCGACAAACGTTGATTTCAACTCATTCTTCCACCTCCTGAATAGATCTGCCATCTTCTTAAGAGCATGAGCCTTGACCAATGGCTCTATAACTGGCTTATCCGGATCCTCCTCTGGCGGTAGGGTGAAATTTGCCTTCAGCGCGGTCCAAAGATCATCTTTCTGTCTATCGTTGACAAAAGACACTTGAGGGTCTTCGCTCTTAGGCTTATTCCATTGGTGGATGCTGATCGGGATCATGTCCCTAACAAGAACCCCGCACTGAGCAGAAAATGCTTCCTTGGTCCCGCTGGGTTCAATTGGTTGGCCATCGCCCTTGATTGCTGTGATCGTGAACCTTTCATCCTGGCGCAACCTTTTCTTCGGGCCTCGTCTCGTTACCAAAGTTTGGCTCGATCCGGAGGGCTAGAAAAGAAGAAAGAAGAGAGTTAATATGTGTACATACCAAAACAATTAATGCATCAATTAGCTAGTCAGCATAGGCTTAATTAATATATATACCTCGCCGGACTTTGCAACATCTCGTTCCTCCGTTCGCTCACCGGAGCAGTCATCACGGTCTCCTTCTTCCACCGGCATTCCGTCACCGGAGCCATCATAATCATGTCCTTCCACCTCCATTGTTCGATCACCGGAGCCTGCTTCACCCTCTCCTTCCAGACCATCGGTGTCGTTGAGATACGACAAGACATTACCTCCGCCGAGGATTATGTCCCCCAACAACTGTTTTGCTTCGATGTCTCGGTGCTCCATAGTTTCTGCAAATATTACAACATGGCAATTAATATACAAACATGACAGATGGATATATTAGTGCGAACGTAGACCTAGCTAGCTCGACGCTTCTACGGTTTGGGGTGGCCTCGACAACGCTTCTATGGTTTGGGGTGGCCTAGGCAACGCTTCTAGGGTTTGGGGTGGCCTCGACAACGCTTCTAGGGTTTGGGTCGGACCGCCTCTCTCATGAATGTCCGACGTCCAGACCGACAAGGGATTTAACAAAATGATGCCATTCTGGATGTGCAGAAAATGGTCCATATTTTTCCTGATCTCATCTACCCTTCTATATGTCACGTTGTCTAGTGTCAATGAATTCAAGAAAACCATGACTTCATCATTAGCCGGAAATGACAGGCGTATAATGGTACGAAGCTGTTCAAAGTTGTTTTGGAACGGAGTTCCCGATAGAATAATTCGCTTTTTGGTACAAAGTTCAACAAGAGCCTTCCGAATATCGCTATTTGGAAGGCCTTTGCTGAAATTCGTACCAAAAGGCGAATTATTCTATCCGGAACTCCGTTCCAAAACAACTTTGAAGAGCTTCATAGCATCATATGCCTGTTACTTCTGACTAATGATGAAGCCATGAATTTCTTCAATACTTTGACAGACAACGTGACATATAGAAGAATATATATATATATATATATGAGATCAGAAAAAAATTGGATCAACTTGTGCACATCCATAATGGGGGCATTCTTGATAAATCTATATATGTCAAAATTCAAACTTTGACATATGATCAAACTTTGACATATGATCAAATGTTGCATATGTCAAAATTCAAACTTTGACATATGATCAAACTTTGATATATGATCAAATGTTGCATATGTCAAAATTCAAACTTTGACATATGATCAAACTTTGATATATGTCCACCGTGATATAAAATAATACATAGACTTGTTCGGGCGAGAGGGGGTTGATCGACGTCCCCCCTCATGTCGAAGTTACTGGAGTTATCTTCTAGTGGTTTGGGTGGCCTCGAGAGTTTGTCGGGTAGGGGCGGGAGGGGGTAGGAGATCGACAACGCTTTTTTTCTAGGGTTTGGGTGGCCTCGAGAGTTGGTCGCCCGGTATATCGAGAGGGGGGTGAACATTTTACCTTAGTAACTTAGAAAAAAAATGTTATCGGGGAGGGGGTATATCGACCCCCCCCCCTCATGTCGAAGTTATCGGGGAGGGGCTATATCGACAACGACATACATATAGCCACATACATATAAAAAAATTCTATGAACATCCATACATACATGTAGCCACATACATATATATGGCTATGAAAAAAAAATTCATCATATATAAAAAAATGTTATCGGGGAGGGGGTATATCGCAAACTTTGACATATGATCAAACTTTGATATATGATCAAATGTTGCATATGTCAAAATTCAAACTTTGACATATGATCAAACTTTGATATATGTCCTTTTTTCACTCTCTTCTTTTTCTTCTTCTTCCTTTCCTTCTCCTAGATAAAACTTTTCTAAAAATGTAACTTTTGCATATATAAAAGTTTTTCTTTTCTTCCCTCTTCCAGCTTGATATATAAAACTTTTCTAAAAATGTAACTTTTGCATATATAAAACTTTTCTTCTTCTTCCTTCTTCCTTCTTCCTAGATATATAAAACTTTTCTAAAAATGAAACTATCCTAAAATGCACTAAATCAGAGAACAACATAGATAATTTTCTAAAAATTAACTTTTGCATATATATATGAACAATATACACAGAGAACATATATACATATATACATTTTTCTAAAAATGCAAAAAACAAATCATCATCAACATGAACAAAAAATCTGAAAAAAAGAGGACATATAATAATATATACACACATACATATAATCTGAAAAAAATCATCATATATCTTTAAAAAACAGGGGAGGAGATGGCCGGCCGGACCGAACGTGGCGGCGGCGTGGTCGGGGCAGGCCGGGGGCGCGGGGCGGCGTCGGGGCAGGGCCACGGGGCGGCCGGCGTCGAGGCAGGGGCCACGGGGCGACGACGACGAGGCAGGGGGCGATGGCGACAAGGCAGGGGCGGCCACGGGGCGACGACGACGAGGCAGGGGCCACGGGGCGGCCGACGACGAGGCGCGGGGCGATGGTGACGAGGAGCGGGCGGCGACGGCGACGGCGACCTCGGGGCGGCGACGGCGAGCACGGGCAGCCTGGTGGCGTCGATGAGCTCGGCGTCGTCGGGGGGCAATTAATGGTCGATGAAAACTGAAAAATCCCTAAGTCCTGCTTATATACACAGAGCATTGGTCCCGGTTAGTGGCACCAACTGGGACGAATGCCCCCCTTTGGTCCCGGTTCGTGCCACCAATCGGGACCAAAGGTCTCTTTCCAGCAGCCCAATGGACGGGAAACAGAGGCCTTTGGTCCCGGTTGGTGGCAAGAACCGGGACCAAAGGGGGGGCATTGGTCCCGATTTGTGCCACGAACCGGGACCAAAGGTGGGCATTGGTCCCGGTTCGTGCCACCAACCGGGACCAATAGCCTGTGCCTGGCACAGTCACCGTGGATGTTTAGTCCCACCTCGCTAGCTGAGGAGCTTCGGCACCAGTTTATAAGCGCGGCTGTGCCTCCCCTTTCGAACTCCTCTCTATAGCAGGCCTACTGGCCTAACTGTGTCTCTCTGCCTATGGGCCTACTGGGCCTTCTGCGGGCCTGAATCCTGGCCCACCTGCCGGGTTGGGTTGCTAGTCGTATTCAGGCCGTGGTGGCCCAGTAGGAGGCATTTTTTATTTTTTTCAGTTTTTTTGTTTTGTTTTTTGCATTATTTATTTTGTTTTGTTTTTTGCTTTATTTTTGTTTAATTCTTTTTGCTGTTAGGTCACAAAAATTATAAACTTTCTGTTAGTGCCATTAGTTTTCAAATTTGAATAGTTTAAATTTGAATTCTTTGAAATTTGTGTGAATCACTAGTTTGTGAATAACTTTACTATAAAAATAGATTTTTGAGTGATTCTTTATCCTGCTATTTAATATTACTGTGTTTTAACATTATATTCAAAAACAAATTTTGTTATTTTAGTTTCTAACAAAAAATTCTTTATGATAATTATTTTTGCTATTAAAGTTTAACACAAAAAAATTCTTTATGAAAATTCATTTTGCCATTAATGTTTTGAGCAGAAAATACTTTGATAATTTTAGTTGCATAAATTTTATAATTTTAGTTTCAAAAATACTAGAGGTTTATAAAAGCTTTTTAGTTGATTCCTTTTGCTATTAGAGTTTTATAAAAGCTTTTTAGTTGATTCTTTTTGCTATTGAAGAATATTATAGTTTTGTTTTAGTTGATCGTAACAGAATATTTTAATTGATTATTTTAAGTTCATTCTTTTTGCTATTAGTTCATTCTTTTTGCGCTAAATGACCCTGAAATTGAAAAGCACTACAAATGAACTCTGAAAAGGTTGAAAGTTGGCATGGTATCATCATTTCACCCCCATAGCATGTGCTAAAAAGTTGAGAGGGTTACGGCAAAAACTGGATGCACTTCGTGTACAAAACGGGCAATCTCTTTCGAAGTATCAGGGTTTCGAACGAAAACTCGTCTGTTACAAAGGGTTTCATTTTTTGAACTTATTTGCACTCCAAACTTTTGTGTGTTCAAAATGCACCATTCAAAGCCGCATCATCAATTTTCAACCCTTTCTGACTTCATTTGTTATTTTTCATGCATTTACTGATTTTTTTTAGCTATATGACCCTGAAATTGAAAAGCACTACAAATGAACTCTGAAAAGGTTGAAAGTTGGCATGGTATCATCATTTCACCCACATAGCATGTGCTAAAAAGTTGAGAGGGTTACGGCAAAAACTGGATGCACTTCGTGTACAAAACGGACAATCTCTTTCGAAGTATCAGGGTTTCATACGGAAACTCGTCTGTTACAAAGGGATTTCATTTTTTTGAAATTATTTGAACTCCAGACTTTTTGTGTGTTCATGCACCATTCAAAGCCACATCATCAATTTTCAACCCTTTCTGACTTCATTTGTTATTTTTCATGCATTTACTGATTTTTTTTGAGCTATATACCCTGAAATTGAAAAGCACTTCAAATGAACTCTGAAGAGGTTGAAAATTGGCATGGTATCATCATTTCACCCACATAGCATGTGCTAAAAAGTTGAGAGGGTCACGCAAAAACTGGATGCACTTCGTGTACAAAACGGACAATCTGTTTCGAGTATCAGGGTTTCCGGAAACTCGTCTTTAGCAAAAGGCATTTCATTTCTTCACATGTAACTGCAGTGATATTCTAGATCAAAGGCATCATCATAATAGTTGTGGAGAGAAAGTCTTCACTTTTTCTTCGCTTGTGTCCTTTGCTTATTGCGCCGTAACCATGGATATTCTTCATCGCTTAACAGGGTGCTTGGGTCAGCCTTGACTTTGAAGGGAGGAATTTCATGAAACTTTTCATAATCTTCAGACATGTCTGTCTTGCCCTCCAATCCCACGATGTCTCTTTTTCCTGAAAGAACTATGTGGCGCTTTGGCTCATCGTATGATGTATTCGCTTCCTTATCTTTTCTTTTTCTCGGTTTGGTAGACATGTCCTTCACATAGAAAACCTGCGCCACATCATTGGCTAGGACGAATGGTTCGTCTGTGTACCCAAGATTGTTCAGATCTACTGTTGTCATTCCGTACTGTGGGTCTACCTGTACCCCGCCTCCTGACATATTGACCCATTTGCACTTAAACAAAGGGACCTTAAAATCATGTCCGTAGTCAAGTTCCCGTATGTCCACTATGTAACCATAATATGTGTCCTTTCCCCTCTTGGTTGCTGCATCAAAGCAGACACCGCTGTTTTGGTTGGTGCTCTTTTGATCTTGGGCGATCGTGTAAAATGTATTCCCATTTATCTCGTATCCTTTGTAAGTCAATACAGTCGAAGATGGTCCCCTGGACAATGAGTACAGCTCATCAGAAACAGTGTTGTCACCTCTGAGACGTGTTTCCAACCAACTGCCGAAAGTCCTGATGTGTTCACATGTAATCCAGTCGTCACACTGCTCCGGGTGTTTGGAGCGCAGAATGTTCTTGTGTTCATCGACATACGGGGTCACCAAGGTAGAGTTCTGTAGAACTGTGTAGTGTGCTTGAGACCAAGAATGCCCGTCCTTGCATATTATTGAGTCCCCTCCTAGCGTGCCTTTTCCAGTCAGTCTCCCCTCATACCGCGATTGAGGGAGGCCAATCTTCTTAAGGTCAGGAATGAAGTCAACACAAAACCCAATGACATCCTCTGTTTGATGGCCCATGGAGATGCTTCCTTCTGGCCTAGCGCGGTTACAGACATATTTCTTTAGGACTCCCATGAACCTCTCAAAGGGGAACATATTGTGTAGAAATACGGGGCCCAGAACGACAATCTCGTCGACTAGATGAACTAGGACGTGCGTCATGATATTGAAGAAGGATGGTGGGAACACCAGCTCGAAACTGACAAGACATTGCGCCACATCACTCCTTAGCCTTGGTATGATTTCTGGATCGATCACCTTCTGAGAGATTGCATTGAGGAATGCACATAGCTTCACAATGGCTAATCGAACGTTTTTCCGGTAGAAGCCCCCTCAATGCAACCGGAAGCAGTTGCATCATAATCACGTGGCAGTCATGAGACTTTAGGTTCTGGAACTTTTTCTCTGCCATATTTATTATTCCCTTTATATTCGACGAGAAGCCAGACGGGACCTTCATACTGAGCAGGCATTCAAAGAAGATTTCTTTCTCTTCTTTGGTAAGAGTGTAGCTGGCAGGACCTTCATACTGCTTTGGAGGCATGCCGTCTTTTTCGTGCCAACGTTGCAGGTCCTCCCGTGCCTCCGGTGTATCTTTTGTCTTTCCATACACGCGCAAGAAGCCTAGCAGGTTCACGCAAAGGTTCTTTGTCACGTGCATCACGTCGATTGAAGAGCGGACCTCTAGGTCTTTCCAGTAGGGTAGGTCCCAAAATATAGATTTCTTCTTCCACATGGGAGCGCGTCCCTCAGCGTCATTCGGAACAGATAGTCCGCCGGGACCCTTTCCAAAGATTACGTGTAAATCATTGACCATAGCAAGTACGTGATCAACGGTACGCATGGCGGGCTTCTTCCGGTGATCTGCCTTGCCTTTGAAATAAATGCTTGCCTTTCTTTCGACATTGATGGTTGGTCGGAAGAAATCGACGATGCCCCAGGTACACATTCTTCCTGTATTTGTCCAGGTATATACTGTCGGTGTCAGCTAAATAGTGCGTGCATGCATGGTATCCCTTGTTTGTCTGTCCTGAAAGGTTACTGAGAGCAGGCCAATCATTAATGGTTACAAACAGCAACGCATGCAGGTCAAATTCCTCTTGTCTGTGCTCATCCCACACACGTACACCGTTTCCATTCCACATCTGTAAAAGTTCTTCAACTAATGGCCTTAGGTACACATCAATGTCGTTGCCGGGTTGCTTAGGGCCTTGGATGAGTACTGGCATCATAATGAACTTCCGCTTCATGCACAACCAAGGAGGAAGGTTATAGATACATAGAGTCACGGGCCAGGTGCTGTGATTGCTGCTCTGCTCCCCGAAAGGATTAATGCCATCCGCGTTTAAACCAAACCATACGTTCCTTGGGTCACCTGCAAACTCAGTCCGGTACTTTCTCTCAATTTTTCTCCACTGCGACCTGTCAGCGGGTGCTCTCAACTTCCCGTCTTTCTTACGGTCCTCTCTGTGCCATCGCATCAACTTGGCATGCTCTTTGTTTCTGAACAGACGTTTCAACCGTGGTATTATAGGAGCATACCACATCACCTTGGCAGGAACCCTCTTCCTGGGGGGCTCGCCGTCAACATCACCAGGGTCATCTCGTCTGATCTTATACCGCAATGCACCGCATACCGGGCATGCGTTCAAATCCTCGTACGCACCGCGGTATAGGATGCAGTCATTAGGGCATGCATGTATCTTCTGCACCTCCAATCCTAGAGGGCATACGACCTTCTTTGTTGCGTACGTACTGTCGGGCAATTCATTATCCTTTGGAAGCTTCTTCTTCAATATTTTCAGTAGCTTCTCAAATCCTTTGTCAGGCACAGCATTCTCTGCCTTCCACTGCAGCAATTCCAGTATGGTACTGAGCTTTGTGTTGCCATCTTCGCAATTGGGGTACAACCCTTTTTGGTGATCCTCTAACATGCGATCGAATTTCAGCTTCTCCTTTTCACTTTCGCACTGTCTCCTTGCATCAACAATGACCCGGCGGAGATCATCATCGGGCACATCGTCTGGTTCCTCTTGATCTTTAACTTCCCCCGTTGCAGCATCATCGTATTCAGGGGGCACATAGTTGTCATCGTCCTCTTCTTCTTCGCTGTCTTCCATCATAACCCCTATTTCTCCGTGCCTGGTCCAAACATTATAGTGTGGCATGAAACCCTTATAAAGCAGGTGGGTGTGAAGGATTTTCCGGTCAGAGTAAGACTTCGTATTCCCACATATAGGGCATGGACAACACATAAAACCATTCTGCTTGTTTGCCTCAGCCACTTCGAGAAAATTATGCACGCCCTTAATGTACTCGGAGGTGCGTCTGTCACCGTACATCCATTGCCGGTTCATCTGCGTGCATTATATATAATTAAGTGTGTCAAAAACCATTACAAAACATCATGAATAGATAAGTGACCAAATTAATAGAAGTTCATCATCACATTAAAACCAAAGTACATACATAGTTCTCATTGAACAACATATATATAGCTCTCCAGAGCATCTAATTAAACCATACATTGAAACTATGTAAAACATTTCAATGCAACAACAAATGCGATCATAATCGCAACCAAGGTAACAATTGATCCAATGGCATAATGATACCAAGCCTCGGTATGAATGGCATATTTTCTATACTTTCTAATCTTGAAGCGCATTGCATCCATCTTGATCTTGTGATCATCGACGACATCCTCAACATGCAACTCCAATATCATCTTCTCCTCCTCAATTTTTTTTCAATTTTTCCTTCAAGTAATTATTTTCTTCTTCAACTAAATTTAACCTCTCGACAATAGGGTCGGTTGGAATTTCCGGTTCACATACCTCCTAGATAAAAAAATCTATGTCACGTTGGTCTGCATAATTGTCATAAACAATAAATGAACCAAATAGTTATAAAATATAATATATACCACATCCGAATCATAGACAGGACGAGGGCCAACGGGGGCGGATACCAAAACCATCGCACTATATAATAACAAACAATAATAAAAGTAAGAAAATTAGACAAGTATCTATCTAAATCATACAAGTAAGAATTTTTTTTCTTTTAGAAAGAAGATAAGAACAAGAGGCTCACCACGGTGGTGCCGGCGACAAGATCGGCGCGGGCGATCGACGGCGGTGAAGACGGGGACGGGACGTGACGGACAGCTAAACCTAGACAAATCTTGAGAAAAATGGGGCTTGGAGGTCGAGCTTGGAGAGGAGAAAGCTTAAGTAGTGTGGCTCGGGCATTTCATCGAACATCTCATGTGCATAGGAGGTGAGCTAGAGCACCACAAAGCCCTCCCCTCGCCGGCCAGAAAAAACAAAGCAGTGGAGTGCTCTGCTCGCGGGCGAGGTGGTATATATAGGCACCTCATCGGTCCCGGTTTGTGGGTGGAACCTGGACTAAAGGCCACCCTTTGGTCCCGGTTCTAGCCACGAACTGGGACCAATGGATGTGGGCCAGGAGCGAGGCCCATTGGTCCCGGTTCGTGTCTGGAACCGGGACAAAAGGGTCCAGACGAACCGGGACCAATGCCCCACGAGGCCCGGCCGGCCCCCTGGGCTCACGAACCGGGACCTATTCCCCCATTGGTACCGGTTCGTGACTGAACCGAGACTAATGGGCTGGCCAGGCCTGGACCAAAGCCCTGTTTTCTACTAGTGACTTATACAATTCCTCTGACTATGAGATTATGCAACTCCCGAATACCGGAGGAACACCTTGTGTGCTATCAAATGTCACAATATAACTGGGTGATTATAAAGATGCTCTATAGGTGTTTCCGAAGATGTTTGTTGGGTTGGCATAGATCGAGATTAGGATTTGTCACTCCGAGTATCGGAGAGGTATCTCTGGGCCCTCTCGGTAATGCACATCATGATAAGCCTTGCAAGCAATGTGACTAATGAGTTAGTTACGGGATGATGCATTACGGAACGAGTAAAGAGACTTGCCGATAATGATATTGAACTTGTATGATGATACCGACGATCGAATCTCGGGCAAGTAACATACCGATGACAAAGGGAATAACGTATGTTGTCATAACGGTTCGACCGATAAAGATCTTCGTAGAATATGTGGGAGCCAATATAAGTATCTAGGTTCCGCTATTGGCTATTGATCGGAGAGGTGTCTCGGTCATGTCTACATAGTTCTCGAACCCATAGGGTCCGCACGCTTAACGTTCGATGACGATTTGTAATATATGAGTTATGTGATTTGATGACCGAAGATTGTTCGGAGTCCTGGATGTGATCACGGACATAACGAGGAGTCTCGAAATGGTCGAGAGGTAAAGATTGATATATTGGACGAATGTATTCGGACACCGGAATAGTTTCGGGACGATTTTCGGGAGACCGAGGGGGTTACCGGAACCCCCCGGGGAAGTTATGGGCCTTCATGGGCCATAAGGGAGAAGAGAGAGGGCAGCCCACAGGGTGGCGCCCCCCCAAGGGATCCGAATTGGACAAGGGGTGGGGGGCGCGGCCCCCTTCCTCTTTCCCTCTCCCTCTCCTACTCCTTCCCCCTTTCGCCCCTTTGAGAAGGAAAGGGGACTCCTACTAGGACTGGGAGTCCTAGTAGGACTCCCCCCCTTGGCGCGCCCCTCCCTGGCCGGCCACCTCCTCCTCCCCTCCTTTATATACGTGGACAGGGGGCACCCCAAAGACACATCAGATATTATCTTAGCCGTGTGCGGTGCCCCCCTCCACAGATTACCACCTCGGTCATATCGTTGTAGTGCTTAGGCGAAGCCCTGCGCCGGTAACTTCATCATCACTATCGCCACGCCGTCGTGCTGACGGAACTCATCTACTTCCTCGACGCTCTACTGGATCAAGAGTTCGAGGGACGTCATCGAGCTGAACGTGTGCTGAACATGGAGGTGCCGTACGTTCGGTACTTGGATCGGTTGGATCGTGAAGACATTCGACTACATCAACCGCGTTAACCTAACGCTTCCGCTTTCGGTCTACAAGGGTACGTGGACACACTCTCCCCCTCTCGTTGCTATGCATATCCTAGATAGATCTTGCATGAGCGTAGAATTTTTTTGAAATTACATGCTACGTTCCCTAACAGAAGCAACCTCGAAAGCCTCATAAGGCTGCCGAGCAGAGAAACTTGGCACCTCTAGAACTCATACATTCTGATCTTTGTGAGATGAATGGTGTGTTGACAAAAGGTGGAAAGAGATATTTCATGACTTTGATTGATGATGCGACTAGATTTTGCTATGTTTATTTGTTGCAAACTAAAGATGAAGCATTAGACTACTTTAAAATCTATAAAGCTGAAGTTGAAAATCAACTAGAGAGAAAGATCAAGCGTCTTAGGTCCGATCGTGGTGGAGAGTATTTTCCCAAAGTATTTGATGAATTTTGTGAGGAACATGGTATTATTCATGAGAGGACGCCTCCCTATTCACCCCAATCAAATGGAGTTGCCGAGAGGAAAAACCGCACGTTGACTGACTTGGTGAATGCCATGTTAGACACTGCTGGTTTATCTAAGGCATGGTGGGGGGAGGCTCTATTGACTTCATGTCATGTCCTGAATAGAGTTCCTAACAATAATAAGGAGAAAACGCCTTATAAGGAATGGGTTGGGAGAAAACCATCACTTTCTTATTTGCGCACTTGGGGATGTTTGGCAAAGGTCAATATTCCTATTCCTAAGAAATGCAAACTTGGACCAAAGACAGTGGATTGTGTCTTTCTAGGGTATGCTCAAGGGAGCATTGCTTATAGATTTTTAGTGGTAAAATCTGAAGTACCTGATATGCATGTTGATACTATAATGGAATCTCGTGATGCAACATTTTTTGAGAACATATTTTCTATGAAAGATATGCATAGCATTGCTAGATTTTCTTCTGAGATAATTCCAGAATCTAGTACAACTGATGAATATTTCGAACAATCACATGAGGAAGTCCTTGAGAAGGATAACAATGAAGTTCCTATAAGATACAAGAGACAAAGGATTGCAAAATCCTTTGGTGATGATTTCATTGTATACCTTGTGGACGACACACCCAAGTCGATTGCAGAGGCATATGCATCTCCGGATGTAGATGATTGGAAAGAAGCTGTTCATAATGAGATGGACTCAATTCTTTCTAATGGAACTTGGGAACTAACTGATAGACCATATGGTTGTAAACCTGTGGGCTGTAAGTGGGTGTTCAAAAAGAAGCTAAAGCCTGATGGTACTATTGATAAGTACAAGGCGCGGCTAGTGGCCAAGGGCTACACTCAGAAAGAAGGCGAAGATTACTTTGACACCTATTCACCCGTTGCTAGAATGACCACCATTCGAGTGTTACTTTCCTTGGCTGCCTCTTATGGTCTTATCATTCATCAAATGGATGTAAAGACATCTTTCCTCAATGGAGAGTTGGAAGAGGAAATCTATATGGATCAGCCTGACGGGTTTGTGGTAAAGGGTGAAGAGAGAAAGGTGTGCAACTTGTTAAAATCTTTGTATGGCCTGAAACAGGCACCTAAGCAATGGCATGATAAGTTTGAAAGAACTCTGACTTCTGCAGGATTTGTCATTAACGAGGCTGATAGGTGTGTTTACTATCGCCATGGTGAGGGCAATAGTGTCATATTATGTTTGTATGTGGACGACATACTGATCTTTGGTACAAACATTAATGCAATTAATGAAGTCAAGTCTTTTCTATCAAAAAGTTTTGACATGAAAGATCTGGGAGAAGCCGATGTAATTCTGAACATCAAACTTATTAAGGATGAGAGTGGGATTACGTTAACGCAATCTCACTATGTTGAGAAGGTCTTGAACTGATTCGGTTTTATGGATAGCAAGCCTTCTCCAACACCTTATGATCCCAGTGTGACACTCAGAAAGAACAAGAAAGAAACAAGAGATCAATTAAGATACTCTCAAATTATCGGTTCACTCATGTACTTAGCTAGCGCTACAAGACCAGATATCTCTTTTGTTGTGAGCAAACTGAGTAGGTTCATGTCCAACCCGGGTGATGATCATTGGCATGCACTAGAAAGGGTCTTGCGCTATCTGAGAGGTACTATGAGTTACGGAATTACTTATTCAGGGCATCCTGCTGTGCTAGAAGGATATAGTGATTCAAATTGGATCTCTGATGTTGATGTACTCTACGCAACAAGTGGGTATGTATTTACTCATGGAGGTGGCGCAGTGTCATAGAGGTCTTGCAAGCAAACCATATTGACGAGGTCAACTATGGAAGCAGAACTAACTGCTTTGGACACAGCTACTGTTGAGGCATAATGGCTGCGTGAGCTCTTGATGGACTTGCCTATGGTTGAAAAACCTATACCAGCTATTCTTATGAATTGTGATAACCAAACGGTTATCGCTAAAGTGAACAATTCTAAAGATAATGCGAAGTCATCAAGACACGTGAAGAGACGTTTGAAGTCTGTCAGGAAGTTGAGAAACTCTGGAGTAATAACTGTTACGTATATTCAAACAGACAAAAACCTGGCAGATCGCTTTACAAAGGGACTATCACGAAATGTGATAGATATTGCATCGAGTGAGATGGGTATGAGACCCATAGATGTTACACCATAGTAGTAACCCAACCTTTGTGATCGGAGATCCCGTGAATTAGGATCTGGGAAGAACAAGCTATTGGTTAACCGAGGAGAGTAATAACTAATGACCGTTTCTAAGTGAAGATGCAAAACTCTCAGAGCTGTAAGGCTCAGAGCTGTAAGGCAGGTTGGCAACATGCCTTAATGTGGTTCTATTGGCTATAATTAGCAAAGATGCTGTCCTACAGAGCAGTCTTGAAAGAACACACATATATGAGTTCCGACTGTAAACGTCGCAGTCTATGAGATTTGGGTGATCTCTAGTAAGCACACGAAGAGACCAGGGAGTATGACGTATAAGCTCCAAACCGCGGGGTAGCCTACTGGCGGTCAGGTACTGGTTAAGACTTTGAGTGAAACCTGTTCACACAAAACTAGCAATTCAAGGCATAGTCCATTGTCAAGTTGTGAATGGATGTAGCTTAAAATTCTAGGCAGAAGTTCAACTTAACACTCTCTGCTGAAACACTGGTATATTAAACAAGTGATGAGAGAAGACAAATCTCTAAATGGGTATTTGAGATCTGGTGGGGGATTGTTAGAATTAATGGGCTAGGCCCATAGCAATTTCTAAAATCTCAAATAGTGGTCCATGTGTAAAATGGCAAGTGGTGGTGCTAAAGTTTAGTCCCACCCCGGAAGTTGAAGAAGAGTTGGATCTCTTTATATAGTGGGTTCTCTCCACCACTCTAAGTGGTGTGTTGAGAAGACAAAGGGAAGAGCACACGCGCGCGCTCGCTCGCCTCGCCTGGCCGGGCCGGGGCGGGGCGTGGCGTGGCGTGGCGTGCGTGCGTGCGTGCGTGCGTGCGACATGCGCGTGAATGGTCCGCCAAAATCCGGTCCGTCTCCTTGCAGGGGCGCAGCTTCCTTTTGCCGTTTTATTTTTATATCTTGGCAGACAAGTTAATGATTTCTTGTCCGGTAAATATACGAATTAGAAACCAAGTCGGTTTGGGATTGTGATCGCGACACAATACCGCCTCTGGTCCTAATATATATACAGCTACCGGCTGCGGCCAAAGACACACCGAAAACACCTAGGGTTTTGCCTCATCTCGCAACTTGCGCCGCCGTCGTAGTCTACTCCATCCCAAACGCCGGCGTGCATCGGCGCGTGGGAGAGCAGGTCTCCGGAACCGTTCGTCCTTGCGATCTTGCACCGGGAGAGGACGAATTACGCAACTTGCGCCGTCGTCGTAGTCTACTCCATCCCAAACGCCGGCGTGCATCGGCGCGTGGGAGAGCAGGTCTCCGGAACCGTTCGTCCTTGCGATCTTGCACCGGGAGAGGACGAATTAGGTTTTTGGGAAGCGCTCTGCGCGACTGCTCAAATTTGTCATCACGGGTCGTCTTCTGTCCAAGTCGGGCGGTGCTACTCATCGTCGTCTTCATCGCCGTCAGCAGCAGATCGTCGCCAACATCGTCATCAACACCGTCGCACCCACAATAGCTAACGAATAGTACGTCCAACATAATCTGTTCATGTCTGTCTCTACAGCTGTTGTTTCGTGTACGCTGCTGTTCTGCATGTTTTGCTGTTCTTCTAGTTTGCTAGATTGTTGCATGCTAATATCTGTTCTAGTCATAAATTATTTACTGGAATTAATCATGAACTTGCCTAATTTTCCAACCTAGTCTGCTAGTGCGTTGAGTGTATCTTGCATGTAAATAAAGTAGTCGTACTTGTTACATGCAGGAGACATGAGCATGGTAACACATGGACCACCCTTCAAGTCAGTAATTCCGAAGGGCCCAATTCCTTTCAGCTTCTGCACGATATCTAGAACCGAAGCCGTTCCCATGGAGAAAGAAGCATACGATGCTCATACTGTGCAACATCCACCATCATGAATCACCCCGTCCTATCTTCAACCTCACCAGATGCATTCTCATAGGGAAATATATACACACCTATAGAGGCCAGAACCCTATTGTGCAAATGAGCCTTAGCGCAGGGTTGAAGAATGGCATGCCACCAGCATCGTGAAAATGATCATGCTTGTACTTACGACCAACTTCATGGCCATAAGCTTATCGTCGAGCCCAACACATGCAAGCACTACTGCAGGAGATGAACAGGAAGCAAAGATGTAGACATATAAGGTCAACTTGTAGTCCAACATGGGAGAATACCGTGGTATGTACGACATATCTGTACAATACCGACATGTACATTGGAATGTATTCACACATATTCACAACATACAAACATTACATGTGACTTTAACAAATTTGGACTGCCCACAACTGCACAAATCACGGCGTGATCGAGTGGTGATTTGGGCCGCCTAGTTGCGTGCCCTTGCAAATTTCCACTGGCTCGTGTCGTACATGCTGGTGAACGGACGAGTCGCATATGACACCGGTCTCAAAGATGTAAACCTTGGTACGTACAAACAATGCACGAGTATACTATTTAAACAACAAAGCTGAGCTAAACAATATACACACATGTTTATGCAACAATTTGAAATCCGTTGGCCTTAACTCTCTCCAAAGCGGCGGTAGGTGGAAGCAGCCTCATGAGCTACTGAAACCCGAACAAGGTGGCACAAGAAAAGACCCCATGCTTTCCTCCTCCTCCTCCCGTCGGTGCCGTCGCCGGCTTGCCACATCTCTGATGGCCTTTAGGCCCTAGACCGGGGGGGGGGGGGGGGGGGAGGGATGTCGTTCTCGCCCTGGTTAGGTTCAGCGTCTTGGTTGGGGCTCTGTGGCGGCGGCAATGTCCCTCAGTAGGAATAATGTCTCCCATGTTATATCCCTGCCCCGATGGTGCATCTAGCGTCGTTCGAGGGAGTGTGGAGGTGTATCTCCGTCGAATCTCGCGGGATTCGGTCAGTGCTAGTCTTCGGTGGATCTGTTTGGATCCAGCTTTTGTTCATCTTCATTTGGGTGTTTACATGTTTGATCCTTTTGATCTATGACTTTCTTCATCAGCAATGGTTACTGCTCTGGTGCACTGATTTTATGGGGCCTTAGCACGACGACTTCCCAATCGTCTACTACAACAAGGTTTGCCCGGCTCCGGCGAGGAAGGGACGATAGCAGTGGAACGCCTTCGGCTCGCTCCAGTTTTTGTAGTCGTCGCTAGGTGGTCTACGGTCCTGGTTGTAATTTTTATCACCTCTGATGTTCTTTGTGTTGTCATAAATGAACATGAATAAATTGAAAGTTTCTTTAAAAAAAATTCACGAGCTACTGGGACAGGAACCTCCCACCATGAACAATCTAAATTTGGAGTACATGACCCACAACCTCTGATATTCTTTATTAAATGTTGGTTCCGTACTGTCATACGGGACCCACAACCAGACTAGACCCTTACAGGCGGGGTCTTCTTCAAGGAATTTTTTTTGGAGCTCTCCTAGACTTGTATCCTAGGGAGCTTAGTAGAAGGATTATTTAATAATCCGAGCAATATTTGGTTACATGACTCTTGGTATTTTTTTCATAAAAATCAAGTATGATTTATATTAGATAATTGAAACATAGAATGCAACCACATAATGGTGCAACTGAACCCACACACGAAGAAATTATAGCTAAAACCGCGACTAAACTTGTCGTCGTTGCGCCACCATAACTCTCACAAACGATGGTCAAGGATCAGAATGAACGGCCTGAAAAATGGATCGCCCAGCCCCCGCGTCGCCCCTACCTGGCGGCTCGGGGGAAGCCCACCGGCGGCGCTCCTAGGCCGAGCACCTCTTCCTCTCGTCTCGCCGCTGCCTGAGGAGTCCGCCGGCGAAGCCTGTGCAGGCTCTAGGGAGAGGGCGGCGGTGGGGCATCTTGCTGGGAGGCTGGGTGCCTAGATCTTAGCCATCAGGGAGCAGTGTCGGCTCCTCCTTCCTAGCGTCGTGCGATTGCGCCTAGGATGGACGGGGCGTGCCTGGCTGAGGTTGCGCGGTGCTGCAGCACTTGGGGCGCGTGTCGAACACGGGAGTGCTACTGATCCGCGCCGGTGGATGCAAGGGCGGGCGCTCGCGGAGGCGCGCTAGCACGTGAATGGGCGTCATGCGTGAGAAGAGATCGCTACCGGGGACGCCCATCGCAGATCTGTTGGGTGGCGGTGTGTGGACTCCGGTGGCCTGCTGGTGCACACAAGGCAGCATTGCCGCCTCCCCATCCTCCCCTACCGCCACCGGCAAATGCTGTCAAACAAAGATTGCTAGTGGCTATGCGAGGGAAATCTCTCTCTCTCTCTCTCTCTCTCTCTCTCTCTCTCTCTCTCGTCGGTGTTCTCGTGGCAGCTACCTACGGATTGGTACAACCACTAAATGGTCTTCGTGAGGGTCTCTCCCTTCTAATCCGGTGGTTGACTTCAACACTGAGATGCAAACTATGGACGGTGGCTTGACGCAGAGGGATGGTTGTGCAGCGGCGGTGGACACACATTGCATGTAGCTGCTGGGGTTGTGCGAAAGTGGTGGTGACAACACATGAGTGATGTCGATGGTGGTGCTACTCGAGCACCCGACTCTAGCTTCGGGGTGAAAGCCTAGGTCAAATCCAAGTTGGTTATATCTAGTAATGGTGATGTTTTTATGTCGTTACCTTGCTGAAGACATTCATTGAATATGCTCGAACTGGTTCTTCAGGATAAAAACCTAGGTTCTTACTGGATCCGATGACGATGGCGCTTGAGTGTCACTCCCCTTCCTGAATGTGTCGTTGTTGAAGAACCTTGATGTATGTGTGATGTCATGAGATGGTTGGTGCGGATACGGCCATTGTTGTAGTTTCATGATCACAAACCTGATCACTTCGGGTTTTTCTTTTTTCTCGCTTACGCATAGCTTTGGTCCTGTATGACTTTGCTATTTGCTGACTTGTTTTTGTGTGCGTGTGTTGGTCTTGGTTGTGTGCATTCTAGTTATGCAGAAGCCGGGCGTGTGCTCATTGTGTTTTGTGTCCTAATCAGCACATGGGCCATTTCATCAATAAGATCATCACAATCACAAGATTGTGGTGACGAGAAGATGACCACCACAGACATCATTACCAAATAACTGAGCCCTCAATCATTGACTCGATGATCAGCAACACAATCAGCTATAGCTCGATGGTTGGACAATCTTAGGGCACAAGGGAGAGAGGGAGGAGACCATGACTCACCAGAACAGAGGAAGCTCGAGTCATGGCCGAGGAGGTAGTGGTGGGAGGCAGCCAGTAGGGTTGGCAGTAGTAGCGTACATGTGGTTGCATTCTTGGGAGCTAGTATGAGCTGTAGGTGTTGGTGAGCATCACTGGGTTAGCCGCCTGGTAAACGGCAATCAACTTCAACATCTTCTTCGGGCTGCAACACAGAACGATAGTTATATCACCAGCAAAAGCACCAAATCACAACATCAAGACAAGATCAAATCTTAAGGGGTCACAGGTTGAAGAAAAATGTAAGACTTTCCGGCCATCATCCACCGGCATGGCTGTGCAATAGCAAATTACGTTTAAACACTGCCTCGTAAAGAATATTTTAGCTGAACTGTACGTACCAATGCGTTTATCGTTATTCCTACTTCATGTTTACTCAATTGTTTTTCTGGTCAGGAATTGAACAAGTTGACAACCGACACTAAACATATCACACCCATGACTAGAGGTTGTTTCTTACATGCGAATCCAAATATCTCGCTAGCTAGCTGCGGCCGGTGAAACCATATATAGCATCCAATTCAAACAAACAAAACACTTGAACAACCTTCAGCCATCCCTGTTTACTAGAAACACAACACTAAATAATTTCTCATTTTTTGCACAGAATTGACTCGATATTAATTAGATCAAATGCAAGAAAAACAGTGCCCTGTTGCAACAAAGACATCGATTTGGACCATCTGATGGACCCCCAGAAAATGAGAGCACCTAACTAAACCATGCATTCTCTTCCAAGTTGACATTTCACACACAAACACATCACCATGACCAGATAAGCGAACCCTCAATCACTGGCTCAATAATCGAGGACCACAATCAGCTACGGCTCTATGGCCGGACAATCTCAGGGCACAAGGGAGGGAGGGGGAGACAAAGAACCACCAGAACTGAGGAAGCCGAAGTCGTGGCCGAGTAGGAGGTGGTGGCAGGAGGCAGTGAGTAGGGTTGGCAGCAGGAGCATACATGTGACTGCGTTCTTGGGAGCCAGTAGGAGATGTAGGTGTTGGTGAGCACCAGCGGGTCAGCCGCCTGGCATTCAGCAAACAACTTGAGTGTCTACGGCGGGCTGCAACATGCAAAAACGACCGAATCATATCACCAGGGAAAGCGCCAAATCGCAACGGAATCCAAACATCAAGACAAGATCAAATCTTAAGGGGTTACAAGTTGAAGAAAAATATAAGATTTTCCGGTCATCGTCCATCGGCATGGCTGTGCAATAGCCAAGAAGATTTTGGCAGCAGTGTACTATGCCATACGCTTAGCCATCCTTATCCCCCCTTCATGTTTACTCAATGTACACATGACTAGTGGTTGCTTGTTGCGTGTGAATCCAAGTATCTCGTGTCTAGGCGCATTGGAGGCTTGAACCAAACAACAAATGCAAACTGAATCTGAAAACGAAGTGATGCATCGTAGTTATTGTATCTACTAGCTGACCCAAATCGCGTCCTAGCTAGTATAGGCATGCAACCATCAACGGAGTTGCCTGCTGTAGACTATTAGTAGTACTCCCTCTGGTCTTTTTACTCTGCATATTAGATTTATGGCAAGTCAAATTTTACAAAGTTTGACCAAATTTATATTAAAAAATATCAACATCTACAATACCAAATGTATATACTATGAAATTATATTTCATAATGGATCTAACAATATTGATTTAGTATTGTGAATGTTGATATTTTTTCTATAAGTTTGATCAAAGTAGAGATACTTTGACTTCAGACAAAACTTATATGCAGACTAAAAAGGACCGAAGGAAGTATTAGGACGGAGTGCACATGCAAGATTGCCTCGGTCACCTGTGTGGCAATAAATCTGCCACTTCCCCATGTGTCGTCTGTTAATTACGCACAAAAATCAAGGGGGCGGTTGTTAATTACCGTGTGCATCTATATGGGCGATCTCTTTTTTGATGTGACGTGACGATGGTGAGACCTTAACCCACGACCACATGCCATATTGAACGTCAAGACAAAGTGGCCACGTGCCCAGGTGGGCCCATGAATAAGGTCGGCCCATGTCGTCAGAGCCAGGCCGGATCATCATCATGACCTAAGCGCGGGAATACTTCGTGCCAAGGAACAGGTGCGCGAGAGCATATCCGACCTACGGCCCGGCGTGAAAACGCCCGGTGACCCTTCATGAGCCAAAGTGATGTTAAACACCTTAGATGTAATCTGACGATCAAGACTTGGCTACAGAAGACAGATTCATTGAACCGGTTTTCCAGATCGACGACTGATGACAAAAAGCAACTCGGATGAACCGAGGAGCGTCCAGACTTGAAGAATGGTTCAGGGGCTACCGATGGTGTTTCAACTAGGGGTCCCTCACCACATCGTCTCTCACCTGGTGGGCCGGGCCTAGGACGCTCATGTCGGTTCCGGAGTGGGTCACATTGGGCGGCCTATGACGTATAAACAGAAGGCTCCCAAAGAAGAGCCCAAACCTGGGTAAACCTCGTTTTCTTGTTACCATTGTGTCAAATCTATTGGGAAACGTACTAGAAAACATAACAAAAAATTGCCGTACGATCACTTAGGAACAATATGAAGATGCATAAACGGTTTGGATCACGATCGTTATCGACTCCGAGTAGCAGCGAAATTAGACAAGTCGGTGTAGATCATACTTGGAGACCCTCAAACTGTAGATGAACGACCCCGCGAACCGCCCACGAACGATCCCTCAAACCGAAAGCACGGCCTCCCTCCCTCCCTCTCTCTCTCTCTCCCTCCCTCCCTCCCTCCCTCCCTCGCTCCCTCCCTCGCTCCCTCGGCTCGCGTCGCTTCCCTCCCTCCTCTCTCTCTCTCTCATCTCTCTCGTCAACTCCACTCTCTCTCTCTCTCTCTCTCTCTCTCTCTCTCTCCCTCTCTCTCTCTCTCAGCGAGTTGGGGATTGATCAATCCAGCAAGGCATGGTGTTGCGTTGATGTCGTCGGTTTCTCGTGGCAGCTACCTGCGGATTGGTACGACCACTGAAAGGTCTTCATGAGGGTCTCTCCCTTTTGATCTGGTGGTTGACTTCGACACTGAGATGCAAACTATGGACGACGGCTTGACGCTGAGGGTGTAGGGGAACGCAGCAGAAAACAAAAATTTTCCGACCTACGCACCAGCCCAGGACCACTATGGAGACTGCATACAAGGTTTGATCATTTTCGTTACCGACTCGAAGCGCAGCGGAAGTAGAGTCGATGACGATCGGCGGTGCAGATCCCCGCAGCTAGGATTTACAACCTCCCAACCGCGAGGATGTATACCCTCGTCTTCCCTTCGGACAGCCCTCCGGGAGGCTATCGAACAGTCCCCCAGACGATGTCGCGGACAGCCCTTCGGGAGGACCTTCGAAACTCGAACGGTCACTCGGACAGCCCTTCGGGAGGACTCACAGAACTCGGACCGTCACTTGGACAGCCCTTCGGGAGGCACTCTCGAACAGCCCCTCGGGCACTAAGATCGAAACTACGACCTCTCTACAGAGTTGCACACATACGGTGTCATCTATCCGGCAGGGCTTCGCCGTCCAGAACTAGTTCCCACCGGAACCCAGACAGCCTTTCGGCTCTACGAAACTATTTCGCTGGGAGGGAGAGAGAATGCCAGATCATGCATGGCTTGTGTGAGAGCTAAGGATTGGGAAATGGCTGCCAAGATCACTCCTATATATAGGCTAGCCAAGGGGTAAAATTGTCACACAAAAACCCCAAAGTGCCCTTGGAATATCCCTTTCCAAAAGGGAATATGCCATATGGGAGTGCCATGTGGAGCACCATGGTGCTCCACCTCCTTGGCCGGCCACCCTTGGGGGGGGACCCCCCCCCCATGAGGTGCCATGCCCTCCTTCCCCTTCTAGAAGGCCCTTTTGGAATTTCCAAAAAGGTGCTTTCCATAAAATTCCCAAAAAGCACTTTCACTATTCACGACGACATTTTTCAGCGTCCGTTCGAACTGAAAATATTTATGTGGGCTTAGAACATTTCCAGTACCCACTAAAATAATTTTTAATGCGTTCTGGAACAATTCCAGTTTAGTGATTTCATCTGCGAAAAGCATCTGAAGCGGTTCCGGCAGCCCCGGAACATTTCCGGTTTTTCTTCCAGAAAATTCCCAGAAGTTTCCAGAATGATTCTGGTATCCTCCAAGAATTATCAGGCATGTGCCGAAACCATTTTGACTTAATGGTATCCCCTGAAACAACTTTTCAGTTTCACCGGAACTCATCCGGTGACCTCTCTCTGCGGAACTTTTCCGCTGTCCGAAACTTTTCGGTGTCCGAAACTTTTTCGGTGATTTTCTCTCAGTCTCCCTATCTAGTATTCAGCAGATAGATGACCCTTAAGCGTGTGACCCTATAGGTTCGGTGAAGTATAGACATGACACGGAACCCCTTCCGATCAATGATCAACATCGGAGCCGTGGACACCCATATTGACCCCTATACCCACACGAATGAATATTCGAGTGAACCTCCAGTTGCCGTGTGCTATTCCTGTTGCTTCGTGATATGTTACAAATACCCGAGGTGAGACATGTTGGCATTCCCGTGTATCAACACTTGTCCACTATGCTAGTTACCTCGTTACCGGTATTGTTCTCTTTTCTCGTTACCATGTTCCGGCATCCCCGTGATCAAATCACAAAGTGTCTGGCCAGACGATGATGGATACCGTAACACCGAGAGGGCCCAGAGATATCTCTCCATCGCCGGAGGAGCAAATCCCAATCTTGAGCTATCAAGTTACTTGACACACTTTTCCATGAACCCGTAAGCCGCCGTAATAGCCACCCATTTACGGATGACGTTTAACAAACCCCAAAGTTCATGAAGCAAGCATGAAGAAACTCGATACTCTCATGGTCTAAGGAATCATGCAAACATTAACCATCTCTGTGTTATTAACCATTAACTTGTGACGAAAGAACCTCATAGCATAACATCAATCGGGTCGATTCAACACAAATGTTCTGTTAACATTGTGCCCTCAAAATTGCTGGCATAGTCATGCCCATGATCAGGAAAACAGGATCATCATGCAATACTTGAGCCAGTCATAGAGGCTTGACTAGGAATACATTTTATCATTTATTATTCCACACGTGCATATGAGTCTTCCTCCGAGCCTTGTTTTATTTGCAGACTCGAGAACCATAGCAGTTATAGCATGGAACATAAACCTAATTATGAACAGGGAGATAATCAATAACATTTATTATTGCCTCTAGGGCATATCTCCTACAGAGGGATGGTTGTGCAGCGGCGGTGGACACACATTGCATGTAGCTGCTGGGGTTGTGCAAAAGTGGTGGTGACAACACATGAGTGATGTCAATGGTGGTGCTACTCGAGCACCCGACTCTAGCTTCGGGGTGAAAGGCTAAGTCAAACCCAAGTTGGTTATACCTAGCAATAACGATGTTTTTATGTCGTTACCTTGTTGAAGGCATTCATCGAATATGCTCGAACTGGTTCTTCAGGATAAAAACCTAGGTTCTTACTGGATCCGATAACGATGGAGCTTGAGCGTCACTCCCCTTCCTGAAGGTGTCGTTGTTGAAGAACCTCGATGTCTGTGTGATGTCATGAGATGGTTGGTGCGGATACAGTCATTGTTGTAGTTTCATGATCACGGACCTGATCACTTCGGGATTTTCTTTTTTCTCGCTTACGCATAGCTTTGGTCCTGTATGACTTTGCTATTTGCTGACTTGTTTTTGTGTGCGAGTGTTGGTGTTGGCTGTGTGCATCCCAGTTACGCAGAGGACGGATGTGTGCTCATTGTGTTTTGTATCCTCTTTGTGCTTCAATTTGAGCTAATAAAATTCACCCTTTGTCAAAAAAAGCACCTGCAAAAATCTTAAGGGGGACCTAACTGCCTTGGTGCCCTTCTCGGATACCACTCAGCCCCAGGCTCCTTGGCTACTGTCGTGGCCTTGGCCCTGGGCTTGGTCAGTTCTTCCACTTTGATCCTTCACTGTTGGCTCCTCGAGATTGGTCTCCTCCTTGGTATGTGCCTCCGTCCTGGTCACCTCTGGGCGGCCCCAGTGTTGGCCTTCGGCGGCGGAGGAGGAGATAGATTGAACTCGCTCGCGGCGAGCCACACAACTATCAACTCCTTGAACTCGTCGAGTGCCTTCTTCTCTAGGTCAGACAACTCGGCCACTAGGTTTCTCTCCTCTTTGAAAGAGATGGTCTCTTTATATCTAGAGTATGATGACATTGCACAAGACTAGTAATCTTTTTTTCCGAGGGGAGACAAGAACAAATCATCCCCACATCCCCACATCTCTCTCTCTCTCTCTCTCTCTCAGCGAGTTGGGGATTGATCAATCCAGCAAGGCATGGTGTTGCGTTGATGTCGTCGGTTTCTCGTGGCAGCTACCTGCGGATTGGTACGACCACTGAAAGGTCTTCATGAGGGTCTCTCCCTTTTGATCTGGTGGTTGACTTCGACACTGAGATGCAAACTATGGACGACGGCTTGACGCTGAGGGATGGTTGTGCAGCGGCGGTGGACACACATTGCATGTAGCTGCTGGGGTTGTGCAAAAGTGGTGGTGACAACACATGAGTGATGTCAATGGTGGTGCTACTCGAGCACCCGACTCTAGCTTCGGGGTGAAAGGCTAAGTCAAACCCAAGTTGGTTATACCTAGCAATAACGATGTTTTTATGTCGTTACCTTGTTGAAGGCATTCATCGAATATGCTCGAACTGGTTCTTCAGGATAAAAACCTAGGTTCTTACTGGATCCGATAACGATGGAGCTTGAGCGTCACTCCCCTTCCTGAAGGTGTCGTTGTTGAAGAACCTCGATGTCTGTGTGATGTCATGAGATGGTTGGTGCGGATACAGTCATTGTTGTAGTTTCATGATCACGGACCTGATCACTTCGGGATTTTCTTTTTTCTCGCTTACGCATAGCTTTGGTCCTGTATGACTTTGCTATTTGCTGACTTGTTTTTGTGTGCGAGTGTTGGTGTTGGCTGTGTGCATCCCAGTTACGCAGAGGACGGATGTGTGCTCATTGTGTTTTGTATCCTCTTTGTGCTTCGATTTGAGCTAATAAAATTCACCCTTTGTCAAAAAAAGCACCTGCAAAAATCTTAAGGGGGACCTAACTGCCTTGGTGCCCTTCTCGGATACCACTCAGCCCCAGGCTCCTTGGCTACTGCCGTGGCCTTGGCCCTGGGCTTGGTCAGTTCTTCCACTTTGATCCTTCACTGTTGGCTCCTCGAGATTGGTCTCCTCCTTGGTATGTGCCTCCGTCCTGGTCACCTCTGGGCGGCCCCAGTGTTGGCCTTCGGCGGCGGCGGAGGAGATAGATTGAACTCGCTCGCGGCGAGCCACACAACTATCAACTCCTTGAACTCGTCGAGTGCCTTCTTCTCTAGGTCAGACAACTCGGCCACTAGGTTTCTCTCCTCTTTGAAAGAGATGGTCTCTTTATATCTAGAGTATGATGACATTGCACAAGACTAGTAATCTTTTTTTCCGAGGGGAGACAAGAACAAATCATCCCCACATCTCTAACTTTGAATCTACTTTATTGGCATCTACTTTAAAAGATCATTTATGAATAGTGTAGGTGTGAATGGCAAAGGCGATATGTATATCTGCCTTCCTAATTTTGTCGTCTGAGACTTAAAATGTAGAATTGCTCATCAGTAAGCATAGAAATAGAACAGAGTTTGATTTAACACATTTCATGGGGGCGCTATAAGTACATCTTAGTAAATTTCCAGATTTTAACTCCCTTGCAAAAAAAAAAAAAAACAATCTCAAGATTTTAACTAAGACTTTTTAATATCTCACCGTGATGCATATATATAAGGTAACATTTTTGTAGGTAATATATCTTGCCCATAATTTATTGTCTTTTTAATGTACAATAATATCTCACCCTGATGCAAATATGGTAACTACTCCCGTAGAATCGCAACCTGATGTATGCATGGTATAATAAATCTTGCCGTGCACGCATCCATAATCATGAGTAACTCACGTATACTAACACAAACCGACAAACGTATGCGTGTACTACTATAACTGCGCGATCGGCAACCCTACGCGAACCAACCTGTGGTTGGATGGTTAGAGGGACTGTGGTATCCTTAGCCCACCAGGGTTCAAATCCTGGTGCTCGCATTTATTCCTACTTCGTAAATATCAAGATGATATGCCGGCTCAGTCTTTCGAAGGTGCTCATAGGGGCAGGGGTGCGTGTGTGCGTTCATAGGGATAAGTGTATGCGCGTGTATATGAGCGCTTGTATCTGTACTGATGTTCAAAAAAAAAAAAGGTTGGCAACCCTACTGATTATATGGACATACATCTATTTTAGGGCAGTGAGGGGTTTGTATCTCAGATAATGCCATATGTAAACTGCCAATCTCTAAATCGTCATGTATGGGATGCGTCAATATTTCCTTTTATCAAGACTAGAGTACCGTCTATATATACTGCGGCCGGACGGGGGTCACGGTCATTGCCTTTAAGTTTGCAGAAGAATAGATTTCCACGATCGAGTTGAAGATCAACCATCATGAAAGGGAGCGGCCTGGTGTTGGTGATGGCTCTCCTGTTCGTCGGGTGCCTTGCGGTCGGACAGTGTAAGCATATATATATATATATATATATATATATATCTTGCAGCCAATTCATTCATTGTCCTATATAGATATAGATTGATTGATGCCTCCAGTACGTTGTTCTGGCATTGTGCACTAACAAATACTCCTGCACTGTATTGCCTGTATATGTGACAGGTCGTCCTGTGGTTACAGGAAGCCACCAGGAGAGTCGTGCCAATCTTACCGCAGATGCTACAACTATTGCGGATTCGTCGTCGTCGTCAAGGGAGAGCTCGAGCAAACTCACGTTGAACTGGTGTTACCCAAGGGACTGCAACAATGAAAACAATGTGTTCTACACGAGACCGTGCTACTGCTGCCCCTTGCGGCCGGACGAGCTGTGCTTTAGTAATATCGACGATTGCCATGCAGGGTGCCCGACTTGTCATCCTACTTGCTGATATATAGGCCGATAGGCGTGTTCGTTGCTGCGATGTAAAGCTACTAGTGCGGTGTACTACACACTAGCTTTCCCACCACTAGTCTTTCTCTTTATATTTGCAAAACAAGAAATATGTACGATCGAGTTAGTGCCGCCAGTCTGGTAATATCTAGATGAATAGCGAGTGTTCATGATTAAAGATATGAACGACGGATAATTCGCTATAGTGCCCATCTTTTGCATTGTCAATGCCCTCTTTTTTGTATACGTAGCATTTTTTTTTCTTTTGTCAATATTAGCCTAGTACTATATTTTTCCTGTCCGCTTTGCCATCTATAGTAACCCCTTCATCCCCACCAAAATCCTGCCACGTGATGGTTAATTTTCTTACGCATGCACACCCTTTGTGAATACCTTCGGAAGACTTGAGCGGGCAGGTATTGAGATAGCTATGTTCAGTTAGCTAGTTTTCTCATTGTCGTTCTTAATTTATTGTACATATGCAATGAAGCAAGTCTCTAGCTTTACTATTAGGGCGCACGCTCGTGCAATACATGCTGGTGATATAGAGACCATCTTAGATACGAGTAGGTCTCAAAAGATGTACGTGGCAGAAGAAATTTTTGGTCAGTACGATTCCAAACTCTGTCTACGTGCATGCTGCACAACACAATGGTAGATTACTTCAACGTGCATGCTGCAACATTGCGCACCTCATCCGCGCGCACTGCACGCATGGGTGGGACGAGGTGAGGCGAGGGGAGACCGCGGAGGTGGTTAAGTGACAGTGGCCTTCTGAGGCTTGTGATGGGTTTTGTCCGGCGTCGTTGTGGTTTATGTTTGTCCTGTTGCTACTAGGGTAGTTTAAGGGCTATTGAGGAATCTTCCAAGATCTAAATATGGGTTTCTAAATTTCTGCTGAAAGTTGTTCCAATTTGAAAGTGGTATAAATTCTGGGGCGCAAGTGCGAGTGGTCATCATGGCAAAGAACTGTGCAGCGCTTCAACATATCTACCAGGTTTTGGGGATTTTCTTTTTCAAGGGCATATGCGTGTGTGAGAAATGGTGACCACCAGAAAACGAAACTGCTGTACAGACGACAATCGCCGGTCGAACTTTGGACGACGGGAGGAGTGGACGGTGATGCTCACTTTTGCTAATTCATGGATGGCTCGATGCGCTTCATCGTCTCAAAATCGTCCACAATGTGTCGGCTGTGTAGCAGCGTTGACGAGAAAATGTCCTCCATATCACACTGCGCAAGCAGTGTGACCATAAGTCTAGACCATGTCGTTTCTTGCGTCCCAAATCTAAATAGGGAGGTAAGAAGAATAAAAGGCCACACCCTGGCCGGCGCACCATGTGATAGTGAGGCATCCCAAAGGTCATCACCGTCCACAGATATAGTAGTGACACCCAGGCATCGCCACACCCTTGTTGCAAGTGGGCATGGGACGAAGAGGTGGGATGTGTGTCTTCATTTTGGTATCGTCAACCAAGGCACACATTGTTGGAGATGTTGGAATTTGCTAGTGGGCCTTTGGCCCAAAGCCCAACTAAAATTTTAAAATTCTCTTGGCCCATTCATGCACACATGTGAGTGGTGTGAGTGAGACTAAAGTTTAGTCTCATCCCGGAAGTTAAGAGAGATTTGCACATTTTTATAAGGTGAGCTCTTCTACCACTTGTATGAGCATGAGAAGAGGAGACCTTCACGCGTTCCTCCTCCTCGCTCGCCGCGCCGCGGGAATGAGCCGAGGACAGAGCTATGCACGTTGTCTATATTTTTGCTGCTCGGGAAAAAATTAATAAGTCATTAATTGATAATTAACGGACGCATTAATTACTGAATCGTTTCCGATTCTTTTGGTTCGCGACTCGGACATGGGGTTTACTCCCATGACCTACCCGGCCCGCATTATATAGTCAGACAGACGTCTACCCTAGCCGCGGTCGCATCGTATGGTTTCGCACCACCGTTCCAGATCATTGCGCCGCCACGCAAGTCTTCTCCATCCCTCCTTTCGGCGTGCACCGCGAGAAGGGACAGCAGGCCTCCGGAACCCCGCCTCTCATGATCCTGTACGGGAGAGGGGCGATCAGGTTTTTGGGTAGCGCACTCGTGCACTGCTGGCAGCGAGGACTTCGCCAACGACGACTTCTTCTCCGACCTCGGCAACCTCTTACTCAACGACATGGGCGACAACCTCAACCCCAACGGTGCTGCTGCTCTTGTTGCACCATATGTGATTCTGTCTTTCCTCTTCGAGATCGTGGTAGAATTCATGTTTCTAGTATGTGCCCTAGATTCGATCTATTCATCTACTATGCTAGTTCACATGATTAGTTTAATCTCTGTTTTCATCGTCATGATTTATTTACTGTTTACTCGGATTAAATCTCGTAGTAATTTGCTCATATGTTCAACAGGAGATGATGTGCTTATGGGGTTATGGGAACGTTGGTGCAAGTACTGAGCCTCTTACGTAAGAGCAGGAAAGCGAAGACTTTAATTTTGTTGGGCACTTGGGACCTCCAAATGATTGTTGCATTGCTGTCTAGTCTAACTCAGGCTGGCATGTGAGCACATCATAGGCTCGCCTTGTGGAGAAGTCTGAGCCACCAACAAGGAACCTCTGATCCTCGCCCGCAGAAGGCAAGAGATCCTGCAACACATACAAAAGCGAAATGAGTTCTTGTTCGGCGGCAGGAGTAAGACGATTTCCAGGTTTTAGCTCCTTACACATTTATATTTGAGTACAGTGTATTATAGATCATGGTAGAATTATTTCACGGGCTGCATGTAGGTCCTGAGACTTTGAAAATCACCGAAAGAGAGCCTATGTACCCGGTGACTAGATCAACTGCAAGAAACGGATTACGTTGGCGAAGAAAAACACAGGTAGATCCCAAGTACAACGCCACAACACACCCTAAGACACATAAACACATGACAACGCCCTCAAGAGGGGAAACAACGTTGAGCGTTGCGGCTGTTGAGTCTGAGACGAACAAGGGTCTTCACCCGGAACCCTGGCATAGAGAGGGGGAACACGAGGACGTCCCCAAGAGGAGAGCGGCACCTGCACTGTCTCTGCCGTTGGTTCCAAGGTGTAGAGCTTTAGCTCGGTAGCTCACATGTGCCACAACAAGGCACCTAGGACAATCAAGATGAGCACAAACCTCCAGATCTGGCTCTGGGCATCGCCACTACCAACCGCAGAGAATGAGCCCGGGCCACCCGACCAAGCAACCGCCACTGTCATGGTTCCCGTCGGAAAACCATGGGGAGCACCATTCGAAGCCGGCGCCCCCGGCATCCATGGCCCGAGACACTGCCACCCGCCCACGTTACTATGCACAACCATGGTAGGAAGAGCAACAACGCCACCAACTACTATTGTCCCAGCATAACCCACCAAGTCCGGGTCAAGCCTTCACGGTAGGAGGCGCCCACGCTTGCATCCCAACCAGTCCCAGTGGACCGGGGGGGGGGGGGTGATATAGTGATTGTTGACGGCTGCCGCCGAGCAAGCCCTGGCATAGCCCTATGGCCTTGTCCAAGGCGAGCTGGCATGACGCCACATATGTGGCCATCGACATCGATCCGTCAGCCCACGCATAGCTGTCTCGACCTCCACCATCGTTCACTGAGCCCGCAAAGGAGAGAGAACTCACCAACCGCGGACACCGCCCGGACCGCAACCAATCACACCTAATCGGAGCGATAGCTCCGACACGCCTCGGACCCAGATTTGGCCCGCCCGACCGTGTGCCTGAAGCCCAAGCTAATGTCTGCCGGAACCCGGACCCAAGAGAAGGAGGATCTCCGCCACCGCCCTACACCGGCTATCAGTACCCGGTAGCCAGATCTACGTAGCCGTCAGCACCACAGAAATGCACTACCGCCCTGGTCCACCCGAGCCTTCCAGAAAAGCCAGTCAGCATCACCACCGCCACGAGCGAGCCCCACCACATTGTCCTCGGCATGGTAGATGCCACCGGTGCGCGCTGCCCATAGCCTGTGCCTCCCGCGTGCAGCTGGGCGGCAGATCTGGGCGGATCCCATGCCATCGCCGCAGCCAACCCAGATAGCCCCCGCCACGACCTCCATGACGTGCGCCACGCCACCGCCACGACGCCATCGTCGAAGAGCTCCAGCGCTCCACCATGCTGCTGGACTAGCCATCAACGCCCCATCCCGACTTGGTCGCCTCGACCCGTGCCAGATCTCCTGCTTGAGGAGAAAGACCACCCCGCCAGTGCCGGTGCTGACCAGCCTTCGCCTGGTCGTGCCCCTAGAGGCGGCGAAGGAAGAGAAGGGAGACGAGGGGACGGACCCTGGCGGCGGCGCCTAGGGTTCTCCCATGAAGCGCGCGCAAGGAGGGGTTTTTTCGAGCCAGAGCAATCCCTCATGTATTTTACTCAAGGAACCTGAGAAGAAACAGGAAAACGAAAAATTTGAAAAGGAGGGAAAAGAAAACAGGAAAAGCCCATAGGTCAGCACTTACTCCAACTTCATAATAGTCGAGATATAGCTTTTGTAGTGTGCAATAAAATCATCCATTTTCCCAGGGAATCTTCTACTTTTCTATTAAGTCACAATGCTATGTACTCCCTATGTATATCTGGACCAACACAAAATATATATACCTTGCAATAATTCCATATCTCAGAAGTTAAGATTTCGCAAAACAAACATTTGTAAGCACTTGTAGACTTTCTAAAAGTGAAAATTGCATGAAAACAATTACTATTAAATTACCGCTTCAGGTTTCAAAAAGTGCAAACAACCCAATTGCACAATTCTAACCCAAAATTGATCCAAAAAAACATATGTAATTTAGGCTTCTAAATGTGCAAACTACCCTCGAAAAAAGAAGATTACCGAGTTGCACATTTGTAAACACAAAATAATGCTATGCACAACAGGGTTCAAAACATGCAATTATGAAAAATCAATAAATTTAAATATGTAACACAAATAATCAAAATCCTTCGAAATACAAGCTCAACTGAATATGTAGATCACACAAAGCAATAACCGAAACCCTTCACTTGAAATACAAAATTTATTTGTCCTTGGCACACAAATTCATTTTAGTCCAGTGTTTTGCGCACTAGCATGTGTACCTATAGGTTGGTTTTCGCCCGGTTTTCCGTTAATTAACTGGGCAATTCTTTTCTGCTTAATTAATCGATGAGGGAAATCTTTTGCCTCTGTTTCGAAAAAAAAATGTGTACCTATAGGTGTGTAGGATCCGACTCCACGTATCAGTGACACAATGGTCTCTCATTTCATCAAAGCTGTGTTATTTATTTATTTATTTTTTGAGAGGGGGGGGGGGGGGGGGGGGGGGGTTATTTTGTCACATGAGAGACCATGCATAATCCATACAGGAGTTTTTTTAGGGTTATCCACACAGGAGTTGGTATGTGAGGTTTCCTCATTTTTTCTGAATGCAAGTCAAAAAAAAAGTTGAAAACATCAAAAAGAATTATTTTTTTTGGGATACATCTTTTTTTTAACAGAGTACAGACGAAAGCATTCTCTTTTTTTTGATACATCTCGCGAACTTGCCATTGCAAGCTGTAGCATTGAACGTCTGGATATGATGCTCCCGATTAACTAGTAACTGTCCCGATTTTGGCGATCGCCTTCCCTCGGGCATGCATATCCATCGGAGTTCCTCTCGATAAATAAGAGTTGCCCCGTCTCAAGCCTAACACCTTCATATAGATACGATCGAGAAGAAGCCGACCATGTCGACCAAAAGACGCCGACGTGTACGCAGGCCGCCGGCGAGGGAGACGCTCTCGTTGGATCTCCTGCTCGAGATTGCCGTTCGCTCTGACGTCACAACCGTCCTCCGCTGTGCCGCAACCTGCAGGATCCTCCGCCGCGCCATCCTCGACCCGGCCTTCGGCCGCCGCCTCACGCTCCAAGCAGCGGCCGGCTTCGAGTTCGACCCGGCGCTCCTCCTGGCCGTTTCGTACTTTGAATCCCACAGCCATTCCGAGGGCAAGATCCCAAACCGTCGCCTCATCCACACACCAGAACCAACCCAGCGTCGTGTCCACCGGAACTTTGACAACATCAACTACGGGTGCCTCGCGCCCCTACTCGCCCGAGACGGTCTGTTCCTCCACCGGGGCATTTTCCTTTGTGGTGATGGCCACATCGCCCTGCTCGTCTGCAGCAACCTAACCGGCCACATCACCGGCCTGCCCCTCGGCACCCTCAAGAGCGCGTACCAACGCGCCTTCCTAAGAGTTGGCGACGGGGGCTCCTTCGAGCTGCTCGTCGCGGACAGTACAAGACGATTCCAGATCTTCTCTTCCAAGGAGGGCAAATGGGGCATTGTCCGCGAGGCCTCTTCCATCCCCCGGCACCACCCCAAAATGAATCTAGGGGGGCTTTTCCGATCCGGTCGTCATCTGCCGCACTGTCTACTGGATATGCCGTCTGAACCCCTGGGGAAAGTGCCCAGAGTGGAGGATCCTCGCTCTCGAAGTCGACGCGGCGGAGGCAACGATCATGGACTTCCCGCCCAGCTGCGTCTCCAGGATGATGCCCTACAGGAACGACAAGGGTAGCCTTCAGGACGAGTACCTCCTCCTGGCCTCGGTGCGTGGACAGCTAAGCTTGCTCATCATGGAGAGCATTGGGATATCGATGTGGACGCTGACGTCGGCTGCCTCTAACTCGGCGGCGACTTGGAACCGGCATCTGGTGATCGGAGCGGCGGAGATCTTGAGGCAAGCGGGATTCGTGGTCCATGACAACCTCACCCGCACGCCCTTTAAACTCGAGGGGTTCGGGGAAAGAAGCGGCTCCGTGATCCTTTCTCTGGACCATGGCCAGCTCTTTCGGCTCGACCTTGGAAATACGGAGGAAGCACCCGTTGTCAGAAGGCTCATTAGCCCCGGAAGTGTCAAAATCTCGGGATTGTATTTGCACGAGATAAATCGGATCACTTTGCTGCATGCCATGAAATCTTTCTGAGCATGTTCAATTGCCTTTTTTTTTTAGAGAAAATTATGTTTTTGGTAACTCATGTTTACATAAACTGTACATTTGACCCCTTATATTTTTTTTCGTCGACATTTCCTATCACCCTCGCTCGGCTGTTTCCACATTGTTCTTCTGTTTGCCACCATTGACAGACAATGTGCCCTTTGATACAGGTTGCCGTCCGAGCTGGAAAAAATATGTACCACGGTACATATCATCAGAGGAATTATGCTCCGCCCGAACAGGATTTTACCTGTCACAACTGCTCATGGCTCCGTCCGAAATTCAAAATTTCTGACTAAGTATCGAATACAGCTCTCAGGTTAAGCACCCTATCTTTCCAACCTATACGCGCATTACTGCGGTTCACGCAAATGAGATAATGGGACCCTAGCACAGATCCCTGGCCCAGTATGACCGGTCCAGATTTAGTGATCACGTGCCAGTGCGTCCCAAAACGCAGGCCACTCACTCTGTTCAAAGCCGATCACAAGTTGAGAACTTGCGACTGTGACCCAGCCTGCTGTTCATGGCGCCTTGCTGTTCCCATTGTTGTCCAGATTCCAGAACACCGATTGCACCATCCGGCCCAGCCTAGGCAACGAACTGCCCAGGTGAAAAGATTAACTCCAGTTCTCAAGTTATTTGTTTTGGATGTGAAAATCTTTTGTTCTTGAGCACTAGATGAATGACAACGAAATTTTAGTGTTTCTGCAAGGATGATTATGTTTTCGATTGATATTAGAGCTCTGAAAACTTTATCCCCTAACGAAAGAGCTGATGCAACTCTCTACCCTTTTAGTACCCCGAATGCAAACTTGACTCTGTTCTCTATTTGGCACCGGTCTATCATCTTTACAGAATTCTAAATAGTGATCACAGGAGCTGAACACACACCTGCAAGGCTGCAATAGTGAGAACTCAAATACCCACAGTGAGACCAGTCGGAGCCTAAAAAACGATTGAAATGTGAGAGCAGTCGGAGCAACAATGTAAAATGATCATGCAAAGTTTTACGCACAGTGAGACCAATTTAGCATGAACTCCTGCAAACATATCAGCAGCGAGCATGTTGTCGAACCCAAAAGAACGTAGATGTAGCAGTCAACTACTCACATTTTCTCCCCATATGTCCTGAAGCACCACCCAAAAGAAACAGGCCTAATAAAAAGATTATGGATTTCTATCATTCAAGTGGGCCGCCCAAGTTTTGCACGTAGACTGCAAGTTTCATCATGACCCTCCAGGCCAGGTGCGACTCATCCTCCACGTCGAGCTTCTCGCGCTCCACCTCCTGCAGCCGCTGCTTCACAGCAAGGAGCTCCTGGTGCTGCATAAGCATATTCTCTTCCATCGTCCTCAGCTCACTCCTCAGGACCCGGGTCTCCTCATCGACGGCTTTCACGCGGTTCTCTTCCTCCTTCGCGGCTGCTTCCATCAACCCGAGCTTCGTCCTCAGCTGTGCTATCTCCTCGTCCTTCAACCGTATCGTGTCCCAGGCCGCTTTGGAGCTCATCTTGCCCCACGGTGCTGATGCGTCGTCAGCTGCACGGGTGATGCATTTCGCTCTGGCTCCGTACTCCAGGGTGGATATGGTCTTGTGTAGTTCCTTTGGGTCAGGGCTTGCACACAGGATCATTAGGATCTTGGATCGCTCGTCGTCAAATGAGTCCTGAAATTCCATTGAAGAAACATAAGCCTCGAGCTAAGTACTGATAAGAGGAAGATGAATAGAAACGGCATGTGGTTATCCCGTACCCGTAGCAGCATTGTGAGCTTGCTGTCCCGGAATGGGACATGTGAGTCACCGTTGGCAATCGACTCAACCACCCGCTTCAGCGTCGTGTTCCCTTGATTAATTCTTCCCGTCTGCGCAAGACTTACCAGTGTTAATTATGAACCAGACGTGCAAGAAACTGTTAACTGAATTTGCAAGTTGCAGCTCATTAGTTAGCTCAGCTGCTACAAATATGTCATGGAGTGTTTAACCATGAATTAATTCTTCTAGCATATCAGCTATAAGCTGTGAAAAATGCATACCAGCTAGTACATAATAATGATTCAACTGCAATAACATGCTTTTCATTTTTATCAAAGAGAAACTGAAAACATAATTCAGTTATAATTATCCGTAACATTGCGCACCTCAGATTTGGCTTCATAAACACGAGTTGGTAAAATATGTTCATGCAGTTACTATTTGTCTAACCAGAATTCGTATCAGTTGAACAGTTCATTACTCCAGTTAGCTGCTAAAACATGTTCATACAGTCCTTAAACATGAGTTAATTCTTCTACTACATCAGCTACAGTACATAATAATGATTCAACTGCAGTAACATGCCGTTCATTTTTTTTTTCCAGAGAGAAACTGGAAAACAGAATTAAATTCATAAGGTGTCACCTCCGATTTGGCTTCAGGTCCAGTTTGTCCCGCAGCTTCTATGTTCTCAGAGCCTGCCATGTCCACAAGCATGAGCCTTCCTCCCACTGATGGCACATCCAAGATTATCTGCACAAGCAACACAAGCAAAGCCCAGCGAGGAGTCCCGTCTCTTAGAAGTTGGCATGGTTATACTACAACATAAAAGTGAGAAGAACTGCTCGATGCAACCAACCATGCAGTGGCTGCGTGAACTCCTCGCGTTACAGCTCGTGCCCTTCACAACACGCCGCTTCTCCACTTGGGCGACTTCTCTTGATATCTTCCCTGCTTCATTTCCAGATATGCATGTTGCATTTTTGGCTCTTGTTCCCATCAGTTCTAGCCTCACCTGTACATAGTGCATTGAAAAAATTCAACCAGGGGATATGTATACTGCATTCCTGGCTTTTGTTCCCATTACAAATCCACACTACTACCGACATAACTGTAAACGTATTTCGTCGGCCCAAGTTTCGCTTGTTAAGATTCATGCCACAGCCAATTCTGAAGATATTATGCGTATCCTAAATAATCGGACAGCTTAAGTAGTACTACCCAACACCCAATTGCAATGGACACATAAACATAAAACCTCCATGTTTAACTGATCTAAACAGTCACAGTAAGAGGGGAAAATGCCCCAACGCATCCTAAATTCCTAATCACCCACACTTGACTGTATTTTTGTGCACCATCCAAAGAAACTCACTATGTATTGATCATTATAGAATTTGATCTACAATACTGTACTAAAAATGCAGAAGTGAGAATTGACCTTGGGATTGGCTCCTCCGCTGCCGGCGAGCAGATCGTAGACCTGCTCATTGTAGATCTCGAGCACGGAGACCCTCACGAAGCTCTCATGGTCGCCGTCGCCGCCTCCCTCCAGTATGTCCGTGAGCGCGCGGTACACGACACCGGGCTGCTCGTCCGAGCCGAACATGGTGTGGCTCTTCCCGGAGCCCGTCGGCCCGTAGACCATGACGGTGCACTTGGCGCCCGCGCGCACCCCCGCGACCCTCGGCCGCACGAACCGCGCGTAGAACGCCCCCAGGCCCTCGTCCGCCGACGCCGACACGCCGTCGAGCGCGAACTCGCGGCACGAGCTGCCGTGGCGCACGCGCACGGACGTCCCGCCGCCGACGACCTCCAGAGCGGACTCCGCGCCGCCGTCGGCGAGGCTCCGGATGCGCGCGACCGCCTCGACCGGGCGCTCCTGGCGCGCTGCGGCGGTGGGGACGCGGAGGCGGCGGGTGGTGCTCCTCGGGGTGGCCGGGGAGGGGAGGAGGAGGCGGTTGCTGCTGCTCATCGGGGTGGCCGGGGAGCGGAGGAGGAGGCGGCCGCTGGTGCTCTTCGGGGTGTCCGGGGAGCCGAGGAGGAGGCGGTTTCTGCTGCTCATTGGGGTGGCCGGGGCGCGGAGGTGGCGGCCGCGGGTGGAGCCGCAGGGCGAGGTCGCGTGGACTCGGGCGAGGTCGCGGCGGATGCTGCCGACCAGCTGGACAAGGTCCTCCGCCGAGGCGGCGGCGCTTGGACGACCGCGGGGGCGTGGCGGCGGCCGGGAGGAAGTCGAGGCGGCGCTTGGAGGCGGGCACCGCGGCGGTGCCGGTGCTGGGGGCCATCGTTAGGCGCGGCGGCGGGCGTGGCGGCAGAGTGCGCGGCGACATCGGCGGAGCCAGCTAGCTCGGGAAGGCGAGCCGCGGCGGGATTGGCGGGGCGGAGGCGGAGCTTGGCGAGAGAAGAGAGGTTCCACCTGCATTCAAAAATTTGAATGTGTGGGGGTGGGGAGATAGATGGAGACGGGGGACGCGGGGTGGCGGCGGCGGCTGCTCTGCTCGGCTAGACACTAGGACTAGGCAGTGGCCGTTGGCCCGTTGCGTGGTGGGCTTTGATGGCGAGCCTGACGAAAGTATCTACTCCGTATCCATTGGTTCTCTGCCTCTCTCTACCAACATCAATCCATGCTTGTTTTCTCTTCATTTTATTCGTGCTGACAAGAAGCAACGGTCCGGTGATCTCACCAACGGATGCTACGTAGTACTATTGGGCAGTGCATTCACAGAGTGGCACTAGCCGTGTCTTGTCAACACGCCGACGAAGAAAATGGTGGTCGCCAGTGTAGAGCAGAGCACCAGCAATAAATCTTACTAGCAAGAGATCTTAACGCTTGTATTTCCAGCATATATCGCCCACCTGCCTCCCCCAGGATGATCAACGGACTACTACCCTTTTCTTTAATCATATTATATATGCTGTAATGTAATAATGGCACCGCAGCTGATGTTTAAGTGTGTGTATTTCCATTGTTATGGTTTTGGTAACCCTAACCCCAAATGTTTGTGGTGTCTCCATCTTTCGCATCAAGTGTGGGTATCATAATGCAAGGGCATTTCCAACGTTGACCACCAAACTGGACATTGCACCGGTGCGCGGACAGTGATGCAAGAGTCGGTCATCCACCGTAGTTGTTTGCTTCCGGTCTGCAGGAAAAAGGATGCCCGGACCGACCAACGAACGAATACAGGATCGTGTTGCATGGCAAAACACGTCCGGACCACACGGTTCGGACGGATGCGGGCGGTTTGAGGTTTCGTGTTGGAGATGCCCTAATTACTCCAAATGTTAGTGGTATCCTATATTTTTTAATTTATATATACCTAATCATAAACTAGAAATCGCTTTCAGGATATTTATGAAACCATACTCTTTAGATATATCTACCAAGATATTCAAGGGTACACAGAGATATATATTTCCGGTCTGACCATGCTAGCGTGGAAGGAAAGAGTTTGTCTAGTGGCTGATACGACTATTTTGCATCACTATTTCTTAGTATTAATTCCTCATTAATAATAATATTTTGCACATTATCACATCAATACAATGTTTTTTCCTCTTAATTTACAGGTTACACCGGAAGAGGAAAAAAATGCCGAGAAGCTGCAGAAAAGCACCAAAACAAGGATCGGGAAAGAAATTTTTTGAATATGTGGGATGAAGACAACGTGGGGTGGAGGCGGCCGCACCTCGGCTAGACACTAGCCAGTGGCCGTTGGCCCGTTGCACGATGGGCTTCGATGACCAACCCTCAAAAAAGAAAAAATCTATTGCCTCTCTGCCTCTCTCTACCATCATCAATCCATGCTTGCTTTCTCTTCATTTTACTAGTGGGCAGAAGGTGCGGCGACACGCCGCACCCGAGTTTAAGCCCGTTATTTAACAAATTTGGTTTTTATGTAATGTTTGTTTTTATATATATATATATATTTTTTTTTGGTAATTGTATCTTTTCATTTGGAAGAAATCGTCAAAGATTGTTCATCATAAGTATTGGTTAGCTATAGTTATTGTTTACCCATTATTATTATTTGTAGAAAAGTGGTGTAATATTTATTTATTTTTTTGTAAATTTATCTTTTTTTATTTTGATTTCGAAGAAGAGGTAAAAATTGTGGGAGTATTGTTCAGGAGAGCTATTGTTCATTGTAATAATAGTTTATTGTTTGATCATAATTACTATTTACAAAAAAGTGTTGTAATATTGTTTTCAATTTTTTTTGGTCATTTTAAATTTTGAAGAAGAAGGGGAAAATTTTGATAATTTTGTAATCTTAACAATTTTAATTTCAAAGGAGAAGGGGGAAAAAGAGAAATAATATATGTTTTTATTTTCTTGGGAATTTATTTCCTTAACTTAAAATTTAAAGAAAAAGGGGGGAAAAGAGGTAGGTTGTTCATTGGGGGGGGGGGGGGGGTATTGTTCATGGTATTCGCAGTTATTGTTTGATCATCATTACTATTTTCTAGAAAAGCAATGTATTTTTTTGGTATTTTTTTCTCCTTAATTTTAAAAAGTGTTGTAATATTTGTTTTAGAAACTGGGAAAATGTATATTTGTAAATTTTAACTTTTAAATTTTAATTTCAAAAAAGAGGGAAATTTGAAAAGGGAAAGGGAAAAGGGGTTATTGTTCTTCGCCGGGTTCATTTTCTTCTTATATTTTTATCTCGTTAATTTTAATTTCAAAGAAGATGTCGTGCAGGGGAGAGCCCCGGCCACAAATCAGAGAAATGTTTTTTTTTACTTTTTTAATTATTTTCAAAATGGGTTTTAAACAAAGAAGGTAAAAAAATAAGAAATTATTGTTTATTGCAGAAACTTTTTTTTTTGTAATTTTTAACTTTTTTAATTTTAATTTCGGGGGAAGGGGGAGGAAACATAGGGCACTATTTCGTATTAAAACTCAGGGAAAAAGTTAAAAAATAGGAAATTACTGTTCATCGAAGGTAATGTTCGTGTTTTAAAACGCGGGGAAATGTTTTTTTTTGTAAATTTAACTTTTAAATTTTAATTTCGGAAAAAGGGGAAAACACAGGGCACTATTTATTTTTAAAACTCAGGGAGAAGGAGGAAAAAACTAAGGAGCGCTGTTCATCAGAGATCATTGCGCACACGGGGGTACTGTTCATCAGGGGTCACTGCTCGCACGGGGGTACTGTCCACCATGTGGTACTGTTTCACGCGAAGCACTGTTCACGCGTGGTTACTCTTTATTAGAGGTTGCTGTTTATCAGAGGTACTATTCCTGCATGGCTACTGTTTTAGCAGAGGTTACTGTTCCTACACGCTTACTGTTCATACTGTTCACTGGGGGCACGTGGCGGCCGGTGGGGAGGCCATCGCCACAACGGGCGAGCTCCCTGGTGGCCGGGAGCTTAGCCGCCATAATATAGTAGTATATTCCTGCTGAGGAGAGCCAACAGTCTAGTGATGTCACCAACGGGGGGAAAGACTAGAATAGGATCTGGACTCCTGGTGCGATCATGCGATCTTCTTTTTTTTTTTTGCAGGGAGAAAATAGAATTTCATTACTCAAGGAGGCCTCTCGGCCAGAGCCAGTTTCACAATGAATTCCATCCCAGCACCGAGCCAAACTACGGTGTGTGGCGTACTACGGCCATAAGCGACCAGCTCATGACTAACAATGTTCTGAGAGCGGCTACAATGTATAAAAGAAATCTCTCTAACCTCAAGATCGGCCAACCTACGAATCTTCTCTATGAGCGCACGATGCACTGATCTGTCCGCCTCACGTCCTGCAATCATGGACACCGCCTCCGCACTATCCATCTCAACAAAAATAGGTAGGGTGGTCCAATGCACAACCAACGCCAACCCTTCTCTACATGATGCTAACTCAGCCTCTAGAGCATTATCACATGTGTGGAGTTCCCTACATGCACTGTAGATGATCTCACCTCTATCATCACGCAGGATCATACCTCCTTCCGCTGCACTTGTAGCCGCGATGTAGCTTCCGCCTGTGTTCAGCTTTGCCCAACCTGGCTCGGGGGTACCCAGTGCGCGCGCACCTTGGGCGTCGTGCTTGTTATGGTGCGTGGTGGTGAGGCAAAGACCACCATCTTCCCTTTCTCTAGGTCACCATTGGGGTGTTGTTGAATGCACAGAAGCAAATTAATATACCCCTGCAAAAAACGCCGAGAGGCCTCAACTGTGGGTGGCACCTTGTCGTGTGTGATTTCATTGCGGACATGCCATATTCTCCACATGGTCATAAGCACCACCAGTGTCGCCAAGTCATCCAATGGGTCCAACAGTGAAAATATCCACTCTGGACCTGTGTTGTGGATGGACTCCACCTTGGAAATATTCCAGTCCAAGGCCATAGCACGCCAGAGCTCTCTTGCCAGGGGCACCTGCACAACGCATGGAATCCATCCTCGCGTTCCACACCACAAAGGGGGCAGATGTCAGTAAGCTCAAGGTGACGCGAGGCTTTATTAGCCCAAGTAGCAAGTGGGTTGGTGGCGACTCTCCAAGCGAACACGCGTACCTTTGGGGGAGCAGGGCACCCCCATATGATCTTCTAGATGGCTCGACGACCATCCGGTGCCCTGCTCGTGGCGGATTGAAAGTGCAACTAATCCCCGAGTGGTTTTGGTAATTCATAACAACATATAGCTCATTGAACTAATATCCTTTCAAGATAAATATAGGTATTTATGGAGTTGGAATCAGGGTCTGCAGGGCCATCAGGTGGGCACAACCCACCTGGGCGCGCCTGGAGAGGGGCGCGACCTGCTGGGTTGTGCTCACCCAGGGCCCCCCCTCCGGTGGTTCTTGACTCCAGTATTTTTTCTTTTATTGTAAAATAAATCTTCAAAAAGTTTCATTTCATTCCGAGAATTTTTATTTCTGCACAAAAACAACACCATGGTAATTCTGCTGAAAATAGCGTCAGTCCGGGTTAGTTTCATTCAAATCATGCAAATTAGAGTCTAAAACAAGAGCAAAAGCGTTAGGAAAAGTAGATACGACGGAGACGTATCAACTCCCCCAAGCTTAAACATTTGCTTGTCCTCAAGTAATTCAGTTGATAAACTGAAAGTGAAAAAGAAAAAAAATTACGAACTCTTTTGTTCTTATTTACATAAATAAGTTTAAGTAGCACCCAGGTTTTCAGCAAAAATTATGACTAACCATGTCAACAATAAATCTTAGAAATTATATTAACTCATATCAATGGCATAAGCAACTAGCGAGCAATAGTACAATATCTCAAATGACAACTCTTTGTCAAATCAACCATGATGCAATATGACAACAGTTGTATCTCGCTAGCCCTTTCTGAGACCGCAAAACATAAATGCAGAGTACCTCCAAAGCTCAAGCAGCGACTAAATATTGTAATGCATGGTAGAAAAGATCCAGTCATGATGCATCCAACATTAGCTATACACAATACATGAGGATGACAATAGTGCTCTCAGATCTGGCGCTTATTTGAGAAGGTGATGACTCAACATAAAATTAAATAGATAGTCCCTTTGCAGAGGGAAGCAGGGATTTGCAGCGGTGCTAGAGCTCAAAGTTTTAAAACAGAGATAAATATTTTTTTTGGAAATGCACCCTTCCTGTTTACGTCACGACCAAAAGTTATCAATATCTTCCATGCTAAACACATTAGTGGCGGTTCCCAAGCGATAAAAGTAAAGGTTTACTCCTCCTCCATCAACAAACACACTCCACGGCTAGCCGAATCCACGGGTGTCGTCCATACCAACAACAACATTCCTGGGGGAGTTTTGTTTAATTATTTATGATTTTTTATTTCGGGACTGGGAATCCCTTTTACCGCCCCTCTTGTGCAAAGACAAGCGAATAAACACTTATCATGAGAATAACCCGCTTAGCATGGAAGATACTTACTACCCCCTGTCGCTCTATGAACAATCCAGGCACACAAAAATGGATGTTTATTTGAAGTTTTTAGAGGTGGCACATGTAAATTTACTTAGAACGGCAGGGTAATACGGCATGATGTAGATATGATGGACTCATCTGAAATAACTTGGATTTTAGGATTTTGATGCACAAGCAGTATTCCCGCTTAGTACAGGCGAAGGCTAGCAATAGGTTGAGAAGCAGCTAGCTAGAGAGCGATAACGGTCATAAACATGTATTATGCATAACGAACATTGACTACTAGCATGAGTAGAATATGGACACCATGAACATAATATCGTAGAGGCTATGTTGGTTTTGATTCAACTACGTGTATGAACATGTGCCTAGTCAAGCCACTTGAAACATTCAGAGAAGGATACCATGTCATCATACTACATCACAATCATTTTAATGCATGTTGACATCCAAGATAAATCATTATCCACTCCAAACTACTTAAATATGGCATGAGAAACTATAATCTCTAATTGTGATTGCAAACATGTTTGATCATAATATGCTGAATCATGGATATTAGGTTAAACATATTTACAAAAATAGAACCAGTTGAGTTCATACCCGTTTCTCTTTGCCACCGCTGGTTCATCAAATATCGTCATTATTGTCTTTCACTTGCACGACCGAATGATATGAAAATAATAATACTGCAAGAGTGCCATGGACTAAGCTGGAATCTGCAAACATTTTATTCAAAACGAGAAGACAAGGTAATATGGGATCTTGTTAGATCAATATCAATGCATATGAGGGCCACTCAACATTTTCATCGTGGTCTTCTCCTTGGTATGACTCAATAAAAAAAGAATTTCAGAGAAACACACTGAAATATTTTTGGAGTTTTCGGTTTTTCTTGAAGAAAGCAAATTAAAGAGAAAGAAAAACAAAAACAAGAAAAACTATTTACACGGGAGAGCTCCCAACAAGCAAAAGAAGAACAAGAAAATCTTTTTAGGTTTCTTTTTAATACTACAACGACTAAACTAGAAAGAAAAACCGAAAAGAAGCAAGGAACATTTTTTTGAATTTTCTCAAAGTTTTTCAAACACACAAGAAGAAAGCGAGAAAATAAATCTAGCATGGATAATACAATGAAAAAGTGTGAACACCGACAACTGAAATAAAATATGTGAACATGAATGTAATGTCGGTGGAAATACGTACTCCCCCAAGCTTAAGCTTTTGGCTTAGCTTGGTAATCACCATCCACAACCTGCATAATAGTCAGAGTGGTAGCTCACGGAGGTTCTTGGTGCAACCTCCTCAACCTGCCGAGCAGCCGCGACCTCCGCGTTGTGCGCGCGGGCCTTGTTCTCAAAAACATAATATCTTCCTTTGCTGTAATAATCAAAGAGAGCAGGCGCAGGCAAGACAGTATGCACAATGATTTCTTTATTAAACCTCAATTTATAAGTATAATCATTGATTTTTCCCTTAAGAAACTTATGACGTTTCATAGCATCAAAGTCTAAGTACTGAGTAGGCAAGATGAGGTCATAAGGAAGAGGTGTAACACTAGCCTCTTTAGCTAAACGAGAAGCATAAATCCCACCATAAAAATAACCACTATCAGCGTTGTGTTGCAATCTGTGTGCAACAATCGCTCCAAGGTTATAAAGTTTAATACCGGTGAGAGCAGTGTGTATGAGGCTCAAGTCAGGAGCACATAGTGTACTACAATCTTGCTTGCCTACGATGCATTTGCCTTTAAACAGTGCAAAGTATTGAATTGATGGAAAATGAATACTTTTTATTCTACCTTGTATCACTCCTCTATCCTCACCATAGCAAAGATTAATCAAAAATGACTCATACTTAGATCTTGGTGGCTCGTCCAGCGAATCCCAAAATAAAATTTTACAAATACCACAAAACACTTCTAGAGGCATGGTAAATGGATGGTTATAAAGTTTAAACGAAACTCTAGACTCACGAGGATGAAATTTAAATTCTTTAGTAAATGTTTCTGTGAGGCTGAGATGCTGGATGCACTTATCTTCAATGTAGGGACCGAGCTCGGCGTTGTGAACATATTGCTCAAATTCTTCTTTAATACCTGCACTTACCATGAACTCGTCGCACGGCCATAAGCATGATTTGATAGCGGCATCCCGTATTGAACTTGCTCTTGGTTTAACATAAGACCGACGTATCGAGCCACTACTAGATGATGCCTCTGTGGACCTCTTCCTTGAAGAACTCCTAAAGAATTGCATTTTATTTGTGAATAATGTCTGAAAAAATTTGGGACACAAAATTTTGTAACAAAACTTCACAAGATTGAAAGCAACTACTCATAAGGATGCATAGAGGCCATATTAAGCATTCAAACTACTTAGAACTCTAAGAATTCAACATGCAACCTCATCTAAAGCAGCACCAAGAGTAGCGAATTATTCAAAATATAAACCACTAAAGCAAAAACTAATTTGAGCAATGGAGGAGTCACATACCAAGTAGCAATCCCCCAAAACAGTTTCGGAAACGGAACTTCAAGCAAAGAGATCGAAATCCGCCGGTTTGATAGCAAGAACACGAGAAAGAGAGCAATAGTGATTTTATTCTGGAGGTAGGAGATGACATGGACTAAAGAGATAAGTGAGGGGGCCCACATGGGGACCACAACCCACCAGGGCGTGCCCTCGTGTCTTGTGGTCATCAGGTGCACCCCCGTCTGATGTTATTTGCACCAAAAATTCAGAAATATTTGGAAAAAAATCGTATTAAATTTTCAGGGCATCCTAAGAACTTTTATTTCTGGGTCATTTTTTATTGCACGAAAAATTCAGAAAACAAACAGGACATGGCATTTTATTTTATTCAACTAAGAAAAATAGAAAACTAAAGGTGGGAGCAAAAGGTTATGCTTACTAAATTCATCAAATTCATACCTCTAAAAAATGATCCATTAATAAGGTTGATCAAGTCTTATTAACAACCACCTTCGATTAGCATGAAATCGAAGAACTTTTGTAAAACACTAAGTTACCTCAACGGGGATGTGCATATCCCCAACAATAAGCATTTCATATTTCTTTTTGGCAGTAGGTAGAGGTAGTTGAAAACTTCCAATAGTGAATGTCGGAGATTTTTCAATAACATTAATACCATTCACTTGGAACTGTTTCTTTGGAAAGTGCATCGCATGCTCATTACCATTGATATGAAAAGTGACATTGCTTTTATTGCAACCAATAACAGCCCCTGCAGTATTCAAGAAGGGTCTACCAAGGATAATCGACATGTTGTCATCCTTGGGCATCTCAAGTATAACAAAGTCAGTTAAGATAGTAACATTAGCAACAACAACGGACACATCCTCACAAATACCGATAGGTATGGCAGTCGATTTGTCAGCCATTTGCAAAGATATTTCAATAGGTGTGAGTTTATTCAAATCAATTCTTTTATATAAGGAGAAAGGCATAACACTAACATCAGCTCCTAAATCACACAAAGCAGTTTTGACATAATTTCTTTTTATGGAGCAAGGTATAGTTGGTATTCCTGGGTCTCCAAGTTTTTTAGGTACTCCATCCTTAAAAGAATAATTAGCAAGCATGGTGGAGATTTCAGCTTCAGGTATTTTTCTCTTATTAGTGATGATGTCTTTCATGTATTTTGCATAAGGGGCCGTCTTTAAAATATCAGTCAAGCGAGTGCGCAAAAAGACTGGCCTAAGCATTTCAGCAAAGCGTTCAAATTCTTCATCATCCTTTTTCTTAGTTGGTTTAGGTGGAAAGGGCATGGATTTTTGAACCCATGGTTCTCTTTCTCTTCCATGTTTTCTAGCAACAAAGTCTCTTTTATCATATCTTTTGTTTTTAGGTTGTGGGTTATCAAGATCAACAGTTGGTTCTATTTCAACATCATTATCTGGTTCTTTAGCATTGTCTGGTTAAGTGTCTTCATGAACATCATCATTATCTTTTTCATTATCACTAGGTGAATGCTCATTACCAGATTGAGTTTCAGCATCTGAAATAGAAACATCATTATTATTTTCAGGAGGTTTTTCTATTTCAGGTCACTAGAGGTATGCAAAGTCCTATCATTTTTTTTCCTTTTAGAAGGACTAGGTACATTAGTATTAATTCTTTGAGAGTCTTGTTCAATTCTTTTAGGGTGTCCCTCAGGATAAAGTGGTTCCTGAGTCATTCTACCTCCTCTAGTTACTACTCTAATAGCATGATCATTCATATTATTATTCATTTCATCAAGCAATTCTCTTTGAGATTTAGCAACTTGTTCTAGCTGAGTTTGAACCATAGAGGCATGTTTTCCTACACCTCTAACATCATTAGAGATTCTAAATAACAAGTCACTTAAGCGAGCAATCATATTGGAGTTGTATTTCAATTGTTTCGTAACATTTTCATTGAAGTGATCTTGTTTTCTAATGTAGTTGTCAAACTCATAAAGGTATTGACTAGGATGTTTATTGTAAGGGATGTCACTTTCATCAAATTTCATTAAAAAATTACCTCTATCACCCTTGGTGGTGGTGGTGTGTCAAGCCCATGTATTTCTTCAATAGGAGGTAATTTTTTAACATTATCTGCTTTAATACATTTTTCCTTCATACTTTTCTTTGCCTCTTGCATATCTTCGGGACTGAGATATAATATACCCCTCTTCTTCAGAGTGGGCTTAGGCGGTGGTTCAGGAAGAGTTCAATCATCATAATTTTTTAATATATTATTCAATAATTCCTCAGCTTGTTCAACAGTTCATTCCCTGAAAACACAACCAGCACAACTATCTAGGAAGTCCGTAGAAGCATCGGTTAGTCTATTATAGAAGATATCAAGTATTTTATTTTTCTTAAGAGGATGATCAGGCAAAGCATTAAGCAATTGGAGAAGCCTTCCCCAAGCTTGTGGGAGACTCCCTTCTTCAATTTGCACAAAGTTAAATATTTCATGTAAGGCAGCTTGTTTCTTACGATATTTGCTGTAATTCAAACTGACTTTTACTTCTCACGTGCTTGTGTGATATTTGCCGTGGACAATGATGCACGTGCCGGCGCTGGCGCCGTGTCATTGGCTGAGAGGCATCCTCACTCTCCCGCGCCCTGCCGCCTCTGGGCGCCCTCGCCCTTGGGTTCTTCCATCAGGACGACGCTGCTAGCCGGCAGCCGGCCGCGAAAGGCCCCATCTTCGTCCCGACGACGTCCGCCACCCGCCTCCTCGGTTTCCACGGCACCTCCTCAAGGTCGCTGTGGACTGGAGAGAAACGAATGTTGTGCACCTTGCGGTGAGCTCTGTATTACACTCATGTATATAGTACATCAGGAGGCGCCGTAGTGCAAGTTACAGGAGCGATCTGCGCTGGGAGGTGGTGATCGTGCAGCTATACGTGGGCACGACGAGGGAACCGAGTGGACTAGTGGTTTCTGCTAACAGTCGCTGCTTGAGGGCGTCCATGTCGACGGCGGCGTGGATTTGGAGTGCTCCCGCCCGGTCGCGTGCCGGAACGGCCGCCTGGTCCTGGAGCTTCGACGGACAGGCATGCTGACGGTCTCAGGCTCTGCATATGCAACCCAATGACTGGTGACGCCCACGTGCTCCCGGTGCTCTCCGGTGATGACTGGCCCGGGTACTATGCCTGTGCCTTCCTCACCGGCGAGGACATGGACCCGCCGATCTTCTCGCCGTCCTACTTCCGGCTGCTCCTAGTCTACCACCGCCGTGGCTTTACAGCGCTGCGTAGGTACTCGTCGGACACGACCAGCTGGGGACCGGAAGCCAAGGCCGACGTGCGCATCTCCAACGGGTGGTTGCACAACATGGTGCAGGCCACCGCGCTCCGCGGCGTGGTCTACTGGCCTCTGGCCTGGCATGTGTTGGGGGTGCGCCTCGACGGCACCACGATGGAGCAGTGCATGCTGTGATACGGCTGTTCTCAGCCGGTGCAAGCGAGCAACTCGGAGGGGAGGCTATGGCTGGTTGCCTTGAAAATCGCTGGACACTTTCTTGCGGTGCGAACATTCACGTTTCGCCATGACGTTGGCAGCGACGATGTAAGTGTAGGAAGAAGATGGGGAGCACAAGAACCGAGCAAATTAATCAGGCTGAATCAGTTTGAAATAAAACATTCGACAACAATGGCGTGCCGGTGCTACTGCGAGAAGAGTGGAGTGTTATTCTTCACGCTCGGCCAAGGTAGATCTATCCATGGAACGTTGGCACTGAACCTTGTGGCCAAGGAGCTCCAGAAGGTAAACAATCGTGATTCATGGACAAACTTTTGTGGATATGAGATGGGACCAGAAGTTTATTTGAGGTCCCTAGTAGCGCAAAACTATGCATAACCTTGAGATTATTCGAGGCTCGAGTAAAAGTGCCGGGCTTAGTGCAGCCCAGTTCCTAGCCAGTGCGGGGTTCTGCCATGGATATTCGGTCCCTGGGTCACTGCCAGTGGGGCCCCTGGGCCCAGTTGACTGGGTTGACCCAGTCAACTGCGCTGACTGAGCGGCCCCGGTCTCTGACACGCGGGCCCCACCGCAATTTAGTTAATTAAAACATTTTCATAATTAAAATTAATTATTTTAGCTAATTACTCTATGACAGGTGGGGCCTACTAGCTAATTAACTCTGTTTAGTTAGTTTTTAAACTCTGTTAGCCCTCTGTCAATGACATGTGGGTCCCACTAGACCCACATGTCAGGTTTGACCCTAGTCAGCGAGTCTGTTGACTGCTGATGTCATCCACACATCATGATGACATCATATCTCTTTTTCTGGTTAATTCTGTTAATTTAAATAATTTCAGAAAAAGCAATAATTTTTGAAAATTCGTAGAAAATAAAGCATAGCTCAGATCGAAAAACTTTATACATGAAAGTTGCTCAGAACGACGTGACGAATTTGATCGTGTCATGTGTTTCCATGTCGGAACCCCCTACGTAGGTGAACCCATAACTTTGAGCCTGATTCCGGTAGATGAATAGTGCATATACACCGGTTAATAAATCCCACTTTAATCCTAAAATAACTAAAATGACTTAGATGCACCATTAGGCAACCCTGCACTGCATCCTAGCACAGCATGCTCTGTGTTGCATATGTTTGCTGTCTATTTATCTGTTTCTTCCCCGTCTTCTCTCTCGGTAGACCCCAACGTCGACGTAGCTCCCGAGACCGACGCAGCTCCAGAGGACGACTACGTCCCTGATGACCAGACCCTTGCCGCAGAGCTTCCAGGCAAGCACCCCCCTTTTGAACATTCCGATATCGCCTATTCTCTTCTCTCTTATGCTTGCATTAGAAGTTGCTGCTGTTATTGTTATCCTATTTCTACTGCATAGCCTGTTTATTGTAACCTGCTATTGTTACCTATCTGCTTATCCTAAACTGTTTAGTATAGGCTGGGTAGAGACCCATCAGAGACCCCCACTTTCTCCCGACTGCCCCGCTGGATTATCGGAAGACCCGATCAACGGGATCGAAGACCAGGCCCTGGCACCGCACATCACTTCCCCCTTAGTTGCTCGACACTACTGGGTTACTATCAAGTGCCGAGGGTGATACCTCATCAGCACTTCTGATGTTAACCTTGTAGGTTAGTTCATCGGTTGTGGTCATCGAGGGTGATTCCTCCTTCTCCATTCCCGGTAACGACATTGTCGTGCAACTCCTCAAGAGTGGTCCTCGAGGGTGATTCCTCCTTCGTTCACCTTAACGATAACATCAGGTGGAATTCCATCGAGGGTGATTCCTCAGGGTTCCCCTTGGTGTTAGACACACGGATACTATGGTTACTATGACTTTATACTGAACCATGTTACTAAAGACGGGTCGGCCCTGAGGGGTACCCGCGCGAGCTTAATTGCGAGAGATGTGGAGTCGGGTGGACTTGGAGGGTGCCCGAGAGATGAATACGAGGCGTGGCCGAGCATTCTTAGCTCTTGCCGCAAGTCCTCGAGACGGGGCGACGGGGTCACATCGATCGTGAGTCTCTGCTTGTTACCACGCGCTCCTAATCCACTAACGGTTAGGATATTTGATCCGGGGGGCCTCTGGCCTGATAGCACTAGCCATCACGTGGGCATAGTATGGGTGTTCTGCGTCGTATACATCAGCCGAAGCTTAATGGACGTCAGCGACTGAGCGACGCGCGCCGAGTTGGACTGGTTACGCAACCGCGCTTGTATTAAGGGGTTGCTAGGTTTGCTCTCGACGGCCCCGTAACGTGTAGGAGTTCCCGGGGCGATGGCCCAAGACCCCTGGGGGCATTGGTTAGTCCAGCGTGCTGACCTCTCTATTAAGCTTAGGTCGGGTTGCGGCGTATCATTTGGCCGAGGCCGGGCATGACCCAGTAAAGTGTGTCCGGCCGGAGTTAATCGAGCGTGGTGGGTAAGTTGGTGCAGCCCTGCAGGGAAGAAATAATCTATCGATAGCCTGTCCTACGGTAACGGACACTCGGAGTTGCATCCCGATCGGTACAACTAGAACTGGACACTTGAGATGATAACTGGATAGTATGGCTCTGGGATTGCTTTCTCGCAGGGAGTCGAGGAAGAATCTCTGGGCGAGGTTGATAACACTACTACTACTTTACTTTATGCTAATCTGCACTCTTCTAATGCTGCAAGACCGCTGAAGATGATAAAGATGCTAGTCTTCGATAGGACTAGGCCTTCCCTTCTATTCTGTCATTTCTGCAGCCCAGTCCACATATACAGCCTCCTTTGATAATGTTGCATATGTAGTGTAGATCCTTGCTTGCTGAATACTTCGGATGAGTACTCACGGTTTCTTTGCTTTCTTTTTATCCCCATATCCGTTTGATGCAACCAGATGACGGAGCCCCTGAGACAGCCGCTCCCGCCGATGGCTACTACTACTACTACCCTCCCGGCGAGTACTACTACGAGGAGCCGTCCGACGACCAGGAGTAGGTTCGGAGGGTCCCAGGCAGGAGGCCTGCGCCTTTCGATCGTAGTGTTTTATTTTGCCCCGCCATTCTAATGGCCTATCTGTGTTTTCTTTTATATTCTACTCAGATATCTGATGCTTCCACTGACGCTTGTATGCCATCGAGCTATGTATTCGAGCCCTCAAGGCCCTGGCTTGTAATATAAAGCTTGTATGACTTTATTTATGTTTTAGAGTTGTGTTGTGATATCTTCAAGTGAGTCCTTAGGCTTGATCGTGTACATTTGCGTGTATGGTTAGTGCACGATTAAGCCGGTGTCGTCACAGGTTGGTATCAGAGCCGACTGCCCGTAGGAACCCCCCCTTTCCAACTCCTTGGCCGAAGTTGAGTCTAGTGGTCCAAAACTGTTTACTAACTTGGCTGTGTGGCTTACGGGCCCACGTCGCCAACTGGGTGGTATTAGGATCTTTTATTCCTCGTCTTTACTCCGGGACTCTGATCACTCTTCTATTCGGGTTAAATGAAATTTACTAACGCCGACACTTAGGATCTCGTAAATCCCGTCCTCCCGGAGAGCTGGATATCTGTGCGCTTTCCCCGTCATTGATCTGATTAGTCTGATAATCATTTTTCTTTCCATTCTGTTGTTTAACCTTACTCTCCGAGATCTGTTATCCTTCTCATCGTCATATGACAATTCTGAATTTCCTTTATTTCAAATGGATCGTCTATTTCCACCACGCCCTACGATGCAGCTTGTGCTTCGCACTTGGGCTCGTGATGCCCCTGGTTTTCCAGCTGTCCTGATCGCCCTCCTGACCAGACTGGGCTACCGCTGGTACCCCGAGTACATGGTCTACGAGGATTACCGCGAGTTCAACCAGGAGGAGTACCATGCTGATGTTCGTATCTATGATCAGCACGATGACTCAGACACTGAGCTGCACCTTTTCCACGGTATCGGCATGACGATTGAGATGGCAGTCCATGATGCCGCCTATTCTGCTATCGCACGTCTCCGAGGAGAGCACAGTACTAGCTTGGATGCCTCTGAGTTCCGATACATTCCGTATGCCCCTGCTGGAGATGCTACTGGATACTACACTGCTATCTGTGCCCCGTACGAACCTCGTCGCTACGACCCGCAGGTTCTGATTCAGTGCACTCAGGCTCTGGATCGCACTGTTCGGGCTCTTGCCGTCGAGTTGTTTGCCACTCGAGCACGACTTTACGATGCTATGAAGCAGTTGCTACCAGCTGTTCATGCAGCGATACATCCGGAGCACATCCTTTACCCGCGCAGGACTCAGATGTATACTGGTATTGATTGGCCTGCTGTTGGAGGTCACACACCTGCACATGGACCTCTTCTTTCAGCTCGAGACCGGATTCTGCATTAGAGTGCACATGGAGCGCAGGATCCTTCCGCGACGAACATTCGTCTTCCGCACTTGCAGTTACCCCGTTTCGGTGGTTCTTCTCGACGTTGATGTAGCTTGTCGCTATGCCGCGTTGTTGAATCCCTCCACCGCGTGCCTGCGTGCCCCCTAAGTTAATTAGCTTACCTTCATGCTGTTATAACGTTAGTCTGTAACCGAACTTATGTATGGATCTGTATGTCATGATGACCGTGATGTTGCATCTACTGCACTTCCTTCTATTGTGCGTGAGTACTTCATGAATGATTCCATACAATGCCAATGCTTGTTGCTGAATGTGACGTTTGCCGTCGCGTGAAAGCAGAACATCAGAAGCCTACTGGAATTTTGCAACCGCTCCCTATTCCTTTATGGAAATGGGATAAAGTTCAAATGGATTTCATTACTGGTCTTCCTAAGTCATAGAGGGGTCACGATGCTATTCTTGTCGTCGTCGACCAACTCTCTAAGGTTGCCCACTTTCTGCATCAAGGAGACTATCACTGCTAGTCAGCTAGCAGAGCTTTATATCTCCAGAATTGTTTCACTCCACGGTATTCCGAAGGAGATCAGTTCGGACCGTGGCGGTCTTTTCACCTCCAAGTTCTGGGAAAGTTTCCAAGAAGCTATGGGAACTCACATTACATGGAGTTCAGCTTATCATCCCCAATCCCAAGGCCAAGTCGAGTGAGTAAATCAAGTCCTTGAAGACATACTTCGGGCTTGTGTTATATCTTTCAGCAAAAAATGGGAAGAATCTCTCCCGTATGCCGAATTCTCTTATAACAACAGTTATCAAGCCAGCTTGAAAATGGCCCCCTTCGAAGTACTTTATGGACGTAAGTGTCGAACCCCTCTGAATTGGTCAGAAACTGGGGAACGACCACTCGTGGGACCGGATATTATCCAACACGCTGAAGAGCAAGTCCGCATTGTTCGAGAAAATCTCAAGGCAGCTCAGGACCGCTAGAAGAGCAACTATGATCGCAAACAATGGGGTTTGACCTATCAGCCTGGTGATCAAGCTTATCTGCGTGTCACTCCTATGAAGGGCCCTCGTCATTTCGGAATCAAGGGCAAGCTAGCTCCACGCTACATTGGCCCTTTTCGCGTTGTTGCCAGACGTGGACAGGTGGCATATAAATTGGAGTTGCCACCGCAATTCTCCCATATCTACGATGTCTTCCATGTGTCGCAACTTCGCCGTTGCTTCAAGGAATCTCCGCACCGAGCAGTGGATCACGAAATGCTCGAATTGCAAGATGATATTTCTTATAAGGAGCATCCGATCCGCATTCTCGATGAAGTTGAACGTCGAACCCGTCAGAAGACGACCAAGTTCCTGAAAGTGCAGTGGTCGAATCACACTGAAGATGAAGCCACTTGGGAACGCGAGGATCATCTTCGGGAAGAATATCCCGACCTCTTTCCTTCTACCTACTAAATTCTCGGGACGAGAATTTCTTTTAGAGGAGGAGAATTTGTAACACCCCTGTGTAATAGCCACTGTGATCATCTGCTAATAATGCCAAGTCACTTTCATTTGAAGTGCCTAGTCACATTGGTTAAAGATTCAGTTCAAATCCTTCTCTGAAAATCAACTCAAATTCAAAAGTGCAAAATAAAGTTGCTCAAAACTTGATGGAAAAATGTTCACCTTATAGCAAATAATCTAAAACTATTTGCTGTTAAGGAACACAACATCACCATCAACCACAGAAGGGCCTAAGCATTTAAAACAGAGCCTAAACAACACTTAAATGCCCTATTCATTTTTGAATAAATTCAAATGGGTTCCAAAAATGCCCAAACTTTTTGTGGTAGTGCTGGATATTGCAATACACTAGTGTGAGCAAGTTTCACATTTTTGCAAATTCATTTGAATGCTGAAAATATTCCAAAGCTATCTCTGTTAAAAGAAAAAGCAAAAACAGAAAATAGAAAATAGAAAGAGGCACTGTGCACAGTGCCCCGGACCCAGCCCACCAGCCCATCTCCCTCTTTCTCTCCCCTGTGTGTCGCCGTCGCCGTGGTCGAGCGCGCGCGCGCCGGCAGTGCGTCGACAATGCGACGCCCATTGACGCCGCGGCTCGACGAGGAGATAAGGCCTCGGCCCCGTTCCTCCCCCCTGGTCCTCTCCGCTCACTCTCCCCCTCTCTCCCTCGCTCGCTCCGTCGCTTTCTTCCTCAGATCCACCGGAGCCCGAGCGCACTCGCCGCCGTTCCCTGTCACCACCGCGGCCACCGTCATCGCCTCGACCCACCGTGATGCCGTAGCGGTCCGCCTTTGTCCTCCTCCCCGACTGGTGGCTTCAGCTGGAGCTGGGGAGCACCAAAGCGCCGGATCCCCTTCGTCCACATCTCCGTCTGCCGCCGATCTTCTTCGTCTCCGGCGCCGGCTTCTGCTGCTACTAAACCATCACGGGCCATCTTGCGTGCCGCTCGGTGAGCCACTCCTCCTTCCCCATCTCTCTGTTCGCCCTGGCACGCACGCTAGCTGCTTCTCCCACGGCGCTCGAACGTTCCGCCGCCCGCGCACATCGCCGGCGTGCCTTCGTCGACCATTTGGTCCCGGGCTGGTGCCCAACGCGCTCGCCGCGTTGCGTAGCACCTTCCACGCCCTTTAGTTCGCCCTTGAGTGCGCTGCTGCTGCTGTTGCGACGGACGCCCGAACGCGCCACCGCCACAGCTCGACGCCGGCGAGCCTACGATGACCAAATGGTCAAGTGGCGCCACCCATCGCGATCGCCTGCGCGTGTAGATGCCCCCTGGGCTAACTTATTAGCTCGAGCGCGTTCTCAACATCGATTCCGTCGCCGTCCGATCCCGGCCATCCGCCGCGGTCATCGCCGCCGTCGCTTCCGGCCACCTCCGGCCCGGAGACCACCACGGTTGGATGCGGCTCAGTCTCCGCTTTCGAACGTGCCTAAGAGCGCTGCCAATGCTGCCTCGTACGCGTTGTCCGAACGCCTCCGGCGAGCTCGCCGCCGCGGGAGGCCACCGGAGCAACTCCGGCGCCGGCCACCCACGTGGCACACCTGGGGCCCGTCCCTGGGTCACTGCCAGTGGGGCCCCTGGGCCTAGTTGACTGGGTTGACCCAGTCAACTGCGCTGACTGAGCGGCCCCAGTATCTGACATGCGGGCCTCACCGCAATTTAGTTAATTAAAACGTTTTCATAATTAAAATTAATTATTTTAGCTAATTACTCTATGACAGGTGGGGCCTACTAGCTAATTAACTCTGTTTAGTTAGTTTTTAAACTCTGTTAGACCCACATGTCAGGTTTGACCCTAGTCAACGAGTCTGTTGACTGCTGACGTCATCCACATGTCATGATGACATCATATCTCTTTTTCTGGTTAATTCTGTTAATTTAAATAATTTCAGAAAAAGCAATAATTTTTGAAAATTCGTAGAAAATAAACCATAGCTCAGATTGAAAAACTTTATACATGAAAGTTGCTCAGAATGACGTGGCGAATCTGATCGTGTCGTCTGTTTCCATGTTGAAACCCCCTACGTAGGTGAACCCATAACTTTGAGCCTGATTCCGGTAGATGAATAGTGCATATACACAGGTTAATAAATCCCACTTTAATGCTAAAATAACTAAAATGACTTAGATGCACCATTAGGCAACCCTGCACTGCATCCTAGCACAGCATGCTCTGTGTTGCATATGTTTGCTGTCTATTTATCTGTTTCTTCCCCCTCTTCTCTCTCGGTAGACCCCGACGTCGACGTAGCTCCCGAGACCAACGCAGCTCCAGAGGACGACTACGTCCCTGACGACCAGACCCTTGCCGCAGAGCTTCCAGGCAAGCACCCCCCTTTTGAACATTCCGATATCGCCTATTCTCTTCTCTCTTATGCTTGCATTAGAAGTTGCTGTTGTTATTGTTATCCTATTTCTGCTGCATAGCCTGTTTATTGTAACCTGCTGTTGTTACCTATCTGCTTATCCTAAACTGTTTAGTATAGGCTGGGTAGAGACCCATCAGAGACCCTCACTTTGTCCCGACTGCCCCGCTGGATTATCGGAAGACCCGATCAACGGGATCGAAGACCAGGCCCCGGCACCGCACATCACTTCCCCCTTAGTTTCTCGACACTACTGGGTTACTATCAAGTGCCGAGGGTGATACCTCATCATCACTTCTGATGTTAACCTTGTAGGTTAGTTCATCGGTTATGGTCATCGAGGGTGATTCCTCCTTCTCCATTCCCGGTAACGACACTGTCGTGCAACTCCTCAAGAGTGAACCTCGAGGGTGATTCCTCCTTCGTTCACCTTGACGATAACATCAGGTGGAATTCCATCGAGGGTGATTCCTCAGGGTTCCCCTTGGTGTTAGACACACGGATACTATGGTTACTATGACTTTATACTGAACCATGTTACTAAAGACGGGTCGGCCCTGAGGGGTACCCGCGCGAGCTTAATTGCGAGAGATGTGGAGTCGGGTGGACCTGGAGGGTGCCCGAGAGATGAATACGAGGTGTGGCCGGGCATTCTTAGCCCTTGCCGTAAGTCCTCGAGATGGGGCGACGGGGTCACATCGATCGTGAGTCTCTGCTCGTTACCGCGCGCTCCTAATCCACTAACGGTTTGAATATTTGATCCGAGGGGCCTCTGGCCTGATAGCACTAACCATTACATGGGCATAGTATGTGCGTTCTGCGTCGTATACATCAGCCGAAGCTTAATGGACGTCAGCGACTGAGTGGCGCGCGCCGAGTTGGACTGGTTACGCAACCGCGCTTGTATTAAGTGGTTGCCAGGTCTGCTCTCGATGGCCCCGTAACGTGCAGGAGTTCCTGGGGCGATGGCCCAAGACCCCTGGGGGCATAGGTTAGTCTGGCGTGCTGACCTCTCTATTAAGCCTAGGTCGGGTTGCGGCGTATCGTTTGGCCGAGGCCGAGCATGACCCAGTAAAGTGTGTCTGGCCGGAGTTAATCGAGCGTGGTGGGTAAGTTGGTGCACCCCTGCAGGGAAGAAAACATCTATCGATAGCCTGTCCTACGGTAACGGACACTCCAAGTTGTATCCCGATTGGTACAACTAGAAGTGGACACTTGAGATGATAACTGGATAGTATGGCTCTGGGATTACTTTCTCGCAGGGAGTCAAGGAAGAATCTCTGGGCGAGATTGATAACACTACCACTACTTTACTTTATGCTAATCTGCACTCTTCTAATGCTGCAAGACCGCTGAAGATGATGAAGATGCTAGTCTTCGATAGGACTAGGCTTTCCCTTCTATTCTAGCATTTCTGCTGCCCAGTCCACATATACAGCCTCCTTTGATAATGTTGCATATGTAGTGTAGATCCTTGCTTGCTGAGTACTTCGGATGAGTACTCACGGTTGCTTTGCTTTCTTTTTCTCCCCATATCTGTTTGATGCAACCAGATGACGGAGCCCTTGAGACAGCCGCTCCCGCCGACGGCTACTACTACTACCCTCCCGGCGAGTACTACTACGAGGAGTCGTCCGATGACCAGGAGTAGGTTCGGAGGGTCCCAGGCAGGAGGCCTGCGCCTTTCGATCGTAGTGTTTTATTTTGCCCCGCCATTCTAATGGCCTATCTGTGTTTTCTTTTATATCTGTACTCAGATATCTGATGCTCCCGCTGACGCTTGTATGCCATCGAGCTATGTATTCGAGCCCTCGAGGCCCTGGCTTGTAATATAAAGCTTATATGACTTTATTTATGTTTTAGAGTTGTGTTGTGATATCTTCAAGTGAGTCCTTAGGCTTGATCGTGTGCATTTGCGTGTATGGTTAGTGCACGATTAAGCCGGGGTCGTCACATCTTTCTACCTCTGTGTATGCTACATCCCCCGTTCTGTTACATACTTGTTCGACCAACCCACTTCATTGTTCACCTTCTTCCTTGGTTCCAGGTGTTGTTGCACTCTCAGTTTTCAGTACTCTTTCATTGTCTTCTTCCTCTATTTTTTTTCTCTTCTGTGCATTTACTTTGCTTTATCTCATGGCAACTCATCAGTTCGCCATGTTTTGACGCATTGCAAGTTTATGCCATTGTTTTTCTCTTCAAAAACTTCTACACTGTTTTTGCCAAATATCATCCTCTTCCGCTTTCGTCGGATTCCTTTGATAATTCGGACTGCAAACTCGTCGACTATTTTTTCATGTCCTTATTGCGGTACGGCAGATTATGCCATCACGCATATTCTTCTCCTTGTTGTATTGTTACTTGATTAATCACATATACAATTGCACTCACATTGTTCCTCCCGCATTTGTTTTTTCTTGCATTTCATCTTTTCCTTAGTGGTAATCTATTAGATCTTCTTTCCTTAAGTTACATTGTACTAAACTTGTTGTTCTTTTCTATCATATTTCTCATTACCACTTGCCGCACGACAAGAGCATTAGGTGTCATAACAATATAGGATGCATATGAAATCAAACATATGAGTATTGCGTCGTTACAGTGCACCACATCAACCAAGGAATAACATGGTGAACATGAACAATCAATAAAGCACTGCAATTTCATTGTTCCACCCCACACTTGTTTCTCTTCTTGCTGATTTTCTCTTACTGCTAAGCTATTAGATCTTGTTTTCCTAACTTACGTCCCACAAATTTTGCTTTTCGTTCCTTTTCTATCATATTTCCCTTTAAATATTAAGTTCGCAGGTCCAAAACTTGCCCGACAGACAGAATATTGTTAACAAGAAGGGCATTTCATGTCATAACGATAGAGGATTGCCAAAATATTGTTAATGGTATTATATCCTAACGATATAGGCCTGGACAACCAGGGTGCGGCGATCGTCCCTTCTAGTCAGTAGTACTGAATAGAGTGACTCCTTCAGTTTTTGCACTATATCATGAATGGAAGCGATGCCCATGCAGATCAAAAAAAGTACGCATAGGATGCTCAAGATCAGCAGCGTCCACATCCGTGAATCATCCCGCCGTATCTTCAGCCTCATCGGACGCATGCTCACCAGAAAGTACACCAACAACATCTAGAACCCCATTGCAGTGATGAAGCCCAACACAAGCTTGAAGAATGGCACCAAGGATGCCACTAGCATTAAGAAAATGATTACACTTGAACATAGGACCAACTTCATGGCTGAGAGGCTTATCGACCAGCCCAACACGTGCAAGTCATAGTTGGCCGTGACGAACGTGACCTCGGCCGTCGATGGGCCACATAAGTCTCTAGCCTGGCAAATATTGGTTGCGCGAAGACCTGCACATTCAAGACATGTACGCGGGAGATGTACATATATGAATACCTTGTCATGGACGAGTCCCGGTATGCTCCCAGAAAATGGATTCTAAGCAAATATTAGCTATGTAAATTAACCAGGATGGTTCATGGAAAGCTAGGGGGAGAGGGCGAGCCCCCCCCCCCCCCCCCCCCTCGCCCCCGCGCGAACAATATGGCTATAGTGTTAGGCATTTCAGGAGTCCATAGGATATGTAAAGTGAGTTTGTTAGGCCATATTTCTCAATGAACATATGTTGGGCAAGATATGTGCACGTTTTATCACAAGATTCAGAGCATAAAATCTTAGTGGAAATACATATATTTATTAACATTTGATCGATATTTCTTTAATTGGTAAAGTTGTTTAATTACTATTGGCACATGTTTTGGTTTTAAGCTGTAACAGTGAAGTGTTCCACCAATATGTATAGTCAAGCCAGTAGGCCATGAAATCCAGTTTCTTGTTGGTTTAAAACCTCACTCGACACACACAAACACGAGGGTTTTGCATTGCTCAAACTTCCACAGTTGTTACACTTTACCTCTTCTCCTTTTGTTCCTTTACTGAAGGAAGACATGCGCTCGTGGACAGAATTGTGTGCTACCATGATCTGAAGTGTCCATGCTATCCCAAAAACAAAGTCAGCTAGGGAGTCTATTTGGTTCTTTAAAAAAATCCTACCTATCTCCTTTTTGGTGGCAACTGGTTTTTGTGGCTTTAGATTGCCTTTTTATGTCTTCATGACTATCACCAAAAAGAATCAGTAGGTTTCGAAAATATAGAATGTTTTTTCTAGCACTAGTGCAGAAAACGCTAGTGGTGGCGTGCCAAAAAACACCTTGCTGGTGTAGGGGGTGGACGTCACTAATATGGCGTCATTGTTAACAATATGCCGATGGCGCGCGGGCCCACGCCATCGGTATTTTACATACTGGTGGTGTGGCACTGTTCACTCACGCCACCACTAACCAAAATAGCAATGGTGTTCCCATTTACCCACATCACTACTATTTGCTAGTGGTAGCAACGTGCACATACCCACCAACGCCACCACTAAGAATTTATGAATTTTTAAAAAAAATCAATTATACAACTCGTCTAAGCATCCAAATACCTATACATTCATCAATATATTCAAATCAGTTATACAATTCATACATTCATCCATATATATCATTTCCACATTGTGGCCGTCATAACCGCATTGTTGAAGTCATCATCGTTGTCGTCGTCGCCGCCGCCACCGCAGCTCCGTGTCGATGTCATCATCGCCGCTTATCCGTGTCGAGGACATCATCGCCAGTTCTCCGTGTCTAGGACATCATCATCGTAGCCCCGTACTAGAATGAACTACTTTACAAGAAAGAAATACAATTTGGAAAGAAAACGTTCAGAGCAATATAATAGCAAAACTATTGATCATGGATAGTAAAGCAAGATAAGCAAATGGTGCTCTGCTCATGCTCATGCTGCTAACAACAAACTATGCTATGACACTGTTAAGCAACAAGAAGGCGGGAGGAGCCATAAACTGTGAGACCATGCAGTCAAATCAACAGGGAACCTTATATACATATTAGATGGACAAAACTGCTAACACTTGTATTATGTAATGCATAAAACCGTGGAAGGAAATGCAAAAGCTGGAACGAAACTTTGAACAATATATTCAGACTTGGTCTCTTTCAACATTCTATTCTAGTGAGCAAACCGCTAACACTTGTATTATGTAACAAGCATAAAACTATCTTATCAAAATGAATAATTCTTCTTGACAAATTTGCTTCTGACTAAATAATCATCACTTCCCTCTAATGCTTGGCAGATTCAGTTTTCTCAGTTAGGTTCATGAATAGTTCATGTCTTCATTCTGATTGAAAAATTTCTATTAGTCCTTCCTTGCACACATTCAGATTGAATAGGTCATCTCTTGTATACAACTCGATGCAGTTACTTCATCAAGGGGTAAACAAACAAACAAACAAACAAACAAACAGCAAGGGGAGAGTTTGTATTTGTCTATGTTATTCCTTTGTTTCTTCCAGAGCAGAGGAAGAAACACTCTGGACTGCTCTTCCATTCAGCTCTTGTATACAACAGTAGTTTGCTAGCGATGGGAAACATATAGCAGACTAGTCCTTGGCGATAGGGGCGGGGCTAGAAATTATCTTAAAAAGATCGAACACATTATCATTATTAATGGTAGAAAATGTATCTTTGTTCACATAGCAAATTAAACGATCACTCATGAACTAATCAACAATTTATTGGACTACCTGCCCTAATTGTTGATGTGTGTGTGAAGTTCAAAACCAAAATCTTACTTCTTCGTGAATCAAAATTATCTGAATTAATTCGTCTCTGAATAAATGGTTTGGGAGACTACCTGCAACAATGACATTTGATGGACTTTGCTTAGGGAGCGCCCTTGAAGTGCCAACATCATGCTCTGAATTGTGATCTGTTTCTCCTTTATGAAGTATTGCTCCATAACCTAATTAATCAAAGTTCAGGAAATGCAGTTAGAAAATTAGGGCAAAAGCCATCGCCTGAATAAGCTACTAGATTAGATTAGAATAGCCATGCAAATAAGGGAGAAGAGTGTGGTGATGTAATCTTCCATATCTTAAATTTGGACTGGACCAGCCGTTGCCGGCCGCGTCTCTGGAGATCGAGCGATCATGCAGGACGCGGGAGGGATGAGAGAAGACATCACGGGAAGGGAGTTTCCGGGTTGGGAGCGATCTAGGTTTTTCTTTTGAGACAAGGAGCGACCTAGTCAATTTAGGGGCTTGGGAGTCTTGCAGCCCTGCCTCATACGTACGTGTCCACAACATAGGCCATGGAATCGATCAATTAATCATTGGTACTTTTGGGCCTCTAGTTGGGCTAATCAAGTTAGAATATTTTAATGGACTAAAAGGCTTTGCTTGTGCGTTGTAGCTACTTTCCGATGGGTTCATGCTTGAAAATTTACTGGGTTCATACTACTCAGTATCTCTGTACATGTATGTGTCAGGGAAATTTCATTGGGTTCAGTTGAACCCAACGGCTGTATGCTGCCTCCGCCTTTGCTTGGCGAGCAGTTAATGCTGCCGAAATTGCTAATGGCATATGTATGAATATGGATGCAGATGCATTGAGTCGTTTGGACTACAAAACATACAAGAAAATACTAATAGAAAATTTATGTGTGCAAGAAAATACTAATACAAAATTTATGCAGTTCCCTCTGTACGTTAGAATGGACTAAGTTGCTGTCAGCCGGCTCTGAATTGAATCATGTGATGCCCAACCTTAAGGCGCTTTAGGTTCTCCGGCCGCTCCGAAATGTCGCCGGAACATTTTGTGGAGACAGGCGCAGCAGGAAGAAATGCTGGAGGTGCACTAGTCGTTCCCCAAGTGAAGTGCAATGTCAATGTAAACTGCAGATAGTACTTGCATATAGAATATGCATGACTCAGTGACCAATGGGCGTTCGGTTTCCTATATACTACTGTTGGGTCAACTAGGATTTAGGGATAGGGTGTGTCTATAACTCAGTCGACTGGAAGTCTCAGTCGAGTGACGTCAGCAAGTTCTTTTTGCTACAAGCAGCACACCTCGATGCTACAAACGGCGATGAAAAATGTTGCGACAGTATTGCAAGCAACAACAATAAATGCTACAACCGTTCTAACTGAAATGCTACAAACGTCAATGAACGATGTTGCAACCAGTGAGATGATGTGCTACAACCGATGAGGGATGACATGCTACAACCAGCAAGACGGATGTTGCAACAGGTAGAAAAAAATGTTGCAAACGATGACATAAAGTGCTGCATGGTCGACTGAGACTTGGTTAAATCTCAGTTGACTGATTTTTAGCAGGCCCGTTAGGGATATGCAAGCACAGGTGCTAGCTCCAGATGCCCCAGGGTACCTAAACTTCAGCAACACCTAATCCAACAACACAATAGAACTTGAAAATCTAAATTCAATTCACATTTTAGCTCCTACTGAAGTTTCATCCATCCATGGGAATCCAGCATGAAATTCCATCCATCAGGACAATCCAATCAGACAAAATTTAATTTAATTTCTATAGAAAAGCAGTGGGGGAGCTTAGAGGGATGCACGTAGGGATTCCGGCCGGCGAGCAAGTGGGAGAAGCAAGCAGCGAGGCGGGGCAAGGAGTGCCCGCCTCTCCCATCGTCTTCCTCGGTCGGTTTGCTTCGGTTCACGGCGCGCCGCTGTCCCCTCCTCTTTCTCTCTCTACCTTTGAGCCCCAGATCGAGGCATAGGTGGATCTGGAGAGGCGGCCCTGGGGGGATAGGGACGGGGAGAGGGTGTGGGGAGGAAGCCGCCGGATCGGAGCTCGCCGGAATCGGGGAAGAGATGGATTGGGGGAAATATGATTAGATCGGGAGAGGGGCTGGGTTGCGTTGACTCGCAGCTAACTCTGTATTGTGGGCCATTGTACACATATTTTATTTGTGGCGTGGGGTATTCAGGTTGTGGGTGGCGTATCCATTTTCTCGCAACGCCATCAGTATTTGGACTTTTTTTCTACTTCGATACAAATCGGTCTGGTTAGTAGTGGCGTCGCAAAAAGTCTCACGCCATAGGTAGGGACAATACGGGTGGCGTGACGAAAAGTTACACGCCATCACTAACTTGTTGTCGGGTAGGCAGTTGGATCTCACATACTAGTGACGTGGATTTTAGGCGACACGTCACCAGTAACGATATAGTTGTGACGTGCCAAATATGCCAACGTCACCACTATTTGAAACAGTTAGTGGTGTCGTGGATTGAAAATGAGACGCCACTAATTGAAGTTGTGGCTAGCTGTTTTTCCACTAGTGTAGCTAGCAATTTGTTGATATGAATGTGTCCAACAAGTTGTGAAGGTTCACAACAGATTTTAGGAGTGCTTCACATTGGTGTCGTCGAGCTAGGCTCAACAAGATGGTTATGTGATGACAGATTACTTGGTAGTAACGAATTGATTGATGATGGTTGTACAACTATATTCGGTGGAACGAGACTACTTACATGGACGACCCTTGATAAAAGGGACTTATTTCGTAAAGAGTTGTTATTAGTTATAGATTTCAGAAAGTTAAATAAAGCTACTAGAAAAGATTAATATCCTTTACCTTTCATTGATCAAATGTTTGAAATATTTTCTAAGCATACACATTTTTTCTTTCTGGATTGTTATTCTGGTTTGGGTGCAACTTTTGGTTAAGCAAACTATGTGGAAGAGTAAACTCATTTTGGAGGCAAACTTAAATAATAATGAAAATACCGTTACATTGGAGATTGGACACAAGTTTATTTTATACTGAAGCACATTTCAGGATTGGGTGGAAGCAAATATTATCTTGGTACGTGAAATAAATATTCTTACATCAACACAAATTCTATTTGCACCGAAAGAAAATTACATGAAGCTTCTTCCCCCTATGTTTTGATTGATCGACACAAATTTTTGGTGCACTTCCAAAAATTCTCTAGTTGCCAAAACAAATTTTCATTTTAGAAGAAGCAAAAGAAATTATTAGACAGCACACAAGTCTTGTTAGACCAAAAAAAATTTAAACTATGCTGGAAATAAATTTTAGTATCACCAGAAACAAATTTCCTTGTGTGAAGAATATGGAAGAAAAATAATATGAAATAAACTGAATCACGATTTCAGCCTCCCGTGGTTTTTTTTTTTGGTGCAGTTAGGCTGAGAGGAAGATCACGTGAAAATTGAATGGAGCCATACTAATTTAACGTGATTTTAGGCTACAGTTAGTTGTATGAAGCAAACACATGGAATACGACTCATGTTCTAAGTACTAACTAGCACATATGTCCGTGTGTTGCAACGGGAGAAAAAATTGATGCTTGTTTAGTGAAGATCATATGTGCAAACAATATCCCTTCAATTTTGACCATGCAATCCCAGTTTAATGTGATTAATTCCCAATGATTCGGAATCCTTTCTTTAATACTCATGAGATTAATATGGCTAATTGATGGTGCACGGTCCTCCCTATCTCGAAATAGACTTTCGCCCCGATTTATAGAGCAGACCCACAAATCTGTGGCATCCGTTCTTATTTTCTCTACTCTTTAGTTCTCAAGGCGTCTTGTTGATACTTTAGGCAACTAACGAATCACATTTAAATTGGTGAAATTCAATGTAAGGGATCAAGGTTGGACTATTTAATTAAATACTGACAAGTATTTTTTTTCCTGATTTTCCGAAGCCACTTGTGTGTTTCACGGCCCATAAATGTAATTTTCATAGCAAGGCTACTTACCTGGCTTGAGGGCAAAGCTACACAGCCCAGTACAGGCAAGCGAAAAAAATCGGGCGTCAGGCTAAGCCTGGTTGTGTAGGACATCTGGAATCTTCTGCGAACAAATCGGGGTCAGGCTAAGCCTGTTTGTGTATGATATATGGAATTTTCTTTCATTACTAGTAAGCGTGCACATGCAACGCACGTTTTAACTAAAAGTAACACTGAATGCAAGAATTCAAGTGCATGAGAAAATATTTTGTTACTCCCTCTTCATTCATATTTACAAGTGTATTTTTTATTTCGTAAGTCAAAAAATTCTTTCTTTGACAAATGTGGCCAGCCCAAGAATGTAATTGTGCACGTGCAACACAAATAATGACTAAAGGAGCTAAAGCTAAAAGTTTAAGATTCCACTCATCCGAAAATCAATTCATACACAACATGCTACGTGTTGTCGCGACTGTATCATAAATATCATCATCATCTGCAATACTTTAGTACAACACGAATCATTTTACTGATTTTGATACATTGTGTCCATGTTTTGTAGTGGGGATTTTTCATCAGATCCTGGATTAGTGCAAAGAAAGGATACAAAGAGACTATTGCTGCTCCTTAGAATAGGTCACATGGATCGTTTGGTTGACCACCAATTTGTAAGTTGTTTTAGGTAACCACCAATTTGTAAGTGGCATCTATTGGTTTGAAATAATACTAATTTGTGGATGTTCAGCCCATCAGTGATTCAAATTGCATGAACCAGTGTCAGACCCTTAAATTACCACCTTATTCCTCTCTCGATTTATAGAAAGGGCTCATTCCGTAAATTAATTAATGTGTAAGCAGTATACCCATCACAAACAAATGTATAAAGAGTATACATACTCCCAGAAACAAAACTATTAATTAATTAATTAATTCTTGGTAGTCCTAACTATTCTGAAACGGACGCAGACAACTTTTTTATTGAACTGTTCATCACACGAGCTAGGAATAACAATGGAGCGTCATACAAAGAAATGGATGCGGCAAGCTGGATAGATGCTCTAGCTTGTTGAAGATATGCCCTGGAGGCAATCATGTATGATGATATTTCCTTTATGTTTATGAATAAAGATAGTCCTTGAACATTGTCAATGATGTGTATCAGCAAGTACGTGACTTGTTTTTGGGACTATGCATTGTATGATGACTATCCTAAAAGGTACCTGGTCGAAAGGGTTGTGTGGACGCGCAGCCAACTAGACTAGCATATGATATGTTGGATGGCTCGGTCTCACTAGCCATGGAGCATTGGATGCTAACCGGATAATATGGATTCAGAAGGATATGGTCGTATTCGACATAATCGGATCCGAGTCGAGATAAGGTCCAGGTCGGACCGACCCAACGATGAGAGGCAACGATACGTCATATGTGAGTCTCTAGTACAACATACGTTCTATGTCCTAAGACCCGAGCTGTCACATGTACTCGGAACGGTGACAGTCTTACTTTGGGCCAACCAAACGCTACTTCGTAACTGGGTAGTTATAAAGTTAGGTTTGGGGTTTGTCCAGACCCATATTGCGAGACATAGTCGAGCAAGATGGGATTTGCCCCTCCGATTAGGAGAGATATACTCTGGGCCCCTCGTGTGATCCGACCAAGATAAGCATGGCCATGCAACCAAGATTATGAGATAATCCGATTTGTGGTATGCATCATTGGAACGAGAAAGAGGTAGGGCTAGCACAAGGATGACAGACTCGCCTTGAGCCCGACAACATATATCGTGTGGCAAAGGGAACAAAAGTGTGACATGTTGTACAGGTTCGCCAACTAGCTTCATTATCTACTTAGTGATCGGCACGCCTTGCTAGAGGCCTCTACCAACCGAGCAGGTCCGAGATGATCTAACCTGCGACCAAGTCGACTTAAACCTAAAGGGTCGCGTGCTTAAGGGAAGGAACCTACGAGGTAGGATCCAAGGACACTGATCGGATGTGATCCGAGCTGGACTTGGATCGTGACCAAGTAAACTTGCGGGTTTTAGGATCCGTGTGAGGCCCGTGTCGAGCCCGCGATGGATGTCTATATAAAGTGGAGGTGCGGCGCCATCACTGGAGCTTTGCATGTGTTGCAACTAGCCACCTCCGCTCGGCACCGGTTGTGTGATCGGACTTAGCAGTCTGTCGCACGAAGTTTCTCCTGCATGCACAAATACCGTTAGAGGCGATGCACTTGCGCCGCTCCGGTGAATCTGTTCATGGGATCCGATCAGCTATGTGGGAGATCGACGAGGAGGTGACGACTCTGGAGACGCGCTTCCCCAACTCTAATTTTGCTGCACGGCACTGCGCTTCTAGTGGTAAAGATCTGTGATCCATCTTCCTTGTCATGTTACTGAATGTTTCGCGGGTAGGAAATTTTAATTTACAGTTGACGCACCCTACCGTAGAAGCCAACATAGCTAGCACATGAGCTATATCATTACACCATCGTCTAGAAAAGACAAAATAAATACTTTTGCCTTTATTTAAAATTCGAATAATATTGCAGTCCAAATGAACCTTGGTTGAAAAAGAGCCGACTAGTTACGGATTTAAGCACTGCTACTGCTATTTTCTATTGCTTCGCTTCACATTCTAAGGATGTAGTCGTTTGCATCAATATGATCAATATGGTTAAGTTCCGGCTTGTATACTAGCCTTGCTTATCCCTATTCATGTTAGATTGATCTCTTCCCCAATGGGCCCAACGGCCCATTGGACCCTTGACCCACGCCCTGATCGGGGGCGTCCAGCCCAAGCAAGGCTGGTGGGCCCCTGTCGCGCAATGCCATATAGAGGAGGTGGGGACCAGGGGCACTGGGTATGAGGTTCATCGCCATCACTGTTCCCCACTCCTAACCCTAGTCCGGTCGAGAGGGAGGCGCTGAAGCGATGGGAAGCCCACCGCCACCGCCACCACTCTCTGCCATCACCGACCACCCCACCATGGCCGGCACCGGGAGCTCCTCGAGCCAAGGAGATGGTAGTTACTCCTCCTCCTTCCATCTCTCTGTACTCTCTCATGTACAGATCACAGACACATCAATCTACTCCGAATATCATAGCCTAGTCGATCCCATGGTATTAACATTGGTATCAGATGCTAGGAGAGGCTGTGATTTAGGGTAGAAAGCAAATCAAAGAAATCCAGAGAAATCACAGAAAAAGTGCGCCACCGCTGTGCCGCGCCGTTCCTCTCGATCCCCACTCGCATCAGCAAGCCGAGGTGTAGGGACGAAGAACCACCCCTTTTGGGGCAAAGAGCACCACCACCGATCCATTCGACGGCGGCGCGCTCGCCGCAAGGGAAACGCGTGACCGGCGAAGGGGTCGCCAGGGGTGCCGCCGCCCCGTCCTAAAGGGCGCCGTCGAGCGCAGATGGGAGCTTGGGGGGCGCGACAAACTGGCGTCTCTCTCGCTCACAGGTGGTGGTAGATGGAAAGAGTGGCCGGCGCCGGCGCGGTAGCTTTCGGCGCCGTCGCCGGCGGCCGAGCCATCGCCGTCGCCTGTCTAGTAACAGAACGCCAAGGGGAGCAAAGGAGGCACAGCTGCGTCCCTCTCTCTCTGCCACAGATGGAGAGAGGAATGGAGAGAGGAAAGGAAATGGAAAGGCAAGAGAGAGGCTGACGCGGTATCCACAGCCGTCGCCGGCGACTGGGGTGGTCGGCCGGGGCGCAGCACTTGCTTCTGCCATCGAGGGAGAGAGACAGCAGGGGTCGAGAAGAAAACATAATGGGCTAGGGTTGCGGTCGGGGCTTCCTCTCCCCACAGTTTTGTTCAAGCGAAAATCGCTCTGGACCGTCCGATCTAGATCGACGGCCAGAAAGAAACCCCTAGCTTCGCCCTGGGCTTTTGGGCCGAAAGCATTTTTGGGCCAGTGGACTGCGGACCAGGCCAGAGTGGCTGGCGCCCGCGTGGGCCTTTTGGGCCGAAAGGAGAGCAGGCGCAGCCGCGGTTGCCCAGCGCGCGCGGCTGGCGTTTTTTCTTTTTTGTTTTTCTGTTTTTTGTCCAGTTTTTGGACAAATTTCAGTACAGTTTTTCTATTCAAAATTATTCAAAGAATTTTTGTTTAGAGGACAGAAAAGTAAAAGAAATACTTCTGAAAAGTAAAAGGTTCATGAATTTTTTATTCATGTTTTTCCGCTACAAATAAAAATAAAAGTGCTCTTTTAAAAGTGAATAGAACTAAAGTAAAAGATTAAATTGTTGCTTCTCTAATGCAATTTTGAATCAACCGGTTAAAATTGCTTAGAGAGTAAAAGAGTACAAAATTGTTTCTGAATAGAATATTGTAAAGTTTCCGCTGCAAAGTAAAAGTTTTATCGTCAAATTAAATTGGAACCAACGGGAAAATTTAATTGGCAGAACTGTTCTTAGCAATGTTTTTCCCCTATGGGTGAAATCAGATTCAGATAGTTTCCGCTATGACAAAAGAAAGATATTTTTTTTAAAGTTAAAATATGGTATTGTTATTTTCTGACCAACGTTGATGATAACAGTACTATAATTCTATGAGTCTTATGTTCAAAGCTTAAATCTCTGATAAATTTTGTATCAAAGTGATCAATTTTCAGAGAACAGATAAAGATCAAGAAATGCTCTTGAACTAGAGAAATGTATATTTCTTGTTCCCACTGCAATAAAGTTGATGATGATTATTATTTCTTAGTAAAGTTGTTTAATAGAAATACTATCATCACATTGTTTATGAGTTATATGCATTATTTCCATTTCCGCCCAACGGTGATATGGAATTAATGTAGAAGGATGATGTTTTTTTCTAATTCTACCACAACGGTGATTTAGAATATAAAAGAAAGTTTTAAAAGTTTAATGTGCATATTTTTTAACCAGAACAACATGGGGTTATTTTTATGCTCATTATTGTTGATTATTGGCTAATTTTTCTCAGACTAAAAGTTTTCCATGCTTTCATTCGTGAAAGCGAATGGTTGGGTACTTGTGACCCGAAAGATGGCCAAGAAAGGTCATAATGTGAGGGAGTATGTTCTCTCTAAAGAATGGTTTCAAAAGAAAAGAGATAGATCATTGAGAGTCTTGGTTGACGAATGTCTTTCATGTACTCTCTATGAAGAAGATTTTTCAGTCAACATGATTTGAGATGAAACAAGCAACATGCGTGTTTAATTTAACCAATGTCAGATCAAGCATGTGTGTCAAAGAGCATTCGGATTTATTTCTAAATTTGATGATAGAATATGCAGTCAAAAGAGCCAATTATGGCATCTATGTTCCTTACAGGGAATTACCCGTATGGCCGGAAAAGATGATTATGATAAAACCCGCATGGCAGGAAAAGTCTGGGAAAATACCTGCGTAACCCGTATGGCGGCAGAAATTTTCCCAGACTTATCCTGTATGACAGCAGAAAGACATGATGACTCATGTGTTTTTAATGTGTCCCACTCTGGGAGAAAAGTATGGAGTAGCTATTATGCTTTCCTAGTATCGACCGTACACCTTATGTGTAATGGTCATTAAGCACTCAATAAATCCAAAGAGAATAAAAGTTACAGACGAACCTAAAGATAAGAATGATATGCAAGTGTGACTTGCAAAAGTACTAATGATAAAGAACTCTGTTGAGTTTATGAAATGGAATGAGGAAAAAGTACTCCCATACCAGTTAATAGATAACTTCATTTCGTATGAAGTAATCAGATAAATGAAGTAGATAATCGAAGTTTCCTCAATTCACAAGAGTTATGAATGGTTTTTCGAAATTGTGGCAGAAAAGTTCTTGCCACATTTCGAGGGGGAGAAAGAAATATGAGATAAATTAAGAATGATGAAACTCCCCTATACTTTAGATAATGTGATGCACATTATGCATCTAAAGTGATCCATTAATGAAGAATGTGATCGTCTGGGGGAGTACGACGGTCATAATAATACCCCTAAAGAAAAGAAATAGTTGTATTCCTGGATCTTTTACAGTTTCAAAAGCAGACTAAGGAATTCTAAGACGGTGCTTAAAGTGCCATAAAGAAGAAAGTTTTAACAAAATAAACCTAAATAATAAAGTTTAAAGATACGCCATTTTTAGTGAAGATGGAGTAATCTGGGGGAGCATGGTATGAAAATACCTAAGACTCGAATAGATTGTATCTGGGGGAGCATGTTGTATGACCTATACAACACCTGTTGTTAGCTCTATAAAGGAGGAATGAGTAAACATGGATCTTGTGATAAAGGTCCATGTAAAACCTATTGCCTCTTGGAAATGAAAGACTATACAATTAATTTGCCTCTTGGCAATGACAGAGCAACAACAACCCCATATGAAAGAAGTGTCAGTACCTGAGACACAGATGGTCTCAAGGAATGAGAAAATCAGATACTTCTGATTACTATAAAGTCTATGTTAGTGAAATTCAAATGGAGGTTGATCCCACCTCATTTAAAGCGCTCAATCAAGCTTAGAGAAGTGTATGTTTGTCTAAATGATAAGAGACTATGTGAGATGAAATAAAATTGGTGAATCCCGACGATGTTTGGGACTCATAAGTAATTTCCAATGGAGCATAAACAGTAGGCTATAAAGGGTCTACAAGGTCAATGTGACTCCAAAGGAAATATGTAAAGGTGTAAAGCGCGACTTAAATCGAAAGATTTTGTGCAAAGAGAATGAACAAATTACAATGTGTTAGTGGCACATCATGACCGACATCATGATCTGAGTTACATCAGATGAAAGTAAAGAACACAAGGGATACTGCTTCAAGAAGTCTTTTATGGACTAGAGCAAGTCTCTAGATAGTGGCATTTAAAGTTAGAAGAATCAGATGTTATTTTGGGTTAAAGAAAATGAGAGGACAATTGTATTCATGCAAAGTTATAGAATGGGAAATTCATTTCCTAATCCTGTGCATGTGGATGATGTCCTACTTGCTAGTGGTGATGTCAATCTACTGTAGTAGGAGAAAAGAAGTTCTTGTCCTCAAAGTTCAAAAGAATGTTCTCGGTAGAGTGTCTCTCGTTATAAATATCGAGATTCACCAAGAAAAGAATAAAATGGGGTATTAGGAATGTCGCATGGACATGCTAAGAAAGGTCTCTAAAGTATGCATGCGAGAAAACCTACGCCTATTCTTATAGTCAAGGGTAATGGAACTGGAAACTATGGTGTTCCAAAAGTTGATGAGAAAAGATTGAAAACGGATATGGTACCATATGCTTCAGCTGTTGGAAGCTCAATATATTACCCTGACACAGTTCACGTATCCGGGTTGTTTTGGCAATGCCCAGTCCATATATAGATCACTGGAATGGAGTCAAAGATATCGGCCTCATGCTGAAAGAAATAAGTGCTCTCAAAAGATTGTGAGTACAAAGACAGGACTTGTGAAATGTATAGCGAAATCCACAATTGTCGTTAACTTTCACACTTGGAGTTTTTGTGTGGAAAAGTTCCAAAGAATGAAACAATTGTCATCAATGTGATGCAAAGACATGTTATAGCTTGATATGAGGCTGAGGGACAGGCAAAACCTGTACCCGGAGTTGATAATGGTTGACAACAGCGATAGCCATTTTAAATTTTTCACTCCTATGACAACGAGTCAAGTGTTGATGCCAAACACACTGACACAGAGTTATGCTTTGTAAAGGAGAAAGTCCGGAATTATGTAGAAATGCTTGAAGCATAAAAGCAACAGACAAGTGTTTGTAGATCTGCTTATTAAAGACTTACCGTCCAGTGTGTTCGGAGAACACACAGTCGACATGGGTTTTATGGTATAGTCTAAGATTTCCGGACAATGAAAGGGCCCAAGGTTAAAGAATCCGTTTCAAAATAGAGGAGTGTGTTGTAGGTGTTGATTCTATCGGGGATAGACCGTGATGATGAGACATGCTCTACGTGCAAATCTATGATGGAAAGAGTACTTTGAAAAGAGTTATTTCAAAGTATAAAGTTAAAAGTATATGATGAGATCAAGGGGGAGAATGTTAGATTGATCTCTTCCCCAATGGGCCCAACGGCCCATTGGACCCTTGACCCACGCCCTGATCGGGGGCGTCCAGCCCAAGCAAGGCTGGTGGGCCCCTGTCGCGCAGTGCCATATAGAGGAGGTGGGGACCAGGGGCACAGGGTACGAGGTTCGCCACCGCCACTGTTCCCCACTCCTAATCCTAGTCCAATCGAGAGGGAGGCACTAAAGCGATGGGAAGCCCACCGCCACCGCCACCACTCTCTGCCATCACCGGCCACCCCACCATGGCCGGCACCGGGAGCTCCTCGAGCCAAGGAGATGGTAGTTACTCCTCCTCCTTCCATCTCTCTGTACTCTCTCATGTACAGATCACAGACACATCAATCTACTCCGAATATCATAGCCTAGTCGATCCCATGGTATTAACAATTCAAACTCATATCATCCTTTTGGTTAATGCTAGCATTTTCAAAATTTATATACTGAATTGACCTACTATGTTACCTCCTAGGATAGATTTACAAACACTGAAAATAATCAGAGTATCTTCAATAAAAGATGCAGATGCCAAAATACCTAACTTTTGCATCTTCGAGGCCAAAAATGCCTCTCCAATAGATGATGTAGATGCAAATATTTTTACATCTCCGCCTCTCGGAGATGTAAAATACAACACCTCGAGGGAGATGTAAAACGGCCGGTCGCGCGTCAAGTGCCAACCACCGTTCATTTCATTTCACTTCACCCGCCCGTCCCCCGCCGCCAGCCGATTCCGGCCAAAATCGACGCTGCCACCCGCCTGCCCGCCCCCTCCGACTCCGTCGGGACACCACCCGCCTGTCCCCCGCCACCTGTATCTCCGGAAAAGCGGCAGCTGGCCCTCGCGGCCGCCGGTTTGAATCCTAGTATCACCGGAGCTCGCTGCCCCCATGGATTCGACGGCGTGGTCGTGGAAGAGTTGCCCTTGTTCCTAGCCTCCAAGCACCGCCAGAGGTAGGGAAGGTGCGGCTAGACGCACGCCCGAAGGCCGCCCGCCTCTGCCACGATTACGGTCGGGCGAAGCCACCCCGCCCGCACCGCCGAACTCCGACCGCCTTTTGCAGGGTCGCGGATGTCTCCTATGGCACTGCCGTCGTCGATAAGGCGAGCTGCCACCGAAAGGCCGACCATTCCACTGCCGGCTGAATCCTTCCTATTCGCCCGCAAGGTGTTTGACGAAATTCCACAAAGGTAAAAACCATGGAAACCTTGAGTCTTTTTGGCGGCCGTGATGATATAGTTTGACGGTGATCTTCATATTGTAGATGAGCTCATGTGACTCCTCTTACGTGGCTAATTCCTCCTCCAATGATCTTCATACTATACAGCAGCCAACCCGCCAGTCGCCAATTTACATCTCCATTTGCATCACCTATTGGAGTTTCCCATTTACATCACCGTTTTACATCATCTGTTGGAGTTGGCCCCTTTTTTGGAGATTTAAAAAGCACTTTTTAGAGATGTAAATTTAACATCTCCTACTTTTACATCTCCAAATTTGCATCTTCTATTGGAGATGCTCTCAGTATCCAGAGTTACCTCTTAATCCAGCCCAGTGCTTGTGGATCTGGTTGAGCTGCAAACTCCCCTGACTCGGTTGGCCCGTCTTCGGAACCTGCCTCATTTTTTTCTTCTTATTATCTGGTCTCCCTCAATGACGGCGCTAATGAACTTTGGATACTTCCCGCTGGCCATCGGTCCATCCACCTCGTCCACCACCTCCAAATTTGCAATTGCACTGTCGTCCGGCGCCGGTGAACTTTGGATCCTTCGCGCTAGTCATCGGTCCATCCATCACGCGCGTCCACCACCTCCAAATTTGCAACTACACTGTCGTCCGGCGCCAGAAAGATAGCCAATCTATGAGCAAAAATAACAGGAACAACCACATTAGAAAAAACTTGGCGATATATTTGTTGGGAAACCGGGCCACCACGAGGGGTGGCGGCGGCTGCGTGCGATGCGCATGGGCTAGCCCTCCCGGTTCCACACTTTATGTTAAGTTAAGTGGGTACTTATCTCTTGACCCCTCTACCCCTATATAAAGAGACGAGGAGCAATTATTGTAACAATTGATCATTGATTAATAAAGATAGTCTCCTCCATACTTCCCTGTGTTCATCTACTTTTGCGTGTTCGACTACTTCATCTACGATGCTCTCTCTCGCTCCACAACCTCAGACCGGACTCGCCGGCGGAGTTGCGGAACACGTCATCAGCACGGTTCGCTCCATCAACTCTCCGTCAAGCCTGCATCAAGCCTGCATCACGCAGGCTTTTGTCGATCCCGCAGAGGTATAAGATCCGATCTCCCTTTTGCAGAAATGGATTCCTCATGTCATCACGATTCCGTTTTTTGCGATTAATTTATTTTTCGGATTTAATCTACCTTTGGTGTGGATTTCTCTCCCAAGAACTAGCTGACGACTACGTCGCCGACCAATGTCGATGTTCTTGGATCAAGAGAGACTTGTTGAGACTTGTTGACTACACCATACGGGAGTTGGTACAGATCGTGACCCAGATGGTCACGGTACCGCCGCGAAGCACCTGATGTGCCACGCGCCGCCGAAGTTCCGGATGAACATGACGCAGACCCGAATCCCGAGACGTACTTCACGCCCATGCTCCGTCAGCGACCCCGCTAGTCGCCAGCACCGCGATGTGGCCGCCACCGCCGCGTCCTGTTGACGCCGCGCTGCTAGCCGCACCGGCGCGCGCCGCTGGCCACTGGCCTCGCGCCGCCGCGCGCTGCTGGCCTCTCGCCGCCGCCATCGCGTGCTGTCGCCCGGCCGCCGCGCTGTCCCCCTCCCGGTCCGCCATGCCCCGCTGGCCGGTTCGGCCGCCGCGCCCCGCTGGCCGGCTCGGCTCCCTCCGCCACCGCATTGCTCGGGCACTAGGGCAACCCTAGCGTCGCCCCCTTGGAGGGCAGTGCAACGCCCGGGCCAGCTGATAACCCACAAGTATAGGGGATCGCAACAATTTTCGAGGGTAGAGTATTCAACCCAAATTTATTGATTCGACACAAGGGGAGCCAAAGAATATTCTCAAGTATTAGCAGCTGAGTTGTCAATTCAACCACACCTGAAAGACTTAATATCTGCAGCAAAGTATTTAGTAGCAAAGTAGTATGGAAGTAACGGTAATGGTGGCAAAAGTAACAGTAGCAGTTTTGTAGCAATTGTAACAGTGGCAATGGAAAAGTAACGGAGCAAAGATCAATATGTGAAAAGCTCGTAGGCAATGGATCAATGATGGATAATTATGTCGGATGGCATTCATCATGCAACAGTTATAACATAGGGTGACATAGAACTAGCTCCAGTTCATCAATATAATGTAGGCATGTATTCCGAATATAGTCATACGTGCTTATGGAAAAGAACTTGCATGACATCTTTTGTCCTACCCTCCCGTGGCAGCGGGGTCCTATTGGAAACTAAGGGATATTAACACGTAGTAGGTGACTATAACTTGCAAGATAGGATCAAAAACACAAATATATTCATGGAAACATAAAGGGTTCAGATCTGAAATCATGGCACTCGGGCCCTAGTGACAAGCATTAAGCATAGCAAAGTCATAGCAACATCAATCTTAGAACATAGTGGATACTAGGGATCAAACCCTAACAAAACTAACTTGATTACATGGTAAATCTCATCCAACCCATCACCGTCCAGCAAGCCTACGATGGAATTACTCACACACGGCGGTGAGCATCATGAAATTGGTGATGGAGAATGGTTGATGATGATGACGGCGACGATTTCCCCTCTCCGGAGCCCCGAACGGACTCCAGATCTGGTCTCCCGAGGAAGAACAGGAGGTGGCGGTGGCTCCGTATTGTAAAACGCGATGAATCCTTCTCCCTAATTTTTTTCTCCTTGAACATGAATATATGGAGTTGGAGTTGAGGTCGGTGGAGGTCCAGGGGGCCCACAAGGACAGATGGCGCGCCCTGGGGGGTGGGCGCGCCTCCCACCCTTGTGGACAGGGTGTGGGCCCCCTTCTATTGATTCTTTCACCAATATTTTTTATTAATTCCAAAAATGATCTCCGTGAAGTTTCAGGTCATTCCGAGAACTTTTATTTCTGCAAAAAAATAACACCATGGCAATTCTGCTGAAAATAGCGTCAGTCCAGGTTAGTTCCATTCAAATCATGCAAATTAGAGTCCAAAACAAGGGCAAAAGAGTTTGGAAAAGTAGATACGATGGAGACGTATCAACTCCCCCAAGCTTAACCCATTGCTTGTCCTCAAGCAATTCAGTTGACAAACTGAAAGTAATAAAGAAAAACTTTTACAAACTCTATTTGATCTTGTTGTTGCAAATATGTAAAGCCAGTATTCAAGTTTTCAGCAAAGATTATGAACTAACCATATTCACAATAACATTTAGGTCTCACATTTACTCATATCAATGACATAATCAACTAGCGAGCAATAATAATAAATCTCAGATGACAACACTTTTCCAAAACATTCACGATATGATATAACAAGATGGTATCTCGCTAGCCCTTTCTGAGACCGCAAAACATAAATGCAGAGCACCCCTGAAGATCAAGGACTGACTAGACATTGTAATTCATGGTAAAAGAGATCCAGTCAAAGTCATACTCAATAAAAATTAATAACAAAGCATACAAATGACAGTGGTGCTCTCTAACTGGTGCTTTTTATAAGAGGATGATGACTCAGCAATAAAAGTAAATAGATAGGCCCTTCGCAGAGGGAAGCAGGGATTTGCAGAGGTGCCAGAGCTCGAGTTTTTAAAACAGAGATGAATATAATTTTGAGAGGTATGCTTTCATTGTCAACATAAAAACCAAGAGATCTCAATATCTTCCATGCTACATACATTATAGGCGGTTCCCAAACAGAATGGTAAAGTTTTTTACTCCCCCTCAACCAACAAGAACACTCCACGGCTGGTCCGAAACAACGGGTACCATCCATACAATCAACAATCCTGGGGCAGTTTTGTTTTAATTTATTTTGATTTGATTTGAGCATGGGACTGGGCATCCCGATTACCAGCCATTTTGTCGTGAATGATGAGCGGAGTCCACTCATAGCGAGAATAACCCACCTAGCATGGAAGATACTGACAGCCCCCAGTCGCTACATGAGCGATTCGGGCATAAAAAAATAGATTATCATTTGAAGATTTAGAGTTTGGCACATGCAAATTTACTTGGAACGGCAGGTAAATACCGCATATAGGAAGGTATGGTGGACTCATATGGAACAACTTTGGGTTTATGGAAGTGGATGCACAAGCAGTATTCCCGCTTAGTACAAGTGAAGGCTAGAAAAAGACTGGGGAGCGACCAACTAGAGAGCGACAACAGTCATAAACATGCATTGAGATTAACCAATATTGAGTGCAAGCATGAGTAGGATATAAATCACCATGAACATAAATATCATGGAGGCTATGTTGATTTTGTTTCAACTACATGCGTGAACATGTGCCAAGTCAAGCCGCTCGAATCATTCAAAGGAGGATACCATCCTATCATACTACATCACAACCATTTTAAAAGCATGTTGGCACGCAAGGTAAACCATTATAAACTCCTAGATAATTAAGCATGGCATGAATAACTATAATCTCTAATTGTCATTGCAAACATGTTTCATTCATAATAGGCTGAATCAAGAACGATGAACTAATCATATTTACAAAAACAAGATAGGTCGAGTTCATACCAGCTTTTCCTCATCTCAATCATTTCATCATATATCGTCATTATTGCCTTTCGCTTGCACGACCGAACAATGTGAATAATAATAGTGCACGTGCATTGGACTAAGCCGGAATCTGCAAACATTTATTCGAAGGAGAAGACAAGGTAATATGGGCTCTTTGTTAGATCAACAATAATGCATATGAGAGCCACTCAACTTTTTCATCGTGGTCTTCTCCTCTCGACCCCCAAAGAAAAGAAAAGAATTTCAAAGAAACACACTGAAATGTTTTTGGAGTTTTTATTTTTCAGAAGAAAGTAAAACAAGAACGAGAAAAACTATTTACACGGGAAAGCTCCCAACAAGTAAAAGAAGAACGAGAAATCTTTTTGGGTTTTCTTTTATACTACAACTAAGCATGGAAGGTAAACTAGGCTACAACTAATTTTTTTGTTTTTCTCAAAGGTTTTCAAATACTCAAGAAGAAAGCAAGAAAAAGAAATAACCTAACATGGATAATACAATGAAAAAGTATGAACACTGACAACTGGAATGAGTGTGTGAACATGAATGTAATGTCAGTGAGAAATACGTACTCCCCCAAGCTTAGGCTTTTAGCTTAAGTTGGTCTAAGCCCATGGATCAAAGTAGCCCTCTCTGGTGTACTGAGGAGGATCCTGGGGGTTCCACTGGTTAGTGAGCTCCTGTAAGAATGCATCACATGGCCATTCACACGGCCGAATCTCCGCGGTGCGAGGAAGATTGTACTTGGGCCTTTCCTTCTTCTGATTTTCTTTTTCCTTTGAGCCCCGGCTCGAGGAGCCTCTCAACAATCTCCTCATCATTTTCTTCCTCTGAAAATTTTCTGAAATTTTTAGTGACTCAAAATAAAAGTGAACCAAACTCAATAAAATTGATAGCAACTACTACTAAGTGTGCCTAGAGGCTATATTATGCATCAAAACTACTTTGGACCATATAAATTTGACATGCAAGCTCAAGAACAAGGTCACCACAGCAGCAAAAAAATTACAATAAATAAAGCACTAGAACAAAAACTAATTGGACCATTGGAGGAGTCACATACCGAAGAACAATCCCCCAAAGCAGTTTTGTGAATGGAGCTTTGAGCAAGGAGATCAAAAATGGCAGCAAAATGAGCAAGAACATGAGTTTGAGCTACGGGATGATTTTTTCTGGAGGAAGATGAAGTGGATGGGTGCTAGAATAAGTGGAGGGGGGCCACGTGGGACCCACAAGGGTGGGGGGCGTGCCCAGGGGGGTAGGGTGCGTCCTTCGTCCTTGTGGACAGGTGGTGGGTCCCCGTGGTGTGTTCTTAGTGCCAGAAATTCTCAAATATTCCATAAAAATCATACTAAATTTTCAGGGCATTTGGAGAACTTTTATTTTCGGGACATTTTTTATTTCACGGATAATTCAGAAAACAGACAGAAAATACTATTTTTGCTTTATGCAATCTAAATAACAAAAAGTAAAAAGTAGGTACAGAAAGTTGTGCCTTCTAATTTCATCCATCTCATGCCCATCAAAAGGAATCTGTTAACAAGGTTGATCAAGTCTTATTAACAAACTTCTTCCAAATGACATGAAACCGGAGAATTTTCGAATAACACTAGGTTACCTCAACGGGGATATGCATGTCCCCAACAATAAGAATATCATATTTCTTTTTGACAGTAGGAAGAGGGAATTCAAAACCTCCAATAGTAATAGTTGAAATTTTTCCAATAGAATTGATACTATGAACTTGGGGTTGTTTCTTCGAAAAGTGTACCATATGCTCATTACCATTAACATCAAAAGTGACATTGCCTTTATTGCAATCAATAACAGCCCCTGTAGTATTCAAAAAGGGTCTACCAAGGATGATCGACATACTGTCGTCCTCGGCAATATCAAGAATAACAAAGTCCGTTAAGATAGTAACGTTTGCAACCACAACAGGCACATCCTGACAAATACCGATGGGTATAGCAGTTGATTTATCAGCCATTTGCAAAGAGATTTCAGTAGGTGTCAACTTATTCAATTCAAGTCTATGATATAAAGAGAAAGGCATCACACTAACACCGGCTCCAAGATCACATAAAGCAGTTTTAACATAGTTTCTTTTAATGGAGCATGGTATAGTTGGTACTCCTGGATCCCCAAGTTTCTTTGGTATTCCACCCTCAAAAGTGTAATTAGCAAGCATGGTGGAAATTTCAGCTTTTGGTATCTTTCTTTTATTTGTAACAATATCTTTCATATACTTAGCATAAGGAGGCATTTTAAGCATATCGGTCAAACGCATACGCAAAAAGATAGGTCTAATCATTTCAGCAAAGCGCTCAAAATCCTCATCATCCTTTTTCTTGGATGGCTTAGGACGAAAGGGCATGGGTTTCTGAACCCATGGTTCTCTTTCTCTACCATGTTTTCTAGCAACAAAGTCTCTCTTATCATAACGTTGATTCTTTGATTGTGGGTTATCAAGATCAACAGCAGGTTCAATCTCTACATCTTTATCATTACTAGGTTGAGCATCAACATGAACATCGTTATTAACATTATCACTAGGTTCATGTTCATCACCAAATTGTGTCTCAGCATCAGAAATAGAAATATCATTGGGATTCTCAGGTGTATCTATAGTAGGTTCACTAGAAGCATGCAAAGTCCTATCAATTTTCTTTTTCTTTTTATTACGACTAGGTGCATCAGTATTAATTCTCTGAGAATCTTGCTCAACTCTCTTAGGATGGCCCTCAGGATATAATGGTTCCTGAGTCATTTTACCACCTCTAGTCATAACCCTAACAGCATTATCATTGTTCTTATTATTCAACTCATTAAGCAAATCATCTTGTGCCTTAAGTACTTGTTCTACTTGAGTTGTGACCATGGAAGCATGTTTACTAATAAGCTTAAGATCATTAATAGTTCTACTCATATAATCACCCAAGTGGTCAAGCATTTAAGCATTACGTTTCAATTGTCTACTAACATAAGCATTGAAGTTTTCTTGTTTAACAATAAAATTATCAAACTCATCCAAGCATTGACTAGCAGACTTATTATGAGGAATATCACCTTCATCAAATCTATAAAGAGAATTTACCTTTACTACCTGTGTCGGGTTATCAAGACCATGTATTTCTTCAATAGGCGGTATATTCTTAACATCTTCAGCTTTAATACCTTTTTCTTTCATAGATTTATTTGCCTCTTGCATATCTTCAGGACTGAGAAATAGAATATCTCTTTTCTTCGGAGTTGGCTTAGGAGTTGGTTCAGGAAGTGTCCAAACATTATCATTACTCAATATATTATTCAATAGCAATTCAGCTTGCTCAACAGTTCGTTCCCTGAAAATACAACTAGCACAACTATCTAGGTGGTCCCTAGAAGCATCGGTTAGTCCATTATAAAAGATATCGAGTATTTCATTTTTCTTGAGAGGATGATCAGGCAAAGCATTAAGTAATTGGAGAAGCCTCCCCCAAGCTTGTGGGAGACTCTCTTCTTCAGATTGCACAAAGTTAAATATTTCCTGTAAGGCAGCTTGTTTCTTATGAGCAGGGAAATATTTTTGAGAGAAGTAATATATCATATCCTGGGGACTACGCACACAACCAGGAGCAAGAGAATTAAACCATAACTTAGCATCACCCTTTAATGAGAAAGGAAACAATTTAAGAATATAATAGTAGCGAATTTTTTCCTCATGAGCAAGTAGGGTGGCTATATCATTCAATTTAGTAAGATGTGCCACAACTATTTCAGATTCATAACCATAGAAAGGATCAGATTCAACCAAAGTGATTAACTCAGGATCGACAGAGAATTCATAATCCTTATCAGTAACAAAGATAGGTGAAGTAGCAAAATTGGGATCATATTTCATTCTAGCATTCAAGGATTTTTCTTTCAGCTTAGCTAACAGTTTCTTAAGATCTTCCCTATCGTTGCAAGCAAAGAAGTCTCTAGCAGTTTCTTCATCCATAACATAACCCTCAGGTACAATAGGAAATTCATATCTAGGGGGAGAATCATAATCATAAGTTTCAATAATATCATCAGTTTCAGCAATTTCATTCTCTCTAACCCTAGCAAGTTGTTCATCAAGAAATTCACCATGTGGCACAGTATTATCAAGCATAGAAAGTAGTTTCATCATAAGCATCATGCATAGCAGAAGTGGCATCATCAATTACTTGCGATATATCAGAATTACTAGCAGGTGTAGGTGTCGCAAGCTTAATCAAAACAGAAGGTGAATCAAGTGTAGAGCTAGATGGCAGTTCCTTACCTCCCCTCGTAGTAGAGGGAAAATCTTGGTTCTAGTATCTTTCAAATTCTTCATAGTGATCAACAGATATAAATTCCAAGTGACTCATAGAATAGAGCTATGCTCCCCGGCAACGGTGCCAGAAAAAGGTCTTGATAACCCACAAGTATAGGGGATCGCAACAGTTTTCGAGGGTAGAGTATTCAACCCAAATTTATTGATTCGACACAAGGGGAGCCAAAGAATATTCTCAAGTATTAGCAGCTGAGTTGTCAATTCAACAACACCTGAAAGACTTAGTATCTGCAGCAAAGTATTTAGTAGCAAAGTAGTATGGAAGTAACGGTAATGGTGGCAAAAGTAATAGTAGCAGTTTTGTAGCAATTGTAACAGTGGCAACGGAAAAGTAACGGAGCAAAGATCAATATGTGAAAAGCTTGTAGGCAATGGATCAATGATGGATAATTATGTCGGATGGCATTCATCATGCAACAGTTATAACATAGGGTGACACAGAACTAGCTCCAGTTCATCAATATAATGTAGGCATGTATTCCGAATATAGTCATACGTGCTTATGGAAAAGAACTTGCATGCCATCTTTTGTCCTACCCTCCCGTGGCAGCGGGGTCCTATTGGAAACTAAGGGATATTAAGGCCTCCTTTTAATAGAGAACCGGACCAAAGCATTAGCACTTAGTGAATACATGAACTCCTCAAACTACGGTCATCACCGGGAAGTGTCCCGACTATTGTCACTCGGGGTTGCCGGATCATAACACGTAGTAGGTGACTATAACTTGCAAGATAGGATCAAGAACACAAATATATTCATGGAAACATAAAGGGTTCAGATCTGAAATCATGGCACTCGGGCCCTAGTGACAAGCATTAAGCATAGCAAAGTCATAGCAACATCAATCTTAGAATATAGTGGATACTAGGGATCAAACCCTAACAAAACTAACTCGATTACATGGTAAATCTCATGCAACCCATCACGGTCCAGCAAGCCTACGATGGAATTACTCACACACGGCGGTAAGCATCATGAAATTGGTGATGGAGAATGGTTGATGATAACGACGGCGACGATTTCCCCTCTCCGGAGCCCCGAACGGATTCCGGATCTGGTCTCCCGAGGAAGAACAGGAGGTGGTGGCAGCTCCGTATCGTAAAACGCGATGAATCCTTCTCCCTGATTTTTTTCTCCCCGAACGTGAATATATGGAGTTGGAGTTGAGGTCGGTGGAGGCCCAGGGGGCCCACAAGGACGGATGGCGCGTCCTATGGGGTGGGCGCGCCTCCCACCCTTGTGGACAGGGTGTGGGCCCCCTTCTGTTGATTCTTTCACCAATATTTTTTATTAATTCCAAAAATGATCTCTGTGAAGTTTCAGGTCATTCCGAGAACTTTTATTTCTGCACAAAAATAACACCATGGCAATTCTGCTGAAAATAGCATCAGTCCGGGTTAGTTCCATTCAAATCATGCAAATTAGAGTCCAAAACAGGGGCAAAAGAGTTTGGAAAAGTAGATACGATGGAGACGTATCACCGGCCTGACGCGGGTTGCTGGTCCCGGATGGGCCGCGGGCATGGGGCACTTCATAAAAAAAATGGGGAGAGGCCGGCTGGTGCGCACTAAACAGGCCAACGGCCCATTTTCGGCCTGCTGTCGGACTAGGCCGAGCCGGACTGCACGCGCGCGCGCAGCAAATTTTGCGTTTTAGCCCTGTAGTACTGAATATTTATGCACACTATATTCCCTCTGTAATATTTTATGCATAAGTCCCTGGAACAGTCTGTTTTCGCTGAAAACGCGTATTTAGGCTTAAAAATGCCTCGGGAATTCAATTTTTGGGCTTTTTTCCGCATAAGAGATGTGCTTAACATGCTATCGGTTGTAACATGTTTTTATTATATGAATTTACGTGTTGTAGATTAATTGTTTAAGGTTTTTAATCACTAAGTAAATCATATAAATAGCATGTTTTAAATAATGCATGGAACGTCATTTTTATTGAATAAGTTTATCAACATCGCACTTGTGCAAAAGATTACCTGCTGTAATCTCATGATTTTTGCATAAATCGCAGATGGCCGGAATTGTCAACAAGGAGTTTGCTGAGTTGGCCCAGACAGGGTTGAACTACCTGTCATGGTCCTCGGACTGCGAGATTTTTCTCCAGGGCAAAAGCCTCCTGAGGGCGATCGGTAAGGGGACCCAGCTGGCCCCACTGATCCCAAGTTCGAAACTGAGAATGCGCAGGCTCTGCATTTTCTCCGTCATCACCTGTCACCTACTCTGAAAGACGAGTATATGGCTGAGCGGAGTGCTTCTGGCCTTTGGACCGCTCTTCAGCAGCGGTTTGAGTGGCTGAAGTTCACTGTGAAGCCACGTGCAGAGGCAGAGTGGATCCGTCTGAGGTTTGCGGACTTCAAGATGGTTGGGGAGTACAATTCGGCTCTGCACCGGATTTGTACGACTCTTCGGTTGTGTGGTACTGAGATTACCGACACCCAGAAGATTGAGAAAACCCTATCCACTTTCCACCCTGACGCGGTCCAGTCCTCACGGAACTACCGCCAGGGCAACTACACGAGGTATTCAGAGTTGATTGACGTCCTCCAGGTGGCGGAGGCGCAGGACGAGGTTCTGAAAAAGAACTTTGTCACGCAACCACTTGGGGGGAGTTCTCGCCAGGAGGTGAACGCTCTCAAAGGCCGCAAGCCTCAACAGAAGAAGATGGGCCGCAAGGGCAAGAAGAAGGGCCCTCAACCCTCCGCCCCGGCTAAGCAGCAAAAGCCGGGCAAGGGTGGCAGAGGCCTCAGGACTGCTTCCGGTGTGGCTCGATGGAGCATTTCTCCCGCCAGTGCCGCGCACCACAGGAGGTCATTGATGCATACAAGGCTCGGAAGGCGCGTGAGACACACCTCGCCTTGGTTCAGGAGGGAGCACCACCGCCGCCCGTGGCGGCACCTGTGATGATCTCTACGCCCCCTGCTGCGCCCATAGAGGCGACCCCTGTGGTGCCCATCGCGGCGGCTTTGGCGGTCTGTAATGACGCCCACGTTGCCATGGAGGTTGACCACATGGTCGCCTCGGCGGTGCCGCAACTAGATGTTGATGCTGCCTCCAAGATGATTTCTAAAGAGGATAAGCTCACTAGTATGGAGATTGCGGCTGAAGTCAATGGCTTCTTTACCGAGTCTACTTAGCATACCTCGCTGGTTATCACGATTCCGTGATTTGATACAATAAATTCGAATAAATTTGATTAGGTTGTAAGCTCTATGAGAGCATAAACTTATTCTTTACTTTGGCGCTTGGATGACATTTATTTCATTCATTTATTCCATTATTTATACATGATAGTATGTTATGTTCTGAAATGTGTGCATTTATTTTTAATGTAGTTTCTTCGTCATTACATTAATTAGATGTCATATTTTAGAATGCGTGTGGTGCCCGAATGGAGGAAACGTGCCTTGCCGATAGCGCCACCACACATACCATTTTACGAGAAACTAAGTACTTTGAGTCCATTAAAAAATCTCCGGGAAGTATTATGACAATCGCCAGCTGCGGTTCGAACATAGTTGGCTCCGGACGAGCTACTATCATACTTCCTATGGGAACAACTTTGATCATTAATGATGCGTTGTTGTACCCGGAGTCGACTCGTACTCTTTTGAGCTTTAGAGACATCCGCGCCAATGGTTTCCATATTGAGACCGATGATGAAAACGGCAAGGAGTGCCTCCTCATCACAAAGCGGGATGCAAATGGTAAACATGTTATCGAAAGGCTTCCTTCATTCGACACAGGGCTATACTACACTAAAATAGTAGCACCGCCCGTGTACACTACCCTCAAGACTGCTTTTAGAAGCTCTGAACTTTTCTGCCTCTGGCACGATAGGTTAGGCCTCCCCGGACTTAGGATGATGAGAAATATAATTAACAACTCGCATGGTCATAATGTTAACATGAAGAACTTCCCGAATCCCGATGATTTCGTATGCTACGCATGCGCCACGGGGAAGTTAGTCATTAGGCCATCGCCCCTCAAGGTGAGGGATGAAATCCCCGCGTTCTTGGAACGTATCCAAGGGGACATATGCGGTCCAATTCAGCCCCTCACAGGGCCGTTTCGGTACTTCATGGTGCTCATTGATGCTTCCTCTAAATGGTCCAATGTTTGCCTGCTGTCAACACGGAACCATGCCTTTGCAAAGTTGATCTCTCAGATCATACAAATGAGGAATAATTTCCCTGATTATCGTATAAAGTCTATTCGAATGGACAATGCCGGAGAATTTACTTCAAAGGCGTTCGATGATTATTGCATGGCAATGGGAATCAAAGTTGAGCACTCAGTACCACATGTTCATACACAAAATGGACTTGCTGAGGCATTGATTAAAAGAATTAAATTCATTGCCCGACCGCTCCTTGTAGGATCGAAAGTAGGTCTAGAGGGGGGGGGGGTGATTAGACTACTTGACTAAATAAAAATCTTGCCTTTTCCCAATTTTAAGTCTTCGCAGATTTTAGCAACTTAGCACAAGTCAAGCAATCAACCTACACATGCAATTCTAAGAGTGTAGCAGTGGAAAGTAAAACATTGCATATGAAGGTAAAGGGAAGGGTTTGGAGAAGGCATACGCAATGTAGACACGAAGATTTTTGGCGTGGTTCCGATAGGTGGTGCTATCGTACATCCACGTTGATGGAGACTTCAACCCACGAAGGGTAACGGTTGCGCGACTCCACAGAGGGCTCCACCCACGAAGGGTCCACGAAGAAGCAACCTTGTCTATCCCACCATGGCCATCACCCACGAAGGACTTGCCTCACTCGGGTAGATCTTCACGAAGTAGGCAATCTCCTTGCCCTTACAAACTCCTTGGTTCAACTCCACAATCTTGTCGGAGGCTCCCAAGTGACACCTAACCAATCTAGGAGACATCACTCTCCAAAAGGTAATAGATGGTGTGTTGATGATGAACTCCTTGCTCTTGTGCTTTAAATGATAGTCTCCCCAACACTCAACTCTCTCTCACAGATTTGGATATGGTGGAAAGATGATTTGAATGGAAAGCAACTTGGGGAAGGCTAGAGATCAAGATTCTTGTGGTAGGAATGGATTGTCTTGATCTCAACACATGAGTAGGTGGTTCTCTCTTAGAAAATGAGTAGTGGAAGTGTAGGCTCATTCTGATGGCTCTCACTTGATCAGAGAAGGGGGTGGAGGGGTATATATAGCCTCCACACAAAATCCAACCATTACACACATTTGACTCAACTCGGTCAGACCGAATAGAAGAACTCAGTGAGACCGATTCAATTCAAAATGTGAACGTTAGGAATCTCGGTGGGACCGATATACTCAACTCGATGGGACCGATGTGCTAGGGTTAGGGCAAAACCTCATCTTGGTGTGACCGATTGCATGAACTCGGTGAGACCGATTTCAGCAATGAGCAAACAGAGAGTTGGTCAGGCAAACTCGGTGGGACCGACCGCTCCTTTCGGTAAGACCGAAACATTACGAAAGGGAAACAGAGAGTTTGCATTGCAAACTCGGTGGGACCGATCGCTCATTTCAGTGAGACCAAAACGTTACGAAGGGAAATAGAGAGTTTGCAATCCCATCTCGGTGAGATCGAAATCCCTATCGGTGAGACCGAACTGATTAGGGTTTCTGGCAGTGGCTATGTCAAAGGAACTCGATGGCGCCGGATAGATCAAATCGGTGGGGCCGAGTTTGACTTTAGGTTTAGGACATATTTGGAATTGAGAAAGTGGTTGAGGGCTTTGGAGCATATCACTAAGCACTTTGAGCAAGTAGACCATTAAGCAACACCTCATCCCCTTTTAATAGTATTGACTTTTCCTATGGACTCAATGTGATCTTGGATCACTAAAATAGAAATGTAGAGTCTTGAGCTTTTGCCAATATTTGTTCTTAGCATTTTGAGGGGTCCACATCTCTAGTCCATGTGCCATGCCAATCATTGAACTTTCTGAAATATTTAACTTGAAAGGATATTAGTTCAATGAGCTATATGTTGTTATGAATTACCAAAACCACCCGGGGATTAGTTGCACTATCAATCTCCCCCTTTTTGGTAATTGATGACAACATATAGATCAAAGCTTCGACAAATGATAATATGAATGAAATATATCGTCGCTTTGAGAAGTATGTGATAAGCAAGAGCTCTCCCTAAATTTGTGCATTCTTTAAAATTTGCTTTTGAATGCAAATGCACAATTGATTAGGATCATGGGTTACTTTTCCATGTCACATACATCTTGGTGGAGCGCTCAAAATGATAGAATGTAAAGCACATGCACTCATCACCAAGGGAAATATGATTGATCATACACAAGTATTATAGATAGCATCATTCAAGCACATATTAAAGCATAGTGATCAACCACATGATCATAAGTGTATCTCACACACAAGCACAAATAATGTAGCAACCAAACAAACAAATATCAAGTAGCAAGAGAGGCAAATAAAAGCAAAACACACTCTCTCTCTCTCGAAGCCTAAGATCTATACACTTTCTACCCCTTTGGCAACAAGTTACCAAAAAGCTCAAAAATGCATAGTGCTATTCGGCACACTAGGCAAGATCTTCGGGAGCTCCTGAAGTGGTCTTCGGGCTGGTGGCTCCGGTGTGCATAGATGGCGTTGAGAGGAGTTCGTCTGCAAAGGCTTCTGCTGAAGTTTGAGGAGCTGGAGGGGTTGCAACTGAAGGTACAACAGTGGCAGTTGCTGCAGGTCCTGAAGTTGTAGCTCTGGAATCTATGACAACTGGCTCTGCTGCAGACCTCTGTGCTCTTGGCACTCTGTGAAATGCTTCTGTGGTGACTCTTCCTCTCCTGTCCTCTGCCTCTTCTTGAAGTTGCTCAACTGTGGTTTGGATCTCTGTGACCTTCAAGTCTAGATCATAAAATTTTGTTTCAATGATCCTCTTAGTACTTTCTTGGTTTTGAGTCAGGGTGGCTAGTCCTTTATCAATCCTCATTGTAGACTCAAGCAGATAAGTGAGCTGATCTTGCTAGGTCTTGAGATTCACAGCTGATACATCTGGCATCTTGGAAGTCTTTGCGGCCTTAGCTTGCTCTCGCTTCTCCTGAGCCTCTACAGATGTAGGATGTGATGCATCCATGACAACAACATTGTCCTCAAAGTCTGGCCTCAGGGAAAGGTGTTCTCTGTCTAGTAGATATGTGTCTGTTCCCATCTTGGAGTTGATGAGCATCTGAATGTGTGGGGCATATCCACATGACCTCTTCTGATCAGCAGTTGTTCTCTTGATGGTTTCAACAATCAATGTCATCACCTTGAACATCAAACATATGCAGCAGGTTTATTGAGTAACCTCTGATTATCCTATCATCTCCTGACTTGGGCAACAAAGTGTGCCTCAGTATAGTGTTGATAGTGGGCAGCCCTGACAGTAGATAGTAGATGGAGCCAAACTTATGAGACGCCAAGGCATGATCAGTAATTTCCTTGTACATGTGAGCCATGGAGTTATGATCTTTCTTGGGCTTGGCATAGACATCTGTGTCATCTTCACCTTCTTCAGGGGCATTGATCAACTTGGCCCATTCTGCTATAGATGATTGGTATCTTGTGCCTTCAGTCATCCAGACTATCTTGCCATCCGGATAGAAGTGTGCAGTTGAAGAAAATTGCATGACCATCTCATCATTCCATTTAGTCAGCTTCTGACCAACAAACTTGTCAACTCTGTTCATCTTGAAACTCTCATGAACTCCAGGGAAGTAATCTTCATTGTCATCAATGAATTTCTAGTCAACCCATCTCATGTCACTGACTATGGGCTTCTTGTCCAAAAGAACTGTCTCATAGAAGTCTTGCTGCTCCTTGGTGTGAAATCTGTAGTCCACAGCTGTCCTTCTCCTCACAGCATATGGGTCTGTCTGTCTCCACAGTCTGAGACCTGCATCCTTTCTCAACTTCATGTTTTTAGCTATGGGATGATTGTCATCATGATCTAGAATTTTTGGTTTGAGCTTCCTAAGCACTTGCTGCTCCTCATCCTCTTGAACTTCAGGCACTGGGGCCTTGTTCTTTTCAGCAGCTGCGATGTTTCTGGTGGATCTCTTGGGTGTTGTAGGCTTTGGGGCATGAGCTTGGGCAGATGGCTTTGGAGCTGTCTTGGGCTTAGATGAATCAGCCCCAGACTTGATTGCATCTCCCATAAGCTTCTGAGACTTTGGTGCTGGCTCAATAGCTTCTTCCTCATCATCTTCATCTGGATCTTTCATCATTGATGATCTGCCAATAACTCTGGCCATGGTCTTCTTGACCCTTTCCTTCCTTTTCTTTCCTCCAGCAGCCTCTTCTTCTCTTGGTTTAGCAGTGAACTCCATAGTTTCCTGAGTGGAGGCTCTGGCTTTTGACATAGGAACTCTCTTGGCAGGAACTTTCTTCTTCATGCCAGGCTTGGTGGCAGTAGCAGTAGCAGCATACTCCTTCTTGACTACCTTCTTCTTTGAGGTGACCTCCTCATCAACCACAAAGTCCTCATCTTCAGAATCTGAGGTTCTCTTCTTCCTTTGCCTAGTTGCAGCCTTAGGCAAGTTGCTTGGGGTGCTTCTGCTACCCTCATCATAACTTCTATTGGAGGGACTAGTGCCCTCACTGAGATTTGCTTGCTCCTCAGACCTGTTTTGGCTATCACTGTTGTCTGACATGGCTGACACTAACCCTGTGAATAGATAGTATAGGCAGAGTAGATGAGCATCACAAAGTACAGCTATTTTGGCAAAAAGTTTGACTCAAAAACTTAATTTTAGTTTTCTGTAGAAAGCATTTCGGAGCTACCGATATGACTAACTCGGTGACACCAAAGCAACTTTGGAGTCTAAACAGGCAGTTTCGGTCAGACCGAGACGCAGTTCGGTGACTCCGAGATGCTAGGGTTTCACTGAGAAAGTAAACTCGGTCACACCGATTCGTACACTTTGGCCAGACCGAGTAGTACATGTGCAATGGCCTGGGCCAAATCGGTGAGACCGAATACTTCAAATCGGTCGGTACGAGATGAGTTCGGCGAAAACCTAACCCTAAGTTTTTGCATCAAAACTAATCTAGAGGAAGTTTTGGTTGGATAGGATGATCTCAATTGTGGCTAGAAGCATGGCATTAACCTTTGTGCAAGAATCGGAGTTAAGGAATACACAAATGGATCAAGTCCGTACCCTAACTTGGCGGTGGACTCGCTACGGCAACAACGGCGGCGAAGAATCCTGTTGATGGCAGTGGAGACCTGCATCAGGAGGGTGCTGGCGATGACGGCGATGATCCGGAGACCAAGGGGGCGGCAGAGCTGGGCAGGTGTGATTGGGAGTTTGAAGGAATTTCCAAATTTCAACCCGCGGATATATATACCCAGTCACTGTCGGTGTGACCGAGTGGAACAACTTGGTGGCACCGAGATGCAGAATCGCAAGCGGTTATTGCTACTCGGTGTGACCGAACTGTTCTAATCGGTTGCACCGAGGTGAAAAACCTAGATCAACCCAATGATTTCGGTGAGACCGAGATGGATGAATCGGTCAGACCAAAATCCATTAAGAGGTTTTGGAAGTTTAAGCCCTTGACGGATCGGTGGCTCCGAGTGCTCCTTTCCCGGAGGGTCCGAATTCGACTTGATCAAACTTTGTGATGTAGCATTAATAGAGTTTGAGATGAGAAAAGCATAGATAGCTAGAGGGAGTACTTAGGTATTCTTGTCCATCCATTTGGCAAAAAGAAAAACCAATCAATCAAAACAACAAATGGATGTGCTCGAATGGAGAAAATTATGCAACCAACATGCTCACATAATAAGGTAGCAAATGAAATATGTGGCAAAGCATGCACGAACACTCTAGCATCTATCAAGCAATTGGCGATGACTAGGTCATCTATATATGAGTATATTGACTTAGGAGTCAAATGAGAACATTTGATCATAGGTCATACTCATCGTTTAAGCACAAGTGGGGTTACCACTTTTACATAAAGCATTGTTGTGTTCACACCATTAGAGTTGCTTTAGCTCAATTCTTAGAGTAAAGCTCCCCCTAGATGTGATATCCCCCCTAAGAGGGATGAACTAACCTTGGGTTTTGTCGATGATGACTTCATTTAGATGTTGAAGATGTGGATGCTCACCCGTTGATGTAGATCATTTGGAGCAATCCATTGGAGTGAGTTGCACTTTCAATACCTACATGGGTTAGTCCCACAAGGAACACACAAGGATATCCATAGACATAGAGTGAAATACACATATGATGTTGTCCATGAAGGCATTAGGTTACCTTGTCCCTTGTCTTACCAACAAGAGGGTTTGTGACTCCTTGAACTAGTGCAAGATATGGAAGTTGATTGCACTTGTCCTTGCCAAAATGAATATGAGTGAAGTGTGTTGGCACAGTCACCCTCAAGAACTCTCTAGTTCTTCTTCTTTGGGACCCACATCAACTTGATGGGAATCCTTGGAGTTGTAGTCGTACTTGATGAAGTGGAACTTGATGTAGTCTTGGGAACCCACTTGACCAAGGCCTTTGGAGCTTCTTCAAATGAATCAATCTCCTCTTGAAGCTTGTCCTTGCCTTTTAGCTTGTGGTCTTGTGGTGGTAGATCATCTTGAGCTTGTGTTCCATCAAAAGAAGTGGGGTCATACTTCTCTTGTTGAGGAACAAACTTCGTCTTGGGGTATTGATCTTCTTCCCACTCAACTCCATTGGCATTGAACTTGCTTTCAAAACCAACACCTTGATTCTTCCGGTGCCTTCCTTGCTTGCGTACAATCTCCTCAAATTGCTTACTTTCGGCAAGGCTCTTGTAAACACCTTTCTCTATAATTCCCTTCAATAAGCTATTTTCTTGCTCAAGTGTAACTTGGCTAAGAGAATCATTAGTGGAAGCAAGAGAACTACTAGAAGCAACAATATTGGATTTAGCATGATTATTGTTACTACTAGAATAAGAATCTATCTTGTTCTTGTTGCTAGATTTTACTTGTGGCATGTAAGTAGACAAGAGTAAACGCTTGGCAATGTAAGAAGAACTTTTCTTACGAAGATCATCATTGATTGCTTTTAAGAACCCATGCTCTTGCTCTAGATTGAGCTTTTCAAAGAGTAGCTTCCCATGAGTCTTTAAAAGCTCTCGATGATCCTCTAAGGTAGTTTCATGAGCTAACTTAAGAGTGTTTAATTCTTTAGTTAGACGCTCAATCTCCTTCTTATCATTGTCATTCGTTTCATCTTGATTAGCATGATTAATAGCAATTTCATCATAGTTTTCATCACTAGAGTTGTCAACAAGTAAATCATCATCACCTAGCAAATCATCCTCATCACTATTAAAATCAACATACTCGGGGTGTGATACCTTGGGGCCTTTAGCCATGAAGCATCTTCCAATCCCTTCATTTGGTGAGTCAAATATGTCGTAGGAGTTGGATGACACAAGTGCAAGACCGGCAACACCTTCATCTTGAGTATGTTCGGAGTCGGAGTGATAACTTCTCTCGGAGTAGTGTTCGGAGTCGGAACCGGATACCCATTCACCAACATGAGCTTGATGTCTTCGTCTTGTGTAGCTCTTTGATGACTTGTCCTTCCTTTCCGAATCCTTGCTTCTACGAGAGGGTCTTCGTTCATAACGATCATCTCTACTCCTCTCTCTTGGAGGTGATTCATCTCTTTTACTCCTCCTTTTAGGTGAGTCTTCTCTTCTTTGTAGGGAGCCATACACTCATTGGAGTAGTGTCTGGGTCTTCCACAATTGTAGCAATTTCGTTCACGACTAGAAGATCTCTTGTCATAGTAGGACCTCAACTTGGAACTTCTCTCTTTGCTTCTACTCTTGTAGAACTTGTTGAAGTTCTTCACCATTAGGCTCAATTCTTCATTGAAGGCTTGTTTCTCACTTGATGTTGTGGGAGCATCACATGAAGCTTTGTAAGCACCACTAGTCTTGTTGTGAAGCTCTTCCTTATCCTTAACTGACATCTCATGAGCAACAATTATACCAATGACTTCCGTTGGCTTGAGATCTTTGTAATTGGGCATCATTTGGATCAAAGTGCACACGGTATCATATTTTCCATCCAAGGCTCTTAGAATCTTCTTGATGATGAATTTGTCGGTCATCTCTTCACTTCCTAAGCCGGCAATCTCATTTGTGATGAGAGCAAGCCTAGAATACATTTCAGCGACTCCTTCACCATCCTTCATTTTGAACTTGTCAAGTTGACTTTGAAGCACATCCAATTTGGATTCCTTGACAGACTCGGTTCCTTCGTGCATATCAACCAAAGTATCCCAAATTTCCTTTGCATTCTCAAAACGGCTGATTTTGTTGAATTCTTCGGGGCACAATCCGTTGAAGAGGATATCGCAAGCTTGAGCGTTGTATTGCAACATCTTCAATTCTTCCGCGGTTGCTTCACGATTTGGTTCTCTTCCATCTTCAAAGAATTCACATTGCATACCAATACACACAATAGCCCAAACGGCGGGGTTATGTCCAAGAATATGCATTTTCATCTTATACTTCCAACTAGCAAAATTAGTACCATCAAAGTAAGGACCTCTACGGTGGTAATTTCCCTCGCTAGACGCCATACTCTCCTAGGTTGTGAAACCAAGGCTATGATCACCAAAGCTATGGAAATCAAGGCAATTGGAGACCAAAGCTCTGATACCACTTGTAGGATCGAAAGTAGGTCTAGAGGGGGTGATTAGACTACTTGACTAAATAAAAATGTTGCATTTTCCCAATTTTAAGTCTTGGCATATTTTAGCAACTTAGCACAAGTCAAGCAATGAACCTACACATGCAATTCTAAGAGTGTAGCAACGGAAAGTAAAAGATTGCATATGAAGGTAAAGGGAAGGGTTTGGAGAAGGCAAACGCAATGTAGACACAAAGATTTTTGGCGTGGTTCCGATAGGTGGTGCTATCGTACATCCACGTTGATGGAGACTTCAACCCACGAAGGGTAACGGTTGCACGAGTCCACGGAGGGCTCCACCCACGAAGGGTCCACGAAGAAGCAACCTTGTCTATCCCACCATGGCCATCGCCCACGAAGGACTTGCCTCACTCGGGTAGATCTTCACGAAGTAGGCGATCTCCTTGCCCTTACAAACTCCTTGGTTCAACTCCACAATCTTGTCGGAGGCTCCCAAGTGACACCTTACCAATCTAGGAGACACCACTCTCCAAAAGGTAATAGATGGTGTGTTGATGATGAACTCCTTGCTCTTGTGCTTCAAATGATAGTCTCCCCAACACTCAACTCTCTCTCACAGATTTGGATATGGTGGAAAGATGATTTGAATGGAAAGCAACTTGGGGAAGGCTAGAGATCAAGATTCTTGTGGTAGGAATGGATTGTCTTGATCTCAACACATGAGTAGGTGGTTCTCTCTCAGAAAATGAGTAGTGGAAGTGTAGGCTCGTTCTGATGGCTCTCACTTGAACAGAGAAGGGGGTGGAGGGGTATATATAGCCTCCACACAAAATCCAACCGTTACACATATTTGACTCAACTCGGTCAGACCGAATAGAAGAACTCGGTGAGACCGATTCAATTCAAAATGTGAACATTAGGAATCTCGGTGGGACCGATATACTCAACTCGGTGGGACCGATGTGCTAGGGTTAGGGCAAAACCTCATCTCGGTGTGACCGATTGCATGAACTCGGTGAGACCGATTTCAGCAATGAGCAAACAGAGAGTTGGTCAGGCAAACTCGGTGGGACCGATCGCTCCTTTCGGTAAGACCAAAATGTTACAAAAGGGAAATAGAGAGTTTGCATTGCGAACTCGGTGGGACCGATCGCTCATTTCGGTGAGACCGAAATGTTACAAAGGGAAACAGAGAGTTTGCAATCCCATCTCGGTGAGACTGAAATCCCTATCGGTGAGACCGAATTGATTAGGGTTTCTGGCAGTGGCTATGTCAAAGGAACTTGGTGGCGCCGGATAGATCAAATCGGTGGGGCCGAGTTTGACTTTAGGTTTAGGACATATTTGGAATTGAGAAAGTGGTTGAGGGCTTTGGAGCATATCACTAAGCACTTTGAGCAAGTAGACCATTAAGCAACACCTCATCCCCTTTTAATAGTATTCGCTTTTCCTATGGACTCAATGTGATCTTGGATCACTAAAATAGAAATGTAGAGTCTTGAGCTTTTGCCAATACTTGTCCTTAGCATTTTGAGGGGTCCACATCTCTAGTCCATGTGCCATGCCAATCATTGAACTTTTTGAAATATTTAACTTGAAAGGATATTAGTTCAATGAGCTATATGTTGTTATGAATTACCAAAACCACCCGGGGATTAGTTGCACTTTCACTCCTTCAGGGTTGTAATTTACCAACTACATGTTGGGGCACGCGGTGTTACACGCGGCCAATCTGATCAACTTTAGACCGTCGGCCTATAACATCCACTCTCCTGTTTAGCTTGCGCAAGGGTCGGCATCAAAAATTTCCCACCTTCGTAGGTTCGGTTGCCAGGTATATGTACCAATACTACCACTCAGCGATCGGCGATGGGCCCGCTCCGTAAGTCGGGGATATACGTTGGTTATGAGACTGTGTCCATAATCAGGTATCTGGACCCCATGACAGGTGACTGTCACACGGCTCATTTTGCTGATTGCATTTTTGATGAGGATTTTTTCCCGGCTTTAGGGGGAGAGAATCAACCCCTTGATGCTAAAAGTCGAGAAATCATGTGGCAAGCCATGGGAATCCACGCTCATGACCCGTGCACTGCTGAGACTGAGAGAGAAGTCCAAAAGATAATAGATTTGCAGTCATTAGCAAATCGACTGTCTGACCACTTTAGTGACTTAAAGACTATGACAAAATCGCATGTGCACGCGCGCAATGCACCGGAAAGGGTTGAAATACCGAAGAAAAATGATTGTATACCCGCTCCCATCGAAAGGCCTAAAAGGACGAGAGATCCGGCTTCTCAAATCCCAAGTACTCGGGGACGCCCGACGAAAAAGGATAAGAGAGATTTATTACAGCCTGTCGCCAAAGTACCCCAAAGTGAAACGGGGAGCCAGTCGAGACCTGGCACAAGTACGGAAAATTCAGTGCACGAAATTTCAGACTTAAACTTTCCCATAGGGGAAACACCCAGCGGAGATGTGTGCGCACACATCGGCGCGGGAAATCTAAAGGACCTTGCTCCCATAGTGGGAAATTTGGTGGAGCAAGTGTTTGCGCTGGATGCGCTCCATGACGAAATGGCCATAAATTATATTTATACGGGGGAGTCCATGAACCAAGCAACGGTGATTGTCGACATTAACTTTGCTACGAAAATTTCCTCAATCATAGATCTTGACCCTGAGCCTAACACGCTCGCTGATTGCAAGAAAAGGTCAGATTGGAAAGATTGGCAGGAGGCAATTACTGCCGAATTATTATCTCTCAACAAAAGGAAGGTGTACGGACCAGTTTGTCGAACTCCTCCCCACATTCGCCCTGTTGGCCATAGGTGGGTTTTTGTTCGAAAGAGAGATGAAAATAATAAGGTAGTACGGTACAAAGCAAGGCTTGTCGCTCAAGGGTTCACTCAACGACCAGGTGTCGATTTTGAGGAGACTTATTCCCCGGTCATGGATGGAGTTACCTTTAGATACTTGATCTCAATGGCAGTAAACATGGGCTTGAAAATGAAACTAATGGATGTTGTCACTGCTTACCTGTATGGTAACTTGGATTCGAACATATACATGAAGGTTCCAGAAGGTATCCCTGTTCCGAACCATGATAGAGCAAACAGGGGTCTATACAGTGTTCAACTTCAAAAGGCACTGTACGGACTCAGACAGTCTGGTAGGATGTGGTATAATCGCCTAAGTGATTTCCTTCATCAGAAGGGCTACACAAGCAATAAAGATTGCCCATGTGTTTTCATACGGCGATCCCAAGATGGATTCTGTATAATCTCGGTGTACGTGGACGATTTAAACATAATCGGTACACCTGAGGATATTGAGGAAGCGAGTTCCTACCTGATGTTGGAATTCGAGATGAAGGATTTGGGTAAAACCAAGTTCTGTCTAGGTCTGCAACTTGAACATTCCCCTGATGGGATTCTAGTGCACCAGTCGGCCTACACCCAGAAGGTGTTGGAAAGATTTGGATTTGATAAGGCATATCCTTCTAAGACCCCGATGGTCGGGAGATCTTTACAGCCAGACAAGGACCCGTTCAGGCCAAAGGAAGAGGGGGAGGAAACTCTGGGACCAGAGGTTCCTTACCTGAGTGCAGTTGGAGCACTCATGTACCTCACAAATTGTACACGGCCAGACATTGCGTTTGCCGTCAGTTTGCTTGTTAGGTACAGTTCTGAACCTACCAAGAGACATTGGAAAGGTGTAAAGGACATCTTCCGTTACCTGCAAGGGACCAAAGATCTTGGTCTGTTTTATAAAAGGAATCAAGACCTATCTATTATAGGCTATGCTGATGCTGGGTACCTATCGGACCCACATGATTGCAAATCACATACTGGATATGTTTTCCTTTGTGGTGGAACTGCGTTTTCCTGGAAATTGTCCAAGCAAACTCTTGTGTCGACTTCCATGAACCACTCGGAAATCATGGCACTATTCGAAGCATCAAAAGAATGTGTATCACTTCAGTGGATGATCGGCACATTCAGCAGACATGTGGGCTGAACACCGTGCAAACCCCTACTATTATCTATGAAGATAATGCTGCTTGTGTTGCACAAGTTCAGATGGGTTATGTGAAGAGTAACCTCACAAAGCATATTAGTCCCAAGTTCTTCTATGCACCTGAGCTGCAGCAGTTGAACGAGGTGAGAGTTTTGCATACTAAGTCCTGTGACAATCTTGCTGATATGTTCACTAAATCATTACCGGCATCAACCTTAGAGAGGTGTGTGCGTGGAATCGGTATGATGAGACTTAGAGAGATGCAAGGTTCAGGGGGAGAAACTTCACAAACTCATCGTTAAAATCTCGATCCTGATGATCGAGTACTCAACTTGATGGTTGAGTGGATTGTACTCTTTTTCCCTTGAGTGAGTTTTCCTGACGTTTCTCACATGAGGTTTTTAACGAGGCAATTCGTGCAATACTACAATGTATACTGTGTGCTCTTTCTTCATATTTTTTCCCACTGGGTTTTTTGGACTTTTGAGGCATGGATATACGGATAATTACCCAAGGGGGAGTGTTGGGAAACCGGGCCACCACGAGGGGTGGCGGCGGCTGCGTGCGATGCGCACGGGCTAGCCCCTCCCGGTTCCACACTTTACGTTAAGTGGGTACTTATCTCTTGACCCCCCTACCCCTATATAAAGAGATGAGGAGCAATCATTGTAACAGTTGATCATTGATTAATAAAGATAGTCTCCTCCATACTTCCCTATGTTCATCTACTTTTGCGTGTTCGACTACTTCGTCTACGATGCTCGCTCTCGCTCCGCAACCTCGGACCTAACTCGCCGGCGGAGTTGCGGAACAATATTGATGCTAACTCTAAGAGATTTAGCCCTCGCAAAAAAATACTGTAAGAGATTTAGTGTCGGTGGACATTGGCTCCCTCCCGCCTGCCGTCGATCCATCCACCTTCAGATTCGCAACTGCACTCTCCTTGGCAGCGGAAAGATAGGCAATTTGTGTGCAAAGATGGCAGGAACCACTGCATTAGAAGAAACTTTGGCGATGTATAGAGGCTAACTCTAAGAGATTGACACTGCATAATTGAAAATCGGATCCGCCAGAAAATTCATCCTCTCAGTAGCTATACTAGAACTTCCCTGATTCCTATCACCCTTGCTCGGCTGTTTCCACATTGTTCTTCTGTTTGCCACCATTAACCGACAACCTGCCCTTTGATATAGGTTGCCGTCCAAGCAGGAAAAAATATGTACCACGGTACATATCATCATAGGAATTATGCTCCGCCCGAACAGGATTTTACCTGTCACAAGTGCTCACGGCTCCGTCCAAAATTCAAAAATTCTGACAAAGTATCGAATACAGCTCTCAGGTTAAGCACCCTATTTCCAACCTATACGCGCATTATTGTGGTTCAAGCAAATGAGATAATGGCACCCTAGCACAGATCCCTAGCCCAGTATAAGCGGTCTAGATTTAATGATCACGTGCCAGTGCGTCCCAAAACGTAGGCCACTCACTCACTTCGTTTAAAGCTAATCACAAGTTGAGAACTTGCGACTGCCTACATTGCAAATTGCTCTGGCTTCCAGGGGTCACACTGGAAAATATCCATGCCCAACTCTGAAACTGAAGGAGGTTTGAAAGGATCATTGGACTAAGCAGTAGCAAGCTCGACTCTGCTGCATTGCAAATTGCTCTGGCTTCCAGCTCCGGCCATCACCCAATGGTTTAGCTCGTTCAGCAGGGAGTTCAAAACAGAGATTAGAACAAGTTCAGTCTCCTAAAAGATCCGCGCATTGCGCTCACGCCAGCTGATAGACCAAATGCTCAACAGAGCCAAAGACCTCACCTGCTTCCTAGAGGCCATCAAGCCAATCACTAAGGGAGCCCTGGAAATTCCATGAGTCAGGGTTAAGCAAGCTCTGGGAGATGGAAGCGGTCTACCAGGAGACACCACAAATGGGGAGACGGCCTGAAGGGAGCACGGCAGTGGCAGGCCATGCCATGGCTTGGACGGAGCGGTCCGCTAGTACCAGAGCCATTCGAGGCGGAGGGCTCAAGTTACTGAAGAAGAGCACAAGCTGCAATAGTTCTGCAGTTAGAGAAAATGCCGACACATAATCCACGGCTGATCAGGAGGAGGAAGGATGAGGACTCCAGACGAAAGGGAATATCCAGGCAACAATAGCAAAAGGATTGTCCTCGCGCCTTCCCACTCGCCCCTCTGACCGCCGCCACTCTCCGTGCCCCCCTCACTCCCCCTCCGACCGTCGCCCCTCTCCGCGCCCCAGTTCTGAAGTTATTTGTTTTGGGTGTGCAAATCTTTTGTTCTCGAGTACTAGATGAATGACAACGAAATTATAGTGTTTCTGCAAGGATGATTATGTTTCCAATTTTGATACTAGAGCTCTGAAAACTTTATCGGGTCAATAGCTCATGTGCGACATCTTTGAGGTGCAATGGAAGGAGTGCGACGTAGTTGATGAAAATAGCTCTAGTGCTACGTTTCAGAAGCCCAAATAGCCAAGGCCCACTCGGGCGATTAAACTGGTCGTCAACGGGAGTGAGGTTATGTTTAAGACATGTGGGTCCCACTTGGCAGTGCATCTAGTTATGGGCCCCACTTGGCAGTGCATCAGGTGAAACGTGTCCCCGTGCCTGTCTGAACGTGTACCCCTGTCTGAACCCGTTGCTCCCACCTCCCCTCCTCTTCGTTCTCGGCGGTGAGCCTGCGACGGCGCCAGAGATTTTGTTCTCGGTGACAGCAGCGCGGAGCTTTCGTTCTCGGCAACGGCGGTGGCTGTGGTGAGTGAATCCGGAACCCTGTCCTGTTCCCCTCCGTGTCGAGTTAGATCTCACTGCATCGCCTATATTTCCCTCTGTTTTGGTCGATTTGATCCAGATTTGGGTGGGGGGAGGGGGCTGACCGCGATGGAGCCGCCAGAGACCTATGCGATTTGTGCCTCGTCTGCTTCCGCTAGCTCATCTCACACTGCCCCGCCATTGACAAACAGGGGGGATGGTGCTCGGATGTTCTAATTCACTATGGAATTCCTTCCTTCTAAGGCGAAGCTAGGTGATGGTAGCATGCGGGACATAGAGAGAGATACAATTGTGAAGTGGGAGATTGATTTTGCAGAGATTGATCCACAATACCTACAGAGCATGGAAGAGAAGGCCGTGAAGAATGTGGTGGAAAAAATTGGGGAGAGCATTTTTTGGGGTCCAGAGCAAGAGGTAGCATTGTTACGGTTTGATAATTGGAAAGGAGAGTATGTGAGAATTGAGGATGGTGAAGAGATGGTTGATGAAATCGATCGACAAGATGGCCGGACAACCAAACAGACTATGTTTCATACAGAGCTTGTTGATCTGAAATCAGATTCTAAGGTTGGATATGTGCCCTCAAAGTTAGCTTCACAGATGGTAGATGATGATTGGGCTTCAGAGAGGCAGATAATGCCCATGTGTACAGGTGAAGTGACAGTATTACCTAAGGGGGTTGATGCAGAAGAGGGCTCTGATGGTGTTGCAAGGGTTGTTTCTATTGATTGGAATTCAGTAGAATTAAATGACCCAACTGATTTAGTCATTGCACCAATGGATGACACTGAGATGGCCAAAAATTTTGGCATTCCAGTAGCTGATGAAGATAAGGAGAAGAAGGATGGTGAATCTAGTATGCCTACTGATACTGATGCTAACAGAGATAGAACTGAAGATGTGGATGGACAGCTGATGGAAGATGCTGCAGATGATGTAGATGATGCACATGATGATGAGTTGGTAAATGTGTATGACAAGGAAAACCCTGTTATTGCAGTGGGGAAGTTGTTCCCAAACATGGATGAGTTTAGGATGTGTTTCAAGACTTATGCAGTCAAACATGAGTTTGATGCCAAGACTAAGTGGACTGATAGAAAGAAGTTTTATGCAAGATGTAGAGGTTTTGATGGAAGTGTCAAGCCTTGCAACTGGTACATATCTGCTAGACGCCAACCTGACGGAAGTACCATTAGGGTGAATCAAATCCTTCACCAACATACTTGTATTACAAGTTCACAGAGAGTATCAACCATGACATCATAGCTTTGGATTGCAGAAAAGATCACTCCTATTTTAGCCAAGAAACCAAACACTACTGCAAAGAAACTTAAAGTAGACTTGGAAAAGAAATACCCCATTAAGGTGAAGTATAACACGGTGTGGAAGGCAAAACAAAGGGCAATGAAACAATTATATGGTGACTGGGCAAATACTTTTAGGATGCTTTATAATTTCAAAGCAGAGGTGGAGAAGAGGTTGTTGGAAATATGCCCTAGAGGCAATAATAAAATGGTTATTATTATATTTCCTTGTTCATGATAATTGTCTATTGTTCATGCTATAATTGTATTAACCGAAAACTGTAATACATGTGTGAATACATAGACCACAGCGTGTCCCTAGTGAGCCTCTAGTTGACTAGCTCGTTGATCAATAGATGGTTGTGGTTTCCTGACCATGGACATTGGATGTCGTTGATAACGAAATCACATCATTAGGGGAATGATGTGATGGACAAGACCCAATCCTAAGCATAGCACAAGATCGTGTAGTTCGTTTGCTAGAGCTTTTCTAATATCGAGTATCATTTCCTTAGACCATGAGATTGTGCAACTCCTGGATACCGTAGGAATGCTTTGGGTGTATCAAATGTCACAACGTAACTGGGTGACTATAAAGGTGCACTACAGGTATCTCCGAAAGTGTCTGTTGGGTTGGCACGAATCGAGACTGGGATTTGTCACTCCGTATGACGGAGAGGTATCTCTGGGCCCACTCGGTAATGCATCATCATAATGAGCTCAATGTGACTAAGGAGTTAGCCACGGGATCATGCGTTACGGAACGAGTAAAGAGACTTGCCGGTAACGAGATTGAACAAGGTATAGGGATACCGACGATCGAATCTCGGGCAAGTAACATACTGATGGACAAAGGGAATTGTATACGGGATTGATTGAATCCCCGACATCGTGGTTCATCCAATGAGATCATCGTGGAACATGTCGGAGCCAATATGGGTATCCATATCCCGCTATTGGTTATTGGCCGGAGAGGTGTCTCGGTCATGTCTGCATGGTTCCCGAACCCGCAGGGTCTACACACTTAAGGTTCGGTGGCGCTAGAGTTGTAATGGGAATTGTATGTGGTTACCGAAAGTTGTTCGGAGTCTCGGATGAGATCCCGGACATCATGAGGAGTTCCAGAATGGTCCGGAGGTAAAGATTTATATATGGGAAGTCCTATTTTGGCCACCGGAAAATGTTCAGGATTTTTTGGTATTGTACCGGGAAGGTTCTAGAAGGTTCCGGAGTGGGGCCCACCTACATGGGGGGGCCCACATGAACGTGGGTAGTGGGGGCAAGGCTCCACACCCCTGGTCAAGGCGCACCAAGATCCCCCCTTAGAAGGAATAAGATCCCTAAAAAGGGGGGATAACAATTGGTGGGGAAGGGAAAGGATGGGATTTCTTTCCTCCCACCTTTGCCAACGCCCCAATGGACTTGGAGGGCAAGAAACCAGCCCCCTCCACCCCTATATATAGTGGGGAGTTGCATGGGAGCTGCACCCCTTGCCCCTGGCGCAGCCCTCCCCCTCCTACTCCTCCTCCTCCGTAGTGCTTAGCGAAGGTCTGCCGGAGAACCACGAGCTCCACCGCCACCACGCCGTCGTGCTGCCGGAGCTCTCCCTCAACTTCTCCTCTCCCCTTGCTGGATCAAGAAGGAGGAGACGTCCCCGGGCTGTACGTGTGTTGAACGCGGAGGCGCCGTCCGTTCGGCGCTTGAATCGGATCTTCCGCGATTTGAATCGCCGTGAGTACGACTCCATCAACCGCGTTCTTGTAACGCTTCCGCTTAGCAATCTTCAAGGGTATGAAGATGCACTCCCTCTCACTTGTTGCTAGCATCTCCTAGATTGATCTTGGTGACACTTAGGAAATTTTTGAATTAATACTACGTTCCCCAACAGTGGTATCAGAGCTAGGTCTATGCATAGATTCTATGCACGAGTAGAACACAAGTAGTTGTGGGCGATGATTTGTTCAATTTGCTTACCGTTACTAGTCCTATCTTGATTCGGCGGCATTGTGGGATGAAGCGGCCCGGACCGACCTTACACGTACGCTTACGTGAGACAGGTTCTACCGACTGACATGCACTTGTTGCATAAGGTGGCTAGCAGGTGTGTGTCTCTCCCACTTTAGTCGGATCAGATTCGATGAGGAGGGTACTTATGAAGGTTAAATAGCAATTGGCATATCACCGTTGTGGCTTTTGCGTAGGTAAGAAACGTTCTTGCTAGAAACCCATAGCAGCCACGTAAAACATGCAACAACAATTAGAGGACGTCTAACTTGTTTTTGCAGGGTATGCTATGTGATGTGATATGGCCAAAAGGATGTGAAGAATTATATATGTGATGTATGAGATTGATCATGTTCTTGTAATAGGAATCACGACTTGCATGTCGATGAGTATGACAACCGACAGGAGCCATAGGAGTTGTCTTAATTTATTGTATGACCTGCGTGTCAATGAAAACGCCATGTAATTACTTTACTTTATTGCTAACCGTTAGCCATAGTAGTAGAAGTAATAGTTGGCGAGACAACTTCATGAAGACACGATGATGGAGATCATGGTGTCATGCCGGTGACGATGGTGATCATGCCGCGCCTCGAAGATGGAGATCAAAAGCGCAAGATGATATTGGCCATATCATGTCACTTTATGATTTGCATGTAATGTTTATCATGTTTACATCTTATTTGCTTAGAACGACGGTAGCATAAATAAGATGATCCCTCACTAAAAATTTCAAGAAATGTGTTCCCCCTAAGTGTGCACCGTTGTGAAGGTTCGTTGTTTCGAAGCACCACGTGATGATCGGGTGTGATAGATTCTAACGTTCGCATACAACGGGTGTAAGCCAGATTTACACATGCGAAACACTTAGGTTGACTTGATGAGCCTAGCATGTACAGACATGGCCTCGGAACACGAGAGACCGAAAGGTCAAACATGAGTTGTATAGTAGATGCGATCAACATGGAGATGTTCACCTTTGATGAATAGTCCATCTGACGTGATGATCGGACACGGCCTAGTCGATTCGGATCATGTATCACTTAGATGACTAGAGGGATGTCTATCTGAGTGGGCTTTCATTAAATAATTTGATCAGATGAACTTAATTATCATGAACTTAGTCTAAAATTGTCTTTACAACCTATCTTGTAGATCCAATGGCCCACGCTAATGTTGCCCTCAACTTCAACACGTTCCTAGAGAAAACCAAGCTGAAAGACGATGGTAGCAACTATACGGACTGGGTCCGTAACTTGAGGATCATCCTCATAGCTGCCAAGAAAGCATATGTCCTTGAAGCACCGCTAGGTGACGCACCCATTTTCCCAGCAACTCAAGACGTTATGAACGCCTGGAAGTCGCGTAGTGATGATTACTCCCTGGTTTAGTGCGGCATGCTTTACAGCTTAGAACCGGGGCTCCAAAATCGTTTTGAGCAACACGATGCATATGAGATGTTCCAAGAGCTAAAAATGGTTTTCCAAGCTTGCCGGGGCCGGATTTCGGGGACACAAAATATCCCAGAAATTTAACCCCTCGTGTTACCACCAGCCCAGGATTACTGTTTCTGGTGGACACGTCCTTGTTACAGATTACCAAGCTATTACAAGAATTGGATACAAGACCATAAATGTCTAATGATAAAATAGTGATTCCGGTGGTGGAAGATGGAAATGACTCATGGTTCTCCAACACCGATGGGGCTCCATTCCCACAGGAACAGCTGACCCGGATAATTCCTATCCGCGTGGCCACTAATCCTAGGCTCCGCACGGATGTCGCGGTGGTACTCCTCGAAGAAATCCTGACCTGGCCAAGTAAATAGCCAGGGACAAGCCTGTGAGTACATTTGAATGTACTCGCAAACATGATGAACAAAAGATATACCGAATACAGGAGACAAAATATATGATCATGATGAACTACACTATATGCGTATGCTCATGATGGACTTAAATGCATGCTGACAGGAATTAAATCATGGCATGATAAGATATTAGCATGTGCAAACAAATGGATATATAAAAAAAACATTAGTGATAACAAGGAAATATAAAGGAAAATAAAATAAAGGAAATGCCGGTCGGATGTCTAAATTGACACCACGGTAGGTCTTGAAGAGAAATGCCAAACGGGTGTCTAAAAGAGAAATCGGACGAGACAGGACCATCTGAGAACTCAGGCGACGCCACGAGAGGTCTTGAAAAGAAATGCCAGTCGGGTGTCAAGTGACGCCACGGTCGGACTTGAAGAGAAATGCCAATCGGGTGTCCACAAGAGTAGTGGCGTGATAAACCGCCTGTTAATTCGAGGGACGCCACAAAAGGTCTTGAAAATAAAATTGTGTGCCCGGGGTAGTATAGCCAGCCCCTGAGACACCCAAGAAAAATAAGAGAAACAGGTTAGTCCACAATAATATGCATAACCATGAAATATTCACAACAATAGTATTCAAATAACCATGACAGCGTTAGTGATGATAACAATATCCTGCAAAATAGTTCAGGCCCAATTTAATTATTTTCCTCCGAAGACCGACCCTAAGACCGACACTTGACCAACCCAGACTGTAGTCCTTAACCACGGACACGGCGATTTGAACAGGTTTAAACTCTGCAGAGGTTGTACTCTTTACCCACAAGTAAAGGATTTCTTTAGTCAGTACCGTGACACTGACTAATTCCCAGTACTGTCTTTGGGTTGAAAACACACCTGACCAGCACACACCAGATTAAATTTCCGGATGGCAGGAATCACCCAAAGCATCGTTCAAGAAAAACTTTAAGACGGATAGACCAACGTCCTGCATGGGATCACTATTAATACGCGCGGATTCCAAGGGGTACCCCCCTCTCGGACACAACCGAAAACACCCATGCCCCCTGACCCGATGACAGGATTTAGTCCATGATCGTGGAAACCCTCATCGTAGCCCTCTATGTGGTGTGTGCATGGAAAGGGGTTAACAACTTACTGAACCGTACCCCATCTGTGGCAGGGAGAAGTGGCAGCACGAATCAAGTATGGGGGTTACCGGAACAAGACTCGATCTACGGTCGACTCAGGAGGTTCAAGTTTTCCGGCAGTGGTTAGCTCAACAAAGTATTCTTTCAACTGCAATCTCAAATAGGGCCACAACCCTTGCATGCTCCAACATGCATAACAACCAAGGCATGATCACGCTTCGACGTGGTCACCCTTCTGCCGGTACTGTATTTTACTTATACCTGCACCTGCAAGTTAGTCATGACAACACACGATGCAAGGTATGAGGAAACATGCCATCACTACATGCAAGCAAAATTTTATTTGAACCCAACCTATGTATGACTTCATTTATTCTTGCAAACAATATAACCATGCAATTCACCATATCAAGTGTTCAAGATGCTTGCCTTGAGCATGCAGAAGTGTGCGGTGCACTCTAAATGTTTGAAAATTTTATCTTCCCTCCAATTCCTATTTGCAAAATATTGAAATCACCACATAATCCAAAAACAGTGCCAAAAATTGTTTCAATTATTTTTGAAACAAATATTAAAATAAACTAGATTATAAATAAAGAATTTTATAAAAAGAATCAAATTATTTGGAGTCCAGATGATTTACTTAGAGAATTTCTAAGATGAGATAGTTGAAGAAGTGGACTATTTAAAAGATATAGTGGAAATAAAGGTTAGGAAAAATGTTCACTGAAGCTAGTTAAACATAGAAAATTTCATAAGCATTTATAAATTTGAATCACTAAGTTTGGATATGAAATGGCCATTGTGGAATTTTTTTGAAATCTTCTGGAAAAGGAAAAGGAGAAGATTAGAGCTGCGCCCTGAGCGCTACTTAGCCGCAAAGCGCTACTGGGCCGAGCCCAAAGTCGCAACCATGTGGAGCGAAGCGGTGACTCACTGACAGGTGGGGCCCACCTGTCAGGTTTGTCATCATCCACGCGCGCGTGCCCGGACAGGAATCAGAGGAGGGCTCCGGCGTCCGGCGCCGGTAAACGGCTGTGCCCCTCGGGATGTGGAGGCCACCTACGAGCCCAGAGGGTCCTGGCGATCCTCCTGAGTTGCGGCATGGTTGGCCGGGAGTGCGGGGCTGCCGGCGGCGAGGATGCCCGAGGAGCTCCGGCGGAAACCAAATTGGGCTTTTCACACACGGAGCACCTCCGGTAAAATTGGCAGGAGAAGTTGGTTTGCGGGGGAGAGAGGGAGATTCTGGTGGTGATGACGAGGAGAATGGGGCTCTGGTGGCGTCGCATTTAACCGGAAGGTGGCGGTGGCCGTGGTTGACGGAGGTGAGGAAGACGGCCACTTCCGACCATTCTGCTGCTTGGGGTGGCTTACAGGGGAGTGTGGATGGTAGACAGGGAGTGGGGCGAGCTCGGGCGATCTTTATAGCAGCAGCTGGGGTCGGTTCCGAAGCTTTCCGCAGAAGCCACAAAGGTGGCGGCCTTAACTGCGCCGGCGAGGTGGTTGTGGTCGGTGGCGTGGGTCAGCGAGGGTGGCAGAGTTAGGTGAGGGCGGTGGCCACCCGGATTTATGCCAGGGACGTGCTGGTGGTCTCTGGGGCGGTGCCGTGTCTGGAGAAACAACGGCGGCGACGGCTGCGGGCGGCCATTAATGGCGGTGGTTGGGGCCGAGCGTGGTTTGTGGGTGCGGCACGGATGCTTCCAGGGGAGGCCGCCGTCCGGGTAGGCGCTGGCAGCTCGAGGGCATACCACACATCCTAGGCGGCACCTGACAGCGACGGCGGCGGCTCTGGTCGGTGGTCTCCGGCGCTGGAAGACGCCCGATGACAAGAGAGGGTGTCGGCGAGGACCAGGGGTGACGTGGTGATGCAGGGGAAGATTCGAGCGAGCAGGGGAGGCAGCAGAGTGAGCGGCAGGGCTCGATGCCAGAGGCTGCAGAACGCGCGCTCTGGACGTGCTCAGTGCACGCACACCACGTGCTCGAACAAATGCCCATGGCATCTACAGGGACCCAAACGAGCCAAAACTCAACAGGATGATGTTTCATGGAATGGGAGGAGTGGTTGACATGCTGGTTTGGCCATATGATCAAGTCCCCAATGTAGTTCAGAGAAGTAGCAAAATTCTGTAATGCACATGGGGTGTTTGATGGAATGCCAGGGCTATCTAGGTAGTTTTGTTGGTTGTGAAATTTGGCAGATTGGTGTCTCATTGGCTGGCAAAGATAATAGTGAAGTTGTTTTTGCAAAAACAAATACTTGCTAGTGCAATTTTAGCGAAATTCATTTCTGGACAGAAACTTTAGGGGAATATTTGGTGAACTAAAATGATTCCAATGAAGCTAAAATTTTGTACTTAAGGGTTTGGTTGGAAGGACTATAAGTGGGAAAAAATTCAGGATTCTTGGGGCAAGGAAAATTGGGGTTGTAGTAGAAACTCAAATACTGGACAGAATTGAAAAGAGATTGTTTCACTCAAAATTTTCAAAAGACCAAGTTTGGTTTTTCCATAAAAGTGATTTATGGGCATCACATAACCTCCCATAATTTTTGTGGAATTTTAAAAGATTTATTTAAAATAGTTGTAGTGCAACAGAGGCATTTCAGAATTTGAAAATGCTATTAAAATAATAGTTTTGGGGCAAATTTTATTATGAAAATAATTCCTATAGTTATTAAAGTAGTAATGAAATGGTTTAAGAAAACTCGCAAAGCCACAATATCATTTTCAAAAATTTCTATATGGAGGGAAGAATTTTGGAAACAGAAATAGAAAATACCCTGAAAATATCAAAAGACTTAATATAATTTAATATTTTATTTCTGGCCAAATTTTATTTAATAAAATCCTGGTTGAATTTTTGGGGTGTTACAAACTCTACCCCCCTTAAGAAAATCTCGTCCTCGAGATTTGTTAAGGGCGGAAGAATTAAATGAGTATCAAAACAAACAATAATATGCTGAATGCAAACATAGCAATGCTCTTATGACATACGCCCTAATATATCATACAACGGTTGTATTATGTAAACTAGCATTAGACACAGCAACAACCATACTCGTGACCATCTACGGTTCCGGATGAGATGTTCCAGCTCTGACCCTGGTTGTGTACTCTCCAAACACTCACCGAGAGTAGCCAGAAGAGGGGGACGGGCCATTCTGCTGGTCGTCCCCTGGGATTCTTGGATTACTTCCCAGGACTGCTGACAGAATAACTGATGATTCTGCACTCCCCCTTACTAGTGGGTGTTGAGCAATGGCTCTCCTTGTAATGGAGAGTTCCCTGGCAACTTGGGTGAGCAGTGACTCTTGTGCGGCCACAAAATGCACCAAGTTTTCCAGGGCATTGTTTTGCTCGTGCTCGGAGTTGGCAAAATGCATCCCTCTATCGTAGTTGGATCTGGATGGATAGTAGAAAATTGAGTGATTGTGAGTTCTTGAATCTTGGTGGCGAAGTTGGGCAATGGCTTCTCTAGCGGCATACTGGATGGCTTGAAATTCACCAGCCATTACTCTTCCCGTGAATCGGTGAGAGTGTTCTTGTGCCAAAGCCCTTCCATTAATAGATATTGTGGCCCAAAACTGGGTGAGGCCATTGCGATCCCTTGCTTGGTACACCACATATCATGGTGGTTCTTCCAAACCATTGGCACGTCGGGTGACGTTAGAGAGTATGCGGACGAAGCCATCAAGCTCCGGCGCGGTGGTCTCGTGGTAGATGAGGGAACGAGGCATCTTGGTGGTTTGGATTAAAGTGAGAATGAAGGCCGTGCTGTGCTGTGCTAAGGCAGGGCTTCCTTTATAGGCTAGCCGAGTCTTCCATCGCACGCTTGCGGATGGAACAACGCAGGTGTCGGCCACAGGCACACGGCCTATGGGCTAGGATGGTAGGTTTGGCACCGACTATCAATAAAGATGTCGGCTGCCACTATGCAGGCTTATCGGATGAGATGGGCTTGGCTACGAACAAGGAAGTTGTGGATGGTGTGGAAACCTAGGGATAATGACCAGGCTAAGATAGGATTAGCCAGTGGTCAGCCTGGCTCTGATACCAAGGCTGCCGAGGCCGGATTTCTGGGACACAAAATATCCCAGAAATTTAACCCCTCGTGTTACCACCAGCCCAGGATTATTGTTTCTGGTGGACACGTCCTTGTTACAGATTACCAAGCTATTACAAGAATCGGATACAAGACCATAAATGTCTAATGATACAACAGTGATTCCGGTGGTGGATGATGGAAATGATTCATGGTTCTCCAACGCCGATGGGGCTCCGTTCCCACAGGAACAGCTGACCCGGATAATTCCTATCCGCGTGGCCGCTAATCCTAGGCTCCGCACGGATGCCGCGGTGGTACTCCTCGAAGAAATCCTGACCTGGCCAAGTAAATAGCCAGGGACAAGCCTGTGAGTACATTTGAATGTACTCACAAACATGATGAACAAAAGATATACCGAATGCAGGAGACAAAATATGTGATCATGATGAACTACACTATATGCGTATGCTCATGATGGACTTAAATGCATGCTGACAGGAATTAAATCATGGCATGATAAGATATTAGCATGTGCAAACAAATGGATATATAAAAAAACATTAATGATAACAAGGAAAGATAAAGGAAAATAAAATAAGGGAAATGCCGGTCGGATGTCTAAAATGACACCATGGTAGGTCTTGAAAAGAAATGCCAAACGGGTGTCTAAAAGAGAAATCGGACGAGACAGGACCATCCGAGAACTCAGGCGACACCACGAGAGGTCTTGAAAAGAAATGCCAGTCGGGTGTCAAGTGACGCCACGGTCAGACTTGAAGAGAAATGCCAATCGGGTGTCCACAAGAGTAGTGGCGTGATAAACCGCCTGTTAATTCAAGGGACGCCACAAAAGGTCTTCAAAATAAAATTGTGTGCCCGGGGTAGTCTAGCCAGCCCCTGAGACACCCAGGAAAAATAAGAGAAACAGGTTAGTCCACAATAATATGCATAACCATGAAATATTCACAACAATAGTATTCAAATAACCATGACAGTGTTAGTGATGATAACAATATCCTGCAAAATAGTTCAGGCCCAATTTAATTATTTTCCTCCGAAGACCGACCCTAAGATCGACACTTGACCAACCCAGACTGTAGTCCTTAACCACGGACACGGCTATTCGAATAGGTTTAAACTCTGCAGAGGTTGTACTCTTTACCCACAAGTAAAGGATTTCTTTAGTCAGTACCGTGACACTGGCTAATTCCCATTACGGTCTTTGGGTTGAAAACACACCTGACCAGCACACACCAGATTAACTTTCCGGATGCCAGGAATCACCCAAAGCATCGTTCAAGAAAAACTTTAAGACGGAGAGACCAACGTCCTACATGAGATCACTATTAATACGCGCGGATTCCAAGGGGTGCCCCCCTCTCGGACACAACCGGAAACACCCAAGCCCCCTGACCCGATGACAGGATTTAGTCCATGATCGTGGAAACCCTCATCGTAGCCCTCTATGTGGTGTGTGCACGGAAAGGGGTTAACAACTTACTGAACCGTACCCCACCTGTGGTAGGGACAAGTGGCAGCGCGAATGAAGTATGGAGGTTACCAGAACAAGACTCGATCTATGGTCAACTCAGGAGGTTCAAGTTTTCCTGCAGTGGTTAGCTCAACAAAGTATTCTTTCAATAGCAATCTCAAACAGGGCCACAACCCTTGCATGCTCCAACATGCATAACAACCAAGGCATGATCACGCTTCAATGTGGTCACCCTTCTGCCGGTACTGTATTTTACTTATACCTGCACTTGCAAGTTAGTCATGACAACACACGATGCAAGGTATGAGGAAACATGCCATCACTACATGCATGCAAATTTTTATTTGAACCCAACCTATGTATGACTTCATTTATTCTTACAAACAATATAACCATGCTATTCACCATATCAAGTGTTCAAGATGCTTGCCTTGAGCATGCAGAAGTGTGGGGTGCACTCTAAATGTTTGAAAATTTTATCTTCCCTCCAATTCCTATTTGCAAAATATTGAAATCACCACATAATCCAAAAACAGTGCCAAAAATTGTTTCAATTATTTTTGAAACAAATACTAAAATAAACTAGATTATAAATAAAGAATTTCAGAAAAAGAATCAAATTATTTGGAGTCCAAATGATTTACTTAGAGAATTTCTAAGATGAGATAGTTGAAGAAGTGGACTATTTAAAAGATATAGTGGAAATAAAGGTTAGGAAAAATGTTCACTGAAGCTAGTTAAACATAGAGAATTTCATAAGCATTTATAAATTTGAATTACTAAGTTTGGATATGAAATGGCCACTGTGGAATTTTTTTGAAATCTTCTGGAAAAGGAAAAGGAGAAGATTAGAGCTGCAACTTGAGCGCTACTTAACCGCAAAGCTCTACTGGGCCGAGCCCAAAGTCGCAACCATGTGGAGCGAAGCGATGACTCACCGACAGGTGGGGCCCACCTGTCGGGATTGTCATTATCCACGCGTGCGCGCCCGGACAGGAATCAGAGGAGGGCTCCGGCGTCCGGCGCCGGCGAACGGCGGTGCCCCTCGGGATGTGGAGGCCACCTACTAGCCCAGAGGTTCCTGGCGATCCTCCTGAGATGCGGCACGGTTGGCGGGGAGTGCGGGGCTGCCGGCGGCGAGGATGCCCGAGGAGCTTCGGCGGAAACCAAATTGGGCTTTTCACACACAGAGCACCTCCGGTAAAATTGGCAGGAGAAGTTGGTTTGCGGGGGAGAGAGGGAGCTTTCGGTGGTGATAACGAGGAGAACGGGGCTCTGGTGGCGTCGGATTTAACCGGAAGGTGGCGGTGGCCGTGGTTGTCGGAGGTGAGGAAGACGGCCACTTCCGACCGTTCTGCTGCTTGGGGTGGTTTCCAGGGTAGTGTGGATGGTTGACAGGGAGTGGGGCGAGCTCGGGCGAGCTTTATAGAAGCAGCTGGGGTCGGTTCCGAGGCTTTCCGCAGAAGACACAAAGGTGGCGGCCTTAACTGCGCCGGCGAGGTGCTTGTGGTCGGTGGCGTGGGTCAGCGAGGGCGGCGGAGTTAGGTGAGGGCGGTGGCCGCCCGGATTTATGCCAGGGACGTGCTGGTGGTCTCTGGGGCGGTGCCGTGTCCGGAGAAACGACGGCGGTGACGGCTGCGGGAGGCCATTGATGGCGGTGGTTGGGGCGGAGCGTGGTCGGTGGGTGCGGCGCGGATGCTTCCAGGGGAGGCCGCCGTCCGGGGAGGCGCTGGCAGCTCGAGGGCGTACCACGCGTCCTAGGCGGTACCTGACAGCGACGGCGGCGGCTCTGGTCGGTGGTCACCGGCGCTGGACGACGCCCGGCGACAAGAGAGGGTGTCGGCGAGGGCCAGGGTGACGTGGTGATCCAGGGGAAGATTCGGGCGAGCAGGGGAGGCAGCAGAGTGAGTGGCAGAGCTCGATGCCAGAGGCTGCAGAATGCGCGCTCTGGACGCGCTCAGTGCACGCACACCACGTGCTCGAACAAATGCCCATGGCATCTACAGGGACCCAAACGAGCCAAAACTTAATAGGATGATGTTTCATGGAATGGGAGGACTGGTTGACATGCTGATTTGGCCATATGATCAAGTCCCCAATGTAGTTCAGAGAAGTAGCAAAATTCTGTAATGCACATGGGGTGTTTGATGGAATGCCAGGGCTATCTAGGTAGTTTTGTTGGTTGTGAAATTTGGCAGATTGGTGTCTCATTTGCTGGCAAAGATAATAGTGAAGTTGTTTTGGCAAAAACAAATACTTGCTAGTGCAAGTTTTAGAGAAATTCATTTCCGGACAAAAACTTTAGGGGAATATTTGTGAACTAAAATGATTCCAATGGAGCTAAAATTTTGTACTTAAGTGTTTGGTTGTTAGGACTATAAGTGCGAAAAAAAATAGGATTCTTGGGGCAAGGAAAATTGGGGTTGTAGTAGAAACTCAAATACTGGACAGAATTGAAAAGAGATTGTTTCACTCAAAATTTTCAAAAGACCAAGTTTGGTTTTTACATAAAAGTGATTTATGGGCATCACATGACCTCCCATAATTTTTGTGGAATTTTAAAAGATTTAATTAAAATAGTTGTAGCGCAACAGAGGCATTTCTGAATTTGAAAATGCTATTAAAAGAATAGTTTTGGGGCAAATTTTATTATGAAAATAATTCCTATAGTTATTAAAGTAGTAATGAAATGGTTTAAGAAAATTCCCAAAGCCACAATATCATTTAAAAAAATTCTATATGGGGGGAAGAATTTTGGAAAACAGAAACAGAAAATACCCTGAAATTATCAAAAGACATAATATAATTCAAAATTTTATTTCTGGCCAAATTTTATTTAATAAAATCCTGGTTGAATTTTTGGGGTGTTACAAAGCTCATGCCCGGGTCAAGAGATATGAAGTCTTCGACAACTTCTATAGTTGTAAGATGGAGGAAAACAGCTCTGTCAGCGAGCATATACTCAAAATGTCTGGGTTGCACAACCGCTTGTCTCAGCTGGGACTTAATCTTCCAGATGACTCGGTCATTGACAGGATCCTCCAGTCGCTTCCACCAAGCTACAAGAGCTTTGTGATGAACTACAATATGCAAGGGATGGAGAAGTCCATTCCTGAGTTATATTCAATGCTGAAATCAGCGGAGGTGGAGATCAAAAAGGAACATCAAGTGTTGATGGTGAATAAGACCACTAGTTTCAAGAAAGGCAAGGGTAAGAAGAACTTCAAGAAGGACGGCAAGGGAGTTGCCGTGCCCGGTAAGTCAGTTGCCAGGAAGAAGCCAAAGAATGGACCCAAGCCTGAGACTGACTGCTTTTATTGCAAGGCAAATGGTCATTGGAAGCGGAACTGCCCCAAATACTTAGCCGATAAGAAGGCCGGCAACGCCAAAGGTATATATGATATACATGTTATTGACGTGTACCTTACCAGCGCTCGTAGTAGCTCCTGGGTATTTGATACCGGTGCGGTTGCTCACATTTGTAACTCAAAACAGGAGCTACGGAATAAGCGGAGACTGGCGAAGGACGAGGTGACGATGCGCATCGGGAATGGTTCCAAGGTCGATGTGATCGCCGTCGGCACGCTACCTCTACATTTACCTTCGGGATTAGTTTTAAACCTCAATAATTGTTATTTAGTGCCAGCTTTGAGCATGAACATTGTATCTGGATCTCGTTTAATGCAAGATGGCTACTCATTTAAATCCAAGAATAATGGTTGTTCTATTTATATGAGAGATATGTTTTATGGTCATGCCCCGCTGGTTAATGGTTTATTTTTATTGAATCTCGAACGTGATGTTACACATATTCATAGTGTGAATGCCAAAAGATGTAAGGTTGATAATGATAGTCCCACATACTTGTGGCACTGCTGCCTTGGTCACATTGGTGTCAAACGCATGAAGAAACTCCATGCAGATGGACTTTTGGAGACTCTTGATTATGAATCATTTGACACGTGCGAACCATGCCTCATGCGCAAAATGACCAAGACTCTGTTCTCCAGAACAATGGAGCGAGCAACCAACTTGTTGGAAATAATACATACTGATGTATGCGGTCCAATGAGCGTTGAGGCTCGCGGTGGCTATCGTTATGTTCTCACCCTCACTAATGACTTAAGTAGATATGGGTATGTCTACTTAATGAAACACAAGTCTGAGACCTTTGAAAAGTTCAAGGAATTTCAGAGCGAGGTAGAGAATCAACATGACGGGAAAATAAAGTTCTTACGATTAGATCGTGGAGGAGAATACTTGAGTCACGAGTTTGGCATGCACTTGAGGAAATGTGGAATTGTTTCACAACTCACGCCGCCTGGAACACCTCAGCGTAATGGTGTGTCCGAATGTCGTAATCGCACTCTATTGGATATGGTGCGATCTATGATGTCTCTTACCGATCTACCGCTATCATTTTGGGGTTATGCTTTAGAGACTGCCGCATTCACTTTAAATAGGGCACCGTCTAAATCCGTTGAGAAGACACCATATGAATTATGGTTTGGGAAGAAACCTAAGCTGTCATTTCTGAAAGTTTGGGGATGCGATGCTTATGTCAAGAAACTTCAACCTGAAAAGCTCGAACCCAAATCAGAAAAATGCGTCTTCATAGGATACCCTAAGGAAACTATTGGGTATACCTTCTACTCAGAACCAAGGGCAAGATCTTTGTTGCCAAGAATGGATCCTTTCTGGAGAAAGAGTTTCTCTCGACAGAAGTAAGTGGGAGGAACGTAGAACTTGACGAGGTACCCCCTCTTGAACCGGAGAGTAGCGCAGCTCAGGAAGATGTTTCTGTGGTGCCTGCAACGACTAGAGAGGAAGTTAATGATGATGATCATGAAACTTCGGGTCAAGTTGCTACTGAACTTCGTAGGTCCACGAGGACACGTTCCGCACCAGAGTGGTACGGCAACCCTGTCCTGGAAATCATGTTGTTAGATAATGGTGAACCTTCGAACTATGAAGAAGTGATGGCGGGCCTGGATTCCAACAAATGGCTTGAAGCCATGAAATCTGAGATAGGGTCCATGTATGAAAACAAAGTATGGACTTTGATGGACTTGCCCGATGATCGGCAAGCCATAGAGAATAAGTGGATCTTTAAGAAGAAGACTGACGCGGATGATAATGTGCCGTCTATAAGGCTCGGCTTGTCGCTAAGGGTTATCGACAAGTTCAAGGGATTGACTACGATGAGACCTTCTCACCCAGAGCGAAGCTAAAGTCCGTCCGAATCATGTTAGCAATTGCCGCATTCTATGATTATGAGATCTGGCAAATGGATGTCAAAACGGCATTCCTTAATGGTTTCCTTAAGGAAGAATTGTATATGATGCAGCCGGAAGGTTTTGTCAATCCTAAGAATGCTGACAAAGTATGCAAGCTCTAGCGCTCCATCTATGGGCTGGTGCAAGCATCTCGGAGTTGGAACATTCGCTTTGATGAAATGATCAAAGCGTTTGGGTTTATACAGACTTATGGAGAAGCCTGCATTTACAAGAAAGTGAGTGGGAGCTCTGTAGCATTTCTCATATTATATGTGGATGACATACTGTTGATGGGAAATGATATAGATCTTTTGGAAAGCATAAAGGCCTACTTGAATAAGTGTTTTTCAATGAAGGACCTTGGAGAAGCTGCTTACATATTAGGCATCAAGATCTATAGAGATAGATCGAGACGCCTCATTGGTCTTTCACAAAGCACATACCTTGAGAAGATATTGAAGAAGTTCAATATGGATCAGTCCAAGAAGGGGTTCTTGCCTGTATTGCAAGGTGTGAGATTGAGCGCAGCTCAATGCCCGACCACGGCAGAAGAAAGAGAAAAGATGAGTGTCATCCCCGATGCCTCAGCCATAGGCTCTATTATGTATGCCATGCTGTGTACCAGACCTGATGTGAACCTTGCCATAAGTTTGGTAGGGAGGTACCAAAGTGATCCCAGAATGGAACACTGGACAGCGGTCAAGAATATCCTGAAGTATCTGAAAAGGACTAAGGATATGTTTCTCGTTTATGGAGGTGCCGAAGAGCTCGTCGTAAAGGGTTACATCGATGCTAGCTTTGACACAGATCTGGATGACTCCAAGTCACAAACCGGATACGTGTACATTTTGAATGGTGGGGCAGTCAGCTGGTGCAGTTGCAAGCAAAGCGTCGTGGCGGGATCTACATGTGAAGCGGAGTACATAGCTGCTTCGGAAGCAGCTCAGGAAGGAGTCTGGATGAAGGAGTTTATCACCGACCTAGGAGTGATTCCCAATGCGTCGGGCCCGATGACTCTCTTTTGTGACAACACTGGAGCTATTCCCATTGCCAAGGAGCCCAGGTTTCACAGGAAGACCAAGCACATCAAGCGCCGCTTCAACTCCATTCGTGAATATATTCAAGATGGAGACATAGATATTTGTAAAGTACATACGGATCTGAATGTCGCAGATCCGTTGACTAAACCTCTTCCACGAGCAAAACATGATCAGCACTAGAACTCTATGGGTGTTTGATTCATCACAATGTAACTAGATTATTGACTCTAGTGCAAGTGGGAGACTGTTGGAAATATGCCCTAGAGGCAATAATAAAATGGTTACTATTATATTTCCTTGTTCATGATAATTGTCTATTGTTCATGCTATAATTGTATTAACCGGAAACCGTAATACATATGTGAATACATAGACCACAGCGTGTCCCTAGTGAGCCTCTAGTTGACTAGCTCGTTGATCAATAGATGGTTGTGGTTTCCTGACCATGGACATTGGATGTCGTTGATAACGGGATCACATCATTAGGTGAATGATGTGATGGACAAGACCCAATCCTAAGCATAGCACAAGATCGTGTAGTTCGTTTGCTAGAGCTTTTCTAATGTCAAGTATCATTTCCTTAGACCATGAGATTGTGCAACTCCTGGATACCATAGGAATGCTTTGGGTGTATCAAATGTCACAACATAACTGGGTGACTATAAAGGTGCACTACAGGTATCTCTGAAAGTGTCTGTTGGGTTGGCACAAATCAAGACTGGGATTTGTCACTCCGTATGACGGAGAGGCATCTCTGGGCCCACTCGGTAATGCATCATCATAATGAGCTCAATGTGACTAAGGAGTTAGCCACGGGATCATGCGTTACGGAACGAGTAAAGAGACTTGCCGGTAACGAGATTGAACAAGGTATAGGGATACCGACGATCGAATCTCGGGCAAGTAACATACAGATGGACAAAGGGAATTGTATACGGGATTGATTGAATCCCCGACATCGTGGTTCATCCGATGAGATCATCGTGGAACATGTGGGAGCCAATATGGGTATCCAGATCCCGCTATTGGTTATTGGCCGAAGAGGTGTCTCGGTCATGTCTGCATGGTTCCCGAACCGTAGGGTCTACACACTTAAGGTTCGAAGACGCTAGAGTTGTAATGGGAATTGTATGTGGTTACCAAAAGTTGTTCGGAGTCTCGGATGAGATCCCGGACGTCACGAGGAGTTCCGGAATGGTCCGGAGGTAAAGATTTATATATGGGAAGTCCTATTTTGGCCACCGGAAAATGTTCGGGATTTTTCGGTATTGTACCAGGAATGTTCTAGAAGGTTCCGAAGTGGGGCCCACCTGCATGGGGGGACCCACATGAACGTGGGTAGTGGGGGCAAGGCCCCACAACCCTGGTCAAGGTGCACCAAGATCCCCCCTTAGAAGGAATAAGATCATATCCCAAAGGGATAAGATCAAGATCCCTAAAAAGGGGGGATAACAATCGGTGGGGAACGGAAAGGATGGGATTTCTTTCCTCCCACCTTTGCCAATGCCCCAATGGACTTGGAGGGCAAGAAACTAGCCCCCTCCACCCCTATATATAGTGGGGATGTGCATGGGAGCTGCACCCCTTGCCTGTGGCGCAGCCCTCCCCCCTCCTACTCCTCCTCCTCCGTAGTGCTTAGCGAAGCTCTGCCGGAGAACCACGAGCTCCACCGCCACCACGCCGTCGTGCTGCCGGAGCTCTCCGTCAACTTCTCCTCTCCCCTTGCTGGATCAAGAAGGAGGAGACGTCCCCGGGCTGTACGTGTGTTGAACGCGGAGGCACCGTCCGTTCGGCGCTTGAATCGGATCTTCCGCGATTTGAATCGCCGCGAGTACGACTCCATCAACCGCATTCTTGTAACGCTTCCGCTTAGAGATCTTCAAGGGTATGAAGATGCACTCCCTCTCACTTGTTGCTAGCATCTCCTAGATTGATCTTGGTGACACGTAGGAAATTTTTGAATTATTACTACGTTCCCCAACAGTGGTATCAGAGCTAGGTCTATGCGTAGATTCTATGCACGAGTAGAACACGAGTAGTTGTGGGTGATGATTTGTTCAATTTGCTTACCGTTACTAGTCCTATCTTGATTCGGCAGCATTGTGGGATGAAGCGGCCCGGACCGACCTTACACGTACGCTTACATGAGACAGGTTCCACCGACTGACATGCACTTGTTGCATAAGGTGGCTAGCGGGTGTCTGTCTCTCCCACTTTAGTCGGATTGGATTCGATGAAGAGGGTCCTTAGGAAGGGTAAATAGCAATTGGCATATCACCGTTGTGGCTTTTGCGTAGGTAAGAAACGTTCTTGCTAGAAACCCATAGCAGCCACGTAAAACATGCAACAACAATTAGAGGACGTCTAACTTGTTTTTGCAGGGTATGCTATGTGATGTGATATGGCCAAAAGGATGTGAAGAATTATATATGTGATGTATGAGATTGATCATGTTCTTGTAATAGGAATCACGACTTGCATGTCGATGAGTATGACAACCGGCAGGAGCCATAGGAGTTGTCTTAATTTATTGTATGACCTGCGTGTCAATGAAAACGCCATGTAATTACTTTACTTTATTGCTAACCGTTAGCCATAGTAGTAGAAGTAATAGTTGGCGAGACAACTTCAAGAAGACACGATGATGGAGATCATGGTGTCATGCCGGTGACGATGGTGATCATGCTGCGCCTCGAAGATGGAGATCAAAAGCGCAAGATGATATTGGCCATATCATGTCACTTTATGATTTGCATGTGATGTTTATCATGTTTACATCTTATTTGCTTAGAACGACGGTAGCATAAATAAGATGATCCCTCACTAAAAATTTCAAGAAATGTGTTCCCCCTAAGTGTGCACCGTTGCGAAGGTTTGTTGTTTCGAAGCACCACATGATGATCGGGTGTGATAGATTCTAACGTTCGCATACAACGGGTGTAAGCCAGATTTACACATGCGAAACACTTAGGTTGACTTGATGAGCCTAGCATGTACAGACATGGCCTCGGAACACGAGAGACCGAAAGGTCAAACATGAGTCGTATAGTAGATGCGATCAACATGGAGATGTTCACCGTTGATGACTAGTCCGTCTCACATGATGATCGGACACGGCCTAGTCGATTCGGATCATGTATCACTTAGATGACTAGAGGGATGTCTATCTGAGTGGGAGTTCATTAAATAATTTGATCATATGAACTTAATTATCATGAACTTAGTCTAAAATTTTCTTTACAACCTATCTTGTAGATCCAATGGCCCACGCTAATGTTGCCCTCAACTTCAATGTGTTCCTAGAGAAAACCAAGCTGAAAGACAATGGTAGCAACTATACGGACTGGGTCCGTAACTTGAGGATCATCCTCATAGCTGCCAAGAAAGCATATGTCCTTGAAGCACCGCTAGGTGACGCACCCATTTTCCCAGCAACTCAAGACGTTATGAACGCCTGGCAGTCGCGTAGTGATGATTACTCCCTGGTTCAGTGCGGCTTGCTTTACAGCTTAGAACCGGGGCTCCAAAAGAGTTTTGAGCAACACGAAGCATATGAGATGTTCCAAGAGCTAAAAATGGTTTTCCAAGCTTGCCGGGGCTGGATTTTGGGGACACAAAATATCCCAGAAATTTAACCCCTCGTGTTACCACCAGCCCAGGATTACTGTTTCTGGTGGACACGTCCTTGTTACAGATTACCAAGCTATTACAAGAATTGGATACAAGACAATAAATATCTAATGATACAACAGTGATTCCGGTGGTGGATGATGAAAATGACTCATGGTTCTCCAACGCCGATGGGGCTCCATTCCCACAGGAACAGCTGACCTGGATAATTCCTATCCGCGTGGACGCTAATCCTAGGCTCCGCACGGATGTCGCGGTGGTAGTCCTCGAAGAAATCCTGACCTGGCCAAGTAAATAGCCAGGGACAAGCCTGTGAGTACGTTTGAATGTACTCGCAAACATGATGAACAAAAGATATACCAAATGCAGGAGACAAAATATATGATCATGATGAACTACACTATATGCGTATGCTCATGGACTTAAATGCATGCTGACAGGAATTAAATCATGGCATGATAAGATATTAGCATGTGCAAACAAATGGATATATTAAAAAAAACATTAGTGATAACAAGGAAAGATAAAGGAAAATAAAATAAAGGAAATGCCGGTCGGATGTCTAAAATGACACTACGGTAGGTCTTGAAGAGAAATGCCAAACGGGTGTCTAAAAGAGAAATCGGACGAGACAGGACCATCCGAGAACTCAGGCGACGCCATGAGAGGTCTTGATAAGAAATGCCAGTCGGGTGTCAAGTGACGCCACGGTCGGACTTGAAGAGAAATGCCAATCGGGTGTCCACAAGAGTAGTGGCGTGATAAACCGCCTGTTAATTCGAGGGACGCCACAAAAGGTCTTGAAAATAAAATTGTGTGCCCGGGGTAGTCTAGCCAGCCCCTGAGACACCCAGGAAAAATAAGAGAAACAGGTTAGTCCACAATAATATGCATAACCATGAAATATTCACAACAATAGTATTCAAATAACCATGACAGCGTTAGTGATGATAACAATATCCTGCAAAATAGTTCAGGCCCAATTTAATTATTTTCCTCCGAAGACCGACCCTAAGACCGACACTTGACCAACCCAGACTGTAGTCCTTAACCACGGACACGGCTATTCGAATAGGTTTAAACTCTGCAGAGGTTGTACTCTTTACCCACAAGTAAAGGATTTCTTTAGTCAGTACCGTGACACTGACTAATTCCCATTACGGTCTTTGGGTTGAAAACACACCTGACCAGCACACACCAGATTAACTTTCCGGACGCCAGGAATCACCCAAAGCATAGTTCAAGAAAAACTTTAAGACGGAGAGACCAATGTCCTGCATGGGATCACTATTAATACGCGCGGATTCCAAGGGGTGCCCCCCTCTCGGACACAACCGGAAACACCCATGCTCCCTGACCCGATGACAGGATTTAGTCCATGATCATGGAAACCCTCATCGTAGCCCTCTATGTGGTGTGTGCACGGAAAGGGGTTAACAACTTACTAAACCGTACCCCACCTGTGGCAGGGACAAGTGGCAGCACGAATCAAGTATGGGGGTTACCGGAACAAGACTCGATCTACGGTCAACTCAGGAGGTTCAAGTTTTCCTGCAGTGGTTAGCTCAACAAAGTATTCTTTCAACAGCAATCTCAAACAGGGCCACAACCCTTGCATGCTCCAACATGCATAACAACCAAGGCATGATCACGCTTCAACGTGGTCACCCTTCTGCCGGTACTGTATTTTACTTATACCTGCACCTGCAACTTAGTCATGACAACACACGATGCAAGGTATGAGGAAACATGCCATCACTACATGCATGCAAATTTCAGAAAAAGAATCAAATTATTTGGAGTCCAGATGATTTACTTAGAGAATTTCTAAGATGAGATAGTTGAAGAACTGGACTATTTAAAAGATATAGTGGAAATAAAGGTTAGGAAAAATGTTCACTGAAGCTAGTTAAACATAGAAAATTTCATAAGCATTTATAAATTTGAATTACTAAGTTTGGATATGAAATGGCCACTGTGGAATTTTTTTTTAAATCTTCTGGAAAAGGAAAAGGATAAGATTAGAGCTGCGCCCTGAGCGCTACTTAGCCGCAAAGTGCTACTGGGCCGAGCCCAAAGTCGCAACCATGCAGAGCGAAGCGGTGACTCACCGACAGGTGGGGCCCACCTGTCGGGTTTGTCATCATCCACGCGCGCGCGCCCGGACAGGAATCAGAGGAGGGCTCCGGCGTCCGGCGCCGGCGAACGGCGGTGCCCCTCGGGATGTGGAGGCCACCTACGAGCCCAGAGGGTCCTGGCGATCCTCCTGAGATGCGGCACGGTTGGCGGGGAGTGCGGGGCTGCCGGCGGCGAGGATGCCCGAGGAGCTCCGGCGGAAACCAAATTGGGCTTTTCACACACGGAGCACCTCCGGTAAAATTGGCAGGAGAAGTTGGTTCGCGGGGGAGAGAGGAAGCTTCCGGTGGTGATAACGAGGAGAACGGGGCTCTGGTGGCGTCGGATTTAACCGAAAGGTGGCGGTGGCCGTGGTTGACGGAGGTGTGGAAAACGGCCACTTCCGATCGTTCTGCTGCTTGGGGTGGCTTCCAGGGGAGTGTGGATGGTTGATTGGGAGTGGGGCGAGCTCAGGCGAGCTTTATAGCAGCAGCTGGGGTCGGTTCCGAGGCTTTTCGTAGAAGACACAAAGGTGGCGGCCTTAACTGCGCCGGCGAGGTAGTTGTGGTCGGTGGTGTGGGTCAGCGAGGGCGGCGGAGTTAGGTGAGGGTGGTGGCCGCCCGGATTTATGCCAGGGACGTGCTGGTGGTCTCTGGGGCGGTGCCATGTCCGGAGAAACAACGGCGGCGACGGCTGCGGGCGGCCATAGATGGCGGTGGTTGCGGCCGAGCGTGGTCGGTGGGTGCGGCGCGGATGCTTCCAGGGGAGGCTGCCGTCCGGGGAGGCGCTGGCAGCTCGAGGGCGTACCACGCGTCCTAGGCGGTACCTGACAGTGACGGCGGCGGCTTTGGTCGGTGGTCTCCGGCGCTGGACGACGCCCGGCGACAGGAGAGGGTGTCGGCGAGGACCAGGGGTGATGTGGTGATCCAGGGGAAGATTCGGGCGAGCAGGGGAGGCAGCAGAGTGAGCGGCAGGGCTCGATGCCAGAGGCTGCAGAACGCGCGCTCTGGACGCGCTCAGTGCACGCACACCACGTGCTCGAACAAATGCCCATGGCATCTACAGGTACCCAAAAGAGCCAAGACTTAACAGGATGATGTTTCATGGAATGGGCGGAGTGGTTGATATGCTGGTTTGGCCATATGATCAAGTCCCCAATGTAGTTCGGAGAAGTAGCAAAATTCTGTAATGCACATGGGGTGTTTGATGGAATGCCAGGGCTATCTAGGTAGTTTTGTTGGTTGTGAAATTTGGCAGATTGGTGTCTCATTGGCTGGCGAAGATAATAGTGAAGTTGTTTTGGCAAAAACAAATACTTGCTAGTGCAAGTTTTAGAGAAATTCATTTCTGGACAAAATTTTAGTTGAATATTTGGTGAACTAAAATGATTCCAATGAAGCTAAAATTTTGTACTTAAGGGTTTGGTTGGAAGGACTATAAGTGGGGAAAAAATTCAGGATTCTTGGGGCAAGGAAATTGGGGTTGTAGTAGAAACTCAAATACTGGACAGAATTGAAAAGAGATTGTTTCACTCAAAATTTTCAAAAGACCAAGTTTGCTTTTTACATAAAAGTGATTTATGGGCATCACATGACCTCCCATAATTTTTGTGGAATTTTAAAAGATTTCTTTAAAATAGTTGTAGTGCAACAGAGGCATTTCAGAATTTGAAAATGCTATTAAAAGAATAGTTTTGGGGCAAATTTTATTATGAAAATAATTCCTATAGTTATTAAAGTAGTAATGAAATGGTTTAAGAAAACTCCCAAAGCCACAATATCATTGTCAAAAATTTCTATATGGAGGGAAGAATTTTGGAAAACAGAAACAGAAAATACCCTGAAAATATCAAAAGACTTAATATAATTCAAAATTTTATTTCTGGCCAAATTTTATTTAATAAAATCCTGGTTGAATTTGTGGGGTGTTACAAACTCTACCCCCCTTAAGAAAAAATCTCATCCTCGAGATTTGTTAAGGGTGGAAGAATTAAATGAGTATCAAAACAAACAATAATATGCAGAATGCAAACATAGCAATGCTCTTATGACATACGCCCTAATATATCATACAACGGTTGTATTATGTAAACTAGCATTACACACAGCAACAACCATACTCGTGACCATCTACGGTTCCGGATGAGATGTTCCAGCTCTGACCCTGGCTGTGTACTCTCCAAACACTCGACGAGACTAGCCAGAAGAAGGGGACGGGCCATTCTGCTGGTCGTCCCCTGGGATTCTTGGATTACTTCCCAGGACTACTGACAGAATAACTGCTGGTTCTGCACTCCCCCTTACTAGTGGGTGTTGAGCAATGGCTCTCCTTGTAATGGAGATTTCCCTGGCAACTTGGGTGAGCAGTGACTCTTGTGCGGCCACAAAATGCACCAAGTTTTCCAGGGCATGGTTTTGCTCGTGCTCGGAGTTGGCAAAATGCATCCCTCTATCGTAGCTGGATCTGGATGGATAGTAGAAAAATGAGCGATTGTGAGATCTTGAATCTTGGTGGCGAAGTTGGGCAATGGCTTCTCTAGCGGCATACTGGATGGCTTGATATTCACCAGCCATTACTCTTCCCGTGAATCGGTGAGAGTGTTCTTGTGCCAAAGCCCTTCCATTAATAGATATTGTGGCCCAAAACTGGGTGAGGCCATTGCGATCCCTTGCTTGGTACACCACATATCGTGGTGATTCTTCCAAACCATGGGCACGTCGGGTGACGTTAGAGAGTATGCGGACGAAGCCATCAAGCTCCGGCGCGGTGGTCTCGTGGTAGATGAGGGAACGAGGCATCTTGGTGGTTTGGATTAAAGTGAGAATGAAGGCCGTGTTGTGCTATGCTGAGGCAGGGCTTCCTTTATAGGCTAGCCGAGTCTTCCATCGCACGCTTGCGGATGGAACAACGCAGGTGTCGGCCACAGGCACACGGCCCATGGGCTAGGATGGTAGGTTTGGCACCGACTATCAATAAAGATGTCGACTGCCACTGTGCAGGCTTATCGGATGCGATGGGCTTGGCTACGGACAAGGAAGTTGTGGATGGTGTGGAAACCTAGGGATAATGACCAGGCTAAGATAGGATTAGCCAGTGATTAGCCTGACTCTGATACCAAGGCTGCCGGGGCCGGATTTCGGGGACACAAAATATCCCAGAAATTTAACCCCTCGTGTTACCACCAGCCCAAGATTACTCTTTCTGGTGGACACGTCCTTGTTACAGATTACCAAGCTATTACAAGAATTGGATACAAGACCATAAATGTCTAATGATACAACAGTGATTTCGGTGGTGGATGATGGAAATGACTCATGGTTCTCCAACGCCGATGGGGCTCCATTCCCACAGGAACAGCTGACCCGGATAATTCCTATCCGCGTGGCCGCTAATCCTAGGCTCCGCACGGATGTCGCGGTGGTACTCCTCGAAGAAATCCTGACCTGGCCAAGTAAATAGCCAGGGACAAGCCTGTGAGTACGTTTGAATGTACTCGCAAACATGATGAACAAAAGATATACCGAATGCAGGAGACAAAATATATGATCATGATGAACTACACTATATGCGTATGCTCATGATGGACTTAAATGCATGCTGACAGGAATTAAATCATGGCATGATAAGATATTAGCATGTGCAAACAAATGGATATATAAAAAAACATTAGTGATAACAAAGAAAGATAAAGGAAAATAGAATAAAGGAAATGCCGGCCGGATGTCTAAAATGACACCACGGTAGGTCTTGAAGAGAAATGCCAAACGGGTGTCTAAAAGAGAAATCGGACAAGACAGGACCATCCGAGAACTCAGGCGACGCCACGAGAGGTCTTGAAAAGAAATGCCAGTTGGGTGTCAAGTGACGCCATGGTCAGACTTGAAGAGAAATGCCAATCGGGTGTCCACAAGAGTAGTAGCGTGATAAACCGCCTGTTAATTCGAGGGACGCCACAAAAGGTCTTGAAAATAAAATTGTGTGCCCGGGGTAGTCTAGCCAGCCCCTGAGACACCCAGGAAAAATAAGAGAAACAGGTTAGTCCACAATAATATGCATAACCATGAAATATTCACAACAATAGTATTCAAATAACCATGACAGCGTTAGTGATGATAACAATATCCTGCAAAATAGTTCAGGCCCAATTTAATTATTTTCCTCCGAAGACCGACCCTAAGACCGACACTTGACCAACCCAGACTGTAGTCCTTAACCACGGACATGGCTATTCGAATAGGTTTAAACTCTGCAGAGGTTGTACTCTTTACCCACAAGTAAAGGATTTCTTTAGTCAGTACCGTGACACTGACTAATTCCCATTACGGTCTTTGGGTTGAAAACACACCTGACCAGCACACACTAGATTAACTTTTCGGATGCTAGGAATCACCCAAAGCATCGTTCAAGAAAAACTTTAAGACGGAGAGACCAACGTCCTGCATGGGATCACTATTAATACGCGCGGATTCCAAGGGGTGCCCCCCTCTCGGACACAATCGGAAACACCCATGCCCCCTGACCTGATGACAGGATTTAGTCCATGATCATGGAAACCCTCATCGTAGCCCTCTATGTGGTGTGTGCACGGAAAGGGGTTAACAACTTACTGAACCGTACCCCACCTGTGGCAGGGACAAGTGGCAGCACGAATCAAGTATGGGGGTTACCGGAACAAGACTCGATCTACGGTCGACTCAGGAGGTTCAAGTTTTCCTGCAGTGGTTAGCTCAACAAAGTATTCTTTCAACAGCAATCTCAAACAGGGCCACAACCCTTGCATGCTCCAACATGCATAACAACCAAGGCATGATCACGCTTCAACGTGGTCACCCTTCTGCCGGTACTGTATTTTACTTATACCTGCACCTGCAAGTTAGTCATGACAACACACGATGCAAGGTATGAGGAAACATGCCATCACTACATGCATGCAAATTTTTATTTGAACCCAACCTATGTATGACTTCATTTATTCTTGCAAACAATATAACCATGCAATTCACCATATCAAGTGTTCAAGATGCTTGCCTTGAGCATGCAGAAGTGTGGGGTGCACTCTAAATGTTTGAAAATTTTATCTTCCCTCCAATTCCTATTTGCAAAATATTGAAATCACCACATAATCCAAAAATAGTGCCAAAAATTGTGTCAATTATTTTTGAAACAAATACTAAAATAAACTAGATTATAAATAAATTATTTTACAAAAATAATCAAATTATTTGGAGTCCAGATGATTTACTTAGAGAATTTCTAAGATGAGATAGTTGAAGAAGTGGACTATTTAAAAGATATAGTGGAAATAAAGGTTAGGAAAAATGTTCACTGAAGCTAGTTAAACTTAGAAGATTTCATAAGCATTTATAAATTTGAATTACTAAGTTTGGATATGAAATGGCCACTGTGGAATTTTTTTTGAAATCTTCTGGAAAAGGAAAAGGAGAAGATTAGAGCTGCGCCCTGAGCGCTACTTAGCCGCAAAGCGCTACTGGGCCGAGCCCAAAGTCGCAACCATGCTGAGCAAACGGGTGACTCACCGACAGGTGGGGCCCACCTGTCGGGTTTGTCATCATCCACGCGCGCGCTCCCGGACAGGAATCAGAGGAGGACGTCCGGCGCCGGCGAACGGCGGTGCCCCTCAGGATGTGGAGGCCACCTACGAGCCCAGAGGGTCCTGGCGATCCTCCTGAGATGCGGCACGGTTGGCGGGGAGTGCGGGGCTGCCGGCGGCGAGGATGCCTGAGGAGCTCCGGCGGAAACCAAATTGGGCTTTTCACACACGGAGCACCTCCGGTAAAATTGGCTGGAGAAGTTGGTTTGCGGGGGAGAGAGGGAGCTGCCGGTGGAGATAACGAGGAGAACGGGGCTCTGGTGGCGTCGGATTTAACCGGAAGGTGGCGGTGGCCGTGGTTGACGGAGGTGAGGAAGACGGCCACTTCTGACCGTTCTGCTGCTTGGGGTGGCTTCCAGGGGAGTGTGGATGGTTGACAGGGAGTGGGGCGAGCTCGGGCGAGCTTTATAGCAGCAGCTGGGATCGGTTCCGAGGCTTTTCGCAGAAGACACAAAGGTGGCGGCCTTAACTGCGCCGGCGAGGTGGTTATGGTCGGTGGCGTGGGTCAGCGAGGGCGGCGAAGTTACGTGAGGGCGGTGGCCGCCTGGATTTATGCCAGGGACGTGCTGGTGGTCTCTGGGGCGGTGCCGTGTCCGGAGAAACGATGGCGGCGATGGCTGCGGGCGGCCATTGATGGCGGTGGTTGGGGCCGAGCGTGGTCGATGGGTGCGGTGCGGATGCTTCCAGGGGAGGCTGCCGTCCGGGTAGGCGCTGGTAGCCCGAGGGCGTACCACGCGTCCTAGGCGGTACCTGACAGCGACGGCGGCAGCTCTGGTCGGTGGTCTCCAGCGCTGGACGACGCCCGGCAACAAGAGAGGGTGTCGGCGAGGACCAGGGGTGACGTGGTGATCCAGGGGAAGATTCTGGCGAGCAGGGGAGGCAGCAGAGTGAGCAGCAGGGCTCGATGCCAGAGCCTGCAGAACGCACGCTTTGGACGCGCTCAGTGCACGCACACCACATGCTCGAACAAATGCCCATGGCAACTACAGGGACCCAAACGAGCCAAGACTTAACAGGATGATGTTTCATGGAATGGGAGGAGTGGTTGACATGCTGGTTTGGCCATATGATCAAGTCCCCAATGTAGTTGAGAGAAGTAGCAAAATTCTGTAATGCACATGGGGTGTTTGATGGAATGCCAGGGCTATCTAGGTAGTTTTGTTGGTTGTGAAATTTGGCAGATTGGTGTCTCATTGGCTGGCAAAGATAATACTGAAGTTGTTTTGGCAAAAACAAATACTTGCTAGTGCAAGTTTTAGAGAAATTCATTTCTGGACAGAAACTTTACGGGAATATTTGGTGAACTAAAATGATTCCAATGGAGCTAAAATTTTGTACTTAAGGGTTTCGTTGGAACGACTATAAGTGGGAAAAAATTCAGGATTCTTGGGGCAAGGAAAATTGGGGTTGTAGTAGAAACACAAATACTGGACAGAATTGAAAAGAGATTGTTTCACTCAAAATTTTCAAAAGACCAAGTTTGCTTTTTACATACAAGTGATTTATGGGCATCACATGACCTCCCATAATTTTTGTGGAATTTTAAAAGATTTATTTAAAATAGTTGTAGTGCAACAGAGGCATTTCAGAATTTGAAAATGCTATTAAAAGAATAGTTTTGGGGCAAATTTTATTATGAAAATAATTCCTATAGTTATTAAAGTAGTAACGAAATAGTTTAAGAAAACTCCCAAAGCCACAATATCATTTTTAAAAATTTCTATATGGAGGGAAGAATTTTGGAAAACAGAAACACAAAATACCCTGAAAATATCAAAAGACTTAATATAATTCAAAATTTTATTTCTGGCAAAATTTTATTTAATAAAATCCTGGTTGAATTTTTGGGGTGTTACAAAGCTCATGCCCGGGTCAAGAGATATGAAGTCTCTGACAAGTTCTACAGTTGTAAGATGGAGGAAAACAGCTCTGTCAGCGAGCATATACTCAAAATGTCTGGGTTGCACAACCGCTTGTCTCAGCTGGGAGTTAATCTTCCAGATGACTCGGTCATTGACAGGATCCTCCAGTCGCTTCCACCTAGCTACAAGAGCTTTGTGATGAACTACAATATGCAAGGGATGGAGAAGTCCATTCCTGAGTTATATTCAATGCTGAAATCAGCAGAGGTGGAGATCAAAAAGGAACATCAAGTGTTGATGGTGAATAAGACCACTAGTTTCAAGAAAGGCAAGGGTAAGAAGAACTTCAAGAAGGATGGCAAGGGAGTTGACGCGCCGGGTAAGTCAGTTGCTGGGAAGAAGCCAAAGAATGGACCCAAGCCTGAGACTGAGTGCTTTTATTGCAAGGGAAATAGTCACTGGAAGCGGAACTGCCCCAAGTACTTAGCGGATAAGAAGGCCGGCAACGCCAAAGGTATATATGATATACATGTTATTGATGTGTACCTTACCAGCGCTCGTAGTAGCTCCTGGGTATTTGATACCGGTGCGGTTGCTCACATTTGTAACTCAAAACAGGAGCTGCGGAATAAGCGGAGGCTGGCGAAGGATGAGGTGATGATGCGCGTCAGGAATGGTTCCAAGGTCGATGTGATCGCCGTCGGCACGCTACCTCTACATTTACCTTCGGGATTAGTTTTAAACCTCAATAATTATTATTTAGTGCCAGCTTTGAGCATGAACATTGTATCTGGATCTCGTTTAATGTGAGATGGCTACTCATTTAAATCCGAGAATAATGGTTGTTCTATTTATATGAGAGATATGTTTTATGGTCATGCCCCGCTGGTCAATGGTTTATTTTTATTGAATCCCGAACGTGATGTTACACATATTCATAGTGTGAATGCCAAAGATGTAAGGTTGATAATGATAGTCCCACATACTTGTGGCACTGCCGCCTTGGTCACATTGGTGTCAAACGCATGAAGAAACTCCATGCAGATGGACTTTTGGAGTCTCTTGATTATGAATCATTTGACACATGCGAACCATGCCTCATGGGCAAAATGACCAAGACTCCGTTCTCCGGAACAATGGAGCGAGCAACCAACTTGTTGGAAATAATACATACTAATGTATGCGGTCCAATGAGCGTTGAGGCTCGCTGTGGCTATCGTTATGTTCTCACTCTCACTGATGACTTAAGTAGATATGGGTATGTCTACTTAATGAAACACAAGTCTAAGACCTTTGAAAAGTTCAAGGAATTTCAGAGCGAGGTAGAGAATCAACGTGACAGGAAAATAAAGTTCTTACGATCAGATCGTGGAGGAGAATACTTGAGTCACGGGTTTGGCACGCACTTAACGAAATGTGTAATTGTTTCACAACTCACGCCGCCTGGAACACCTCAGCGTAATGGTGTGTCCGAATGTCGTAATCGCACTCTATTGGATATGGTGCGATCTATGATGTCTCTTACCGATCTACCGCTATCATTTTGGGGTTATGCTTTAGAGACTGCCGCATTCACTTTAAATAGGGCACCGTCTAAATCCGTTGAGAAGACACCATATGAATTATGGTTTGGGAAGAAACCTAAGATGTCATTTCTGAAAGTTTGGGGATGCGATGCTTATGTCAAAAAACTTCAACCTGAAAAGCTCAAACCCAAATCGGAAAAATGCGTCTTCATAGGATACCCTAAGGAAACTATTGGGTATACCTTCTACCTCAGATCCGAGGGCAAGATCTTTGTTGCCAAGAATGGATCCTTTCTGGAGAAAGAGTTTCTCTCGAAAGAAGTAAGTGGGAGGAAAGTAAAACTTGACGAGGTACCCCCTCTTGAACCGGAGAGTAGCGCAGCTCAGGAAGATGTTTCTGTGGTGCCTGCATCGACTAGAGAGAAAGTTAATGATGATGATCATGAAACTTCGGGTCAAGTTGCTACTGAACTTCGTAGGTCCACGAGGACACGTTCCGCACCAGAGTGGTACGGCAACCCTGTACTGGAAATCATGTTGTTAGACAATGGTGAATCTTCGAACTATGAAGAAGTGATGGCGGGCCCGGATTCCAACAAATGGCTTGAAGCCATGAAATCCGAGATAGGATCCATGTATGAAAAAAAAGTATGGACTTTGATGGACTTGCCCGATGATCGGCAAGCCATAGAGAATAAGTGGATCTTTAAGAAGAAGACTGACGCGGATGGTAATGTGACTGTCTATAAGGCTCGGCTTGTCGCTAAGGGTTATCGACAAGTTCAAGGGATTGACTACGATGAGACCTTCTCACCCGTAGCGAAGCTAAAGTCCATCCGAATCATGTTAGCAATTGCCGCATTCTATGATTATGAGATCTGGCAAATGGACGTCAAAACGGCATTCCTTAATGGTTTCCTTAAGGAAGAATTGTATATGATGCAGCCGGAAGGTTTTGTCGATCCTAAGAATGCTGACAAAGTATGCAAGCTCCAGCGCTCCATCTATGGGCTGGTGCAAGCATCTCGGAGTTGGAACATTCGGTTTGATGAAATGATCAAAGCGTTTGGGTTTATACAGACTTATGGAGAAGCCTGCATTTACAAGAAAGTGAGTGGAAGCTCTGTAGCATTTCTCATATTATATGTGGATGACATACTGTTGATGGGAAATGATATAGAACTTTTGGAAAGCATAAAGGCCTACTTGAATAAGTGTTTTTCAATGAAGGACCTTGGAGAAGCTGCTTACATATTAGGCATCAAGATCTATAGAGATAGATCAAGACGCCTCATTGGTCTTTCACAAAGCACATACCTTGACAAGATATTGAAGAAGTTCAATATGGATCAGTCCAAGAAGGGGTTCTTGCCTGTATTGCAAGGTGTGAGATTGAGCGCAGCTCAACGCCCGACCTCGGCAGAAGAAAGAGAAAAGATGAGTGTCATCCCCTATGCCTCAGCCATAGGCTCTATTATGTATGCCATGCTGTGTACCAGACCTGATGTGAACCTTGCCATAAGTTTGGTAGGGAGGTACCAAAGTGATCCCAGAATGGAACACTGGACAGCGGTCAAGAATATCCTGAAGTACCTGAAAAGGACTAAGGATATGTTTCTCGTTTATGGAGGTGCCGAAGAGCTCGTCGTAAAGGGTTACGTCGATGCTAGCTTTGACACAGATCTGGATGACTCCAAGTCACAAACCGGATACGTGTACATTTTGAATGGTGGGGCAGTCAGCTGGTGCAGTTGCAAGCAAAGCGTCGTGGCGGGATCTACATGTGAAGCGGAGTACATAGCTGCTTCGGAAGCAGCTCAGGAAGGAGTCTGGATGAAGGAGTTTATCACCGACCTAGGAGTGATTCCCGATGCGTCGGGCCCGATGACTCTCTTCTGTGACAACACTGGAGCTATTGCCATTGCCAAGGAGCCCAGGTTTCATAGGAAGACCAAGCACATCAAGCGCCGCTTCAACTCCATTCGTGAATATATTCAAGATGGAGACATAGATATTTGTAAAGTACATACGGATCTGAATGTCGCAGATCCGTTGACTAAACCTCTTCCACGAGCAAAACATGATCAGCACTAGAACTCTATGGGTGTTCGATTCATCACAATGTAACTAGATTATTGACTCTAGTGCAAGTGGGAGACTGTTGGAAATATGCCCTAGAGGCAATAATAAAATGGTTACTATTATATTTCCTTGTTCATGATAATTGTCTATTGTTCATGCAATAATTGTATTAACCGGAAACCGTAATACATGTGTGAATACATAGACCACAGCGTGTCCCTAGTGAGCCTCTAGTTGACTAGCTCGTTGATCAATAGATGGTTGTTGTTTCCTGACCATGGACATTGGATGTCGTTGATAACGGGATCACATCATTAGGAGAATGATGTGATGGACAAGACCCAATCCTAAGCATAGCACAAGATCGTGTAGTTCGTTTGCTAGAGCTTTTCTAATGTCAAGTATCATTTCCTTAGACCATGAGATTGTGCAACTCCCGGATACCGTAGGAATGCTTTGGGTGTATCAAATGTCACAACGTAACTGGGTGACTATAAAGGTGCACTATAGGTATCTCCGAAAGTGTCTGTTGGGTTGGCACGAATCAAGACTGGGATTTGTCACTCCGTATGACGGAGAGGTATCTCTGGGCCCACTCGGTAATGCATCATCATAATGAGCTCAATGTGACTAAGGAGTTAGCCACGGGATCATGCGTTACGAAACGAGTAAAGAGACTTGCCGGTAACGAGATTGAACAAGGTATAGGGATACCGACGATCGAATCTCGGGCAAATAACATACAGATGGACAAAGGGAATTGTATACGGGATTGATTGAATCCCCGACATCGTGGTTCATCCGATGAGATCATCGTGGAACATGTGGGAGCCAATATGGGTATCCAGATCCTGCTATTGGTTATTGACCGGAGAGGTGTCTCGATCATGTCTGCATGGTTCCCGAACCCGTAGGGTCTACACACTTAAGGTTCGGTGACGCTAGAGTTGTAATGGGAATTGTATGTGGTTACCGAAAATTGTTCGGAGTCTTGGATGAGATCCCGGACATCACGAGGAGTTCCAGAATGGTCCGGAGGTAAAGATTTATATATGGGAAGTCCTATTTTGGCCACCGGAAAATGTTCGGGATTTTTCGGTATTGTACCGGGAAGGTTCTAGAAGGTTCTGGAGTGGGGCCCACCTGCATGGGGGGACCCACATGAACGTGGGTAGTGGGGGCAAGGCCCCACACCCCTGGTCAAGGCACACCAAGATCCCCCCTTAGAAGGAATAAGATCATATCCCGAAGGGATAAGATCAAGATCCCTAAAAAGGGGGGATAACAATCGGTGGGGAAGGGAAAGGATGGGATTTCTTTCCTCCCACCTTTGCCAACGCCCCAATGGACTTGGAGGGCAAGAAACCAGCCCCCTCCACCCCTATATATAGTGGGGAGGTGCATGGGAGCTGCACCCCTTGCCCCTGGCGCAGCCCTCCCCCCTCCTACTCCTCTTCCTCCGTAGTGCTTAGTGAAGCTCTGTCGGAGAACCACGAGCTCCACCGCCACCACGCCGTCGTGCTGCCGGAGCTCTCCGTCAACTTCTCCTCTCCCCTTGCTGGATCAAGAAGGAGGGGACGTCCCCGGGCTGTACGTGTGTTGAACGCGGAGGCGCCGTCCGTTCGGCGCTTGAATCGGATCTTCCGCGATTTGAATCGCCGCGAGTACGACTCCATCAACCGCGTTCTTGTAACGCTTCCGCTTAGCGATCTTCAAGGGTATGAAGATGCACTCCCTCTCACTTGTTGCTAGCATCTCCTAGATTGATCTTGGTGACACGTAGGAAATTTTTGAATTATTACTACGTTCCCCAACAGAGGTCACCTGGCTGTGTTGTGGAGATAGATACTGAGGTAACAGAGGATGGAAGAGTCATTTTCTCTAAGTTTTTTATGGCTTTAAAGCCTTGCATTGATTGCTTCAAGGCAGGGTGTCGTCCATATTTGAGCATAGACTCATCATTTTTGACTGGCAAGTGGAATGGTTAATTGGCAGCTTGCAAAGCTTTGGATGGACACAACTAGATGTTCCCTGTTGCTATTGGCTTATTTCAGTCAGAGACAGAGGTCTCGTGGACATGGTTCATGATGCAGTTGAAAAGATGCATAGGGCCAGTGTCACCTTTGGCAGTCCACACAGATGCATGCAAAGGGCTAGAAAACGCAGTGAAGAATGTTTTCCCCCATTGTAAGCAGAGGGAGTGCTTCGGCCATATGTGGATGAATTTGATCAAAAAATTCAGAGGGGAAGAATTTGGTCGCATGTGGCCAGCAGCAAGATCTTACACTAAACAGACACATTCATATCATCTTGGTAAGATAATGACAGCATGCCCTGAGTTTGGTCCATGGGTGAACACCTACCATTCTCTATTATGGTATAGGTCAGGATTTAACACTGCCATCAAGTGTGATCATATCAACAACAACTTGGCAGAAAGTTTTAACAACAAGGTGAAGCAGTTAAATTTTTTGCCTGTGCATGACATGGTTGACCAAATCAGGATCATGATCATGCGCTTGTGGGAATTGAGAAGAAGGATTGGTGATTGTCTACAAGGGGATAAGCTTCCTGCAGTGGTACAACAGGTGGTCAATAGGAGCAGAAATCTTACACATTTATCTGTTGAAAAATCTTCTGTGTGGGGTGCTGAAGTTAGAGATACCAAAACTGGTAGAAGGCATGTTGTTAACACTGAAATGCATGATTGCACTTGTTTGGAGTGGCAGCACACTGGGAAACCATGTGATCATGCCATACTTTTCTTGGCCTCCCGACCGAAGATAAACATGCACCCATATTTGCACGAATATTACTCAGTAGCAAGATTCAAGGCTGCATATGCAACTCCAATTCCAGCACTTACAGATCAGTCTCAGTGGCCTAAAGTGGAAATTGAATTTTCCATGTGTCCTCCCCTAACAAAAAGAAAGGTTGGTAGGCCTAAAGAGAGTAGATTCAAGGCATGGTTTGAGAAAGGTGGGAGTAGTAAAAAGGGCAAGGGAAAGAAGGATGCAAAGCCAAAAAAGGTCCCAAAAAGGTAACAAAAATAGATGCAAGTTGTGCCAGGAACTTGGGCACCGAGTTGGATCTCCCAAATGTTGTTACACTCCTGAAAGGCCAAAGTATGTGGGCATATGTTTGCATTGTTTACTATTTTGTTGCATTTTTCAATTATTAACCAGTTGACATGCTTTATCTTTTTAGGAGGAAGCGTGCAGGTGAGCCCCTTGTTGTTCAAGAGTGCTGGCCAAAGAAAAAGGCAAGAGGCAATGGCTGTAGAAGAAAGAGAAATTTTGGTGAAACAATACACATTCAATCAGACTTGGATGGTGTGGTGCAAAATGAGCAAGACTTGGATGTGCTGCTGCAAGATGAGCAAGATTTTGATGTTCTAGTGCCAACTGAAGATATGGGTACCTCCGAAGATATTCCAGCTGATGTTGTGCAAGCTGAGCCTATGTTGGAAGTTGAGTTGCCAACTGAAGATATTCCAGCTGATGTGGTGCCAACTGAGCCTATGTTGGAAGTTGAGTTGCCAACTGAAGATATTCGAGCTGATGTGGTGCCAACTGAGCCTATATTGGAAGTTGTGTTGCCAACTGGTGATATTGGGTCCGATGATACTGCAACTGTTGTGGTGCGAATTGAAGCTGCTGTTCCAGGCAGTCCAGTGAAGAAAATCAAGAGCTTGAGTGAACTGGGTGTTGTACAACCAAAAACAAGCATTGGTAAAAAGAAGAAGAAGAAATCGAGTGGTAGGAAGAAGCAGAAGTGAAAATTTGTTGAAACTTGGGTATTGCTACTATGCTGTAGTAATAAAACCTTGCCTGAATTTGTGTAATGGTATTTTTACTTTGATATGATGTGTATTTTTGTAATACTATTGAAGTTTGAGACAAAATTCAAATTTGAGCCAAAATTCAAATTTGAAGTTATTTGGTCTGTGGTATTGGTGTTACAATGATTTCTGGACTATTACGCATGTTAGTTGATTAATCGGAGCACTTTTATTATGTGAAACTCTGGACATGAAAAATGTGCTCCACATGAGCTCCAAAACCCCTCCAAAGCTAGGGAAAACAGACCCATTTGTAAGCAAGTTTTTTTTCAACCTTCTCTAAATGAGCCAAAAAAGGAAACTCGACATCTAGTGTGTGTATATAAGAGTCCTTCCTGATATTGGATCGTTTCAATCAAGTATGACATGTTTAACACTAAACCCTAGCTCACTTCTCTTCAAAACCCTACAACCTCGTTGTTGATAGCCATCTTTTGTGAAGGTTTTTTCATGAAAATATCCGTAGTCCAAGTTTCTTATTTTTCCTAGATACTTAGTCACATAGAACAATGATCGACACAAGTTTTATATTTTTTTGATTTTTTTTTTGAATTAGTTATGCTCAACCCTAACCGTTGAAAACCTCTCAAAACCCCTCAAAACCCCGCACTCCTCTGGGCCATTGGATCGCTGTGAATGGACGGTCTGGATCAGGCACTAGGGCTACGTCAGCGATTCGCGGGCTGCACTCTGATTGGCTGATTCGAAGATGCTGAATATTATAACACGCAGCATTCTGGACCATTGGATGGATGTGAACATAAGCAACGGTCTGGACCAGGAGCCACGTCACAGATCCGTAGGCTGCGCTTTCATTGGCTAGCCGTTTTAGCCCATTTTTTTACGTTGTATAAGACTGAGCAGGCCTGCCATGTGTTGTTGGGCTTAATTAAAGCGGCCCACCCATTGGACCGATGGACACCACGCTGCATTTGAGCAGGCCTGAAAAGCATGCACGCGCGCGCAGCCCTGCCGCGGCCGCCCTCGCAGCGTTCGACGTTGCATGCATGGCATCGAGCACGCCCGCCGACACCCTCGTCGCATTATGGCTATTTACCCATTATAGATGGGTCTAGATGCCCGACCATCGCTAACCATTGCATGCATGGCATCGAGTTCATCTCTCGACGCGTTTTTAATTGCTAGAGTGCTACGCGGGCTGTTGGCATTACTACCACAATGCATGCGCGTGTACACACGGGTTGGCTTGGGTGACTCGATGCCATATTGCCCGTTTCCCATGCCATTACGAGGGAGAGGAAAACAAAACGTTAAAACGGTGCACCTCGGCTATTTAAGCACACCCAAGCCTACATCTTCCTCTCACTCTCCTTCATCTCCCATCTTCACCACAAGCCGTCCGAGCCGTCCCAAGATCCACTCGAAGCAAGCAAGATGCAGTTCACCAGGGCTACCTACCGTGTGCCGCCCACCTTCCCCGAGAGGCTCTACCCTGCCGGAGTTCGGGTGGAGAACACCCTACGGGTGTGGGCGATCTCGAGGTGGAGGGGGCAAGGGGGCTGACCGAGTTCTTCCTCTCCGCCGGCTACCGCCACCTCCCGAGGGGCTCTCCGGCCATGTTCCGTGTCGAAGAGGTCAGTAACAATGGCCTCCTGTCGGGCTCATCGTGAGGTTCACCAACCCCTTCGACGCCTACTACCTCCTCGACCGTGTTTTTTGGTGTGGATGCGAGTTCATCGCATTCACCATGTACAACATCTTCACCGACTTCGACAGCGCCTTCCCCGCCGATGAGCGCATGCACACCCTCCCGTACCCCACCGACGACGACAAGTGAAGGAGTTGACCATGGAGGAGAGGAGTTGGCCATGGAGGAGTTGGCCTTGGAGCAAGCAAGCAAGCCGGTGGTGTTTTATTATTGTCGTGTTGGGTTGAACTATGAACTATCTATATAAGTTGTAATGGTACTATGTATGTCGTGCTACCCTTATCTATATTAGTTGTAATGTGGTACTATCTAGCTCACACAATGCTACTACTTATGCTAACATATTGTGATGTGTTCTATCTGGGTTTTTTTTTCTATCTAGTTGATATTGGTCAGTTGATATATATCGTGCTTGATGTTCTATCTAGTTGATCTATGTGTTACTAATAAAAGGTAGATTCCACTATGGACATGCAAGTGTATGGGTACCCAAATTTATTTGCAATTTTTTTTTCATATCTTGGTGTGCTGCATGTGTGCATGCATGTATCTAGGCCCTGTCTAATAGGGTCACCCTAGCTAGTAGGTGTAGGGTGCAAATTTTTGTTCAACCATGGACATGCAACTAATTTAGTTCATGCAAATAATTATTGGATTAACTCAAATGCACAAAAGAAATATTTCTGTGCTCCTAAAAATATTGGTTTGAATTTTACCTCTGGCCAATATTTTCAGAGCAAAATAGGAACATTTTCTTCGACCTATTTGAAGCGAATTTTAACTTGATCATTTCCAAAAATGATTTCTGAGGCTTTCACATATCCCCATTTAATTTGGGTTTCATGGAACCATAGACATGTATAAAAACAATCACAAAACAATAGTGGACAAGCAACAAATATGTAAAGAAAAACAAAAAAGTTACAATACATACGGCCCAACATTTATTCGACAGAAAAATTTGGCTAAAGAAAAAACAAGTAAAGAAGTATATGTTTGTTAAAGGTTTATTTGCTGAAGCAACATTTTATTTTGAGGTTTTAGTCGAAGCATTTTTTTCTAAACATGGGTGCCTCTATGCTATAAAACTGGGCTGGTGCCCCTACGCGGGTGGGCTTGTCTCTATTTGGGCCTCGTTATTTTTTCACGGCCCAACATCTATTCGGCAGTAAGATTTTTTTTACTAGAAACTGAATTTGGGGGTGTGCACTCTGTTAACTGAAGAACAAGAACAGAGCATGAACACTGAATATTTCTGCTTCGGTTCAGTTACATGAACTTGGCATGGTGCACAGATCGCATCCTCTACCCTGACAGACCTAAATGCCCCCTCTAATGACGGATGAACAAGAAGTAAAACAAAAACAAAGCAATGACACAACAATAGAACCCCCCTACCATGATATTTGCTTGCTTCTGCAAATTGATCGTCTCCATTTGATTTTTCTTGATCTTCTTCAGTTCCTCGGTTAGTTCAGACTCCAAGTGCAGTTCAGCATTGCGCGCATACCTCGCCATCGGCACGACTCTGCCCGCCCCATCTGTCCGCGCTCGACCCCCCCCCCCCCCAAAAAAATTCTCCATCTGCGGCACCCCGCCCAAATTGAGCTCCCAGGTTGCGGCTCCGCTCGAATCAATGTAGCCCTCGAACTTAATCCTCTCAACATAATCATCCATCCACTCGAAATGTGTGCATTTCTTCAGGATCCGAAAACAACAACATGAACCCTAAATTCCAAATTCGAGGGGAAAAAACAAAATATGGAGAAATCAGAGCAAACGGCAGTGAAAGAACGGGCTAAGAACTGAGATCTAACCTTGCCATCCCTTCCTGCCATTGTTTTGCTCAAGCACTTCACAAATTCCCGCCCAAGATTTCCATTCTCATCAGTCCTACTGACCCACCATTTCAGAGGCTCTGGGCGTGGGCAGTCAGGGCACCTTGTGAGCGGCACTGGACCATACTGACGCCATTTTGAGTGCGTGGCGGAGGAGGTGGACATCTGCACTAGGTCGCCGGAGAAGAGGAAGAATGGGGAAACGGGAAGCAATGGGCGGCGACGGGCACGGGCGGTCGTCTCTTCTAGCTGCGAAGAGGTGGGTCCCGCGCTTACTGGACAAGTGGTGGGTCCCGCGCTTACGTGGATAAGTTGTGGGTCCAGCCCATAACAGCTAATGAGGGCATCAGTTCAGCTTAAGGGCCATGTCGTGTCTGGGCTATTTACTCGCTCAAAAGTGTCGCCCCAAAGCCATTTTCGTCAACAACGTCGCACTCCGTCCAATTCCCACGAAAGATGTCGCACATGAGCTATTGACCCAAACTTTATCACCTCCTCAAACAAAATAGCTGATACAGTTCTCTACCCTTTAGTACCTGAATGCCAACTTGACTCTGTTCTCTTTGTGGCACCAGGTCTATCATCAAAACAGAGTTCTAAATAGTTCTCAAGTTATTTGTTTTGGATGTGCAAATCTTTAGTTCTTGACCACTGGATGCATGACAACGAAATTTTAGTGGCACTCCAGTTATGAATAGGTTTCCAATTGATACTGGAGCTCTGAAAATTTTATCACCTCCTCAAACGAAAGAGCTGATGCAACTCTCTACCCTTTTAGTACCCGAATGCAAACTTGGCTCTGTTCTCTATGTGGCACGAGGTCTATCATCAAAACAGAGTTCTAAATAGTGATCACAGGAGTTGAACACACACCTGCAAGGCTGCATTACTGAGAACTCAAATACCCCCTCTATCTGAAATGCCTATAAAACGATTGAAATGTGAGAGCAGTCGGAGCAACAATGTAAAATGATCATTGAAAGTTTACGCCCAGTGAGAGCAATTTAACATGAACTCCTACAAACATAGCAGCAGCGAGTATGTCGTTCAATCCAAAAGAACAGATGTAGCAGTCAACTACTCACATTTTCTCCCCTTATGTCCTGAAGCACCACCCAAAAGAAACAGGCCTAATAAAAAGGATTATGGAAAAGCAACAGAGCTTCCTAGACAGTCAGACCTCTCCATCACTCAAGTGGGCCGCCCAAGTTTTGCACGTAGACTGCAAGTTTCATCATGACCCTCCAGGCCAGGTGCGACTCATCCTCCACATCGTGCTTCTCGCGCTCCACCTCCTGCAGCCGCTGCTTCACAGCAAGGAGCTCCTGCTGCTGCATGAGCATATTCTCTTCCATCGTCCTCAGCTCACTCCTCAGGACCCGGGTCTCCTCATCGACGACGGCCTTCACGCGGATCTCTTCCTGCGTCGCGGCTGCTTCCATCAACCTGAGCTTCGTCCTCAGACGCGCAATCTCCTCGTTCTTCGACCGCATCTCGGACCCGGCGTCTTTGGAGCTCATCTTGCCCGATGACGGTGTCGATGCGTGAGCAGCTGCACGGGTGATGCATTTCGCTCTGGCTCCGTACTCCAGGGTGGAGATCGTCTTGTGCAGGTCCTTTGGGTCAGGGCTTGCACACAGGATCATTAGGATCTTGGATCCCGCGTCGTCAAATGAATCCTGAAATTGCATTGAAGAAACATAAGCTTTCAACTAAGTACTGATAAGAGGAAGATGAATAGAAACGGCATGTGGTTATCCCGTACCCGTAGCAGCATTGTGAGCTTGCTGTCCCGGAATGGGACATGTTAGTCACCGTTGGCAATCGCCTCAACCACCCGCTTCAGCGTCGTGTTCCCTTGATTGATTCTACCAGTCTGCGCAAGACTAACCAGTGTTAATTATGAACCAGACGTGCAAGAAACTGTTAAACTGAATTTGCAGGTTGCAGCTCATTAGTTAGCTCAGCAGCCTCAGCTGCTACAAATATGTTATGGAGTGTTTAACCATGAATTAATTCTTCTAGCATATCAGCTACAAGCTGTGAAAAATGCATACCAGCTACATAATAATGATTCAACTGCAATAACATGCTGATCATTTTTTTCAAAGAGAAACTGAAAACATAATTCAGTTATAATTATCCGTAACATTGCGCACCTCGGATTTGGCTTCATAAACATGAGTTGCTAAAATATGTTCATGCAGTTGCTATTTGTCTAACCAGAACTCGTATACAATTGCAGTTCATTACTCCAGTTAGCTGCTAAAACATGTTCATGTAGTCCTTAAACATGAGTTAATTCTTCTAATACATCAGCTACATAATAATGATTCAACTGCAGGCATTCATAAGGTGTCACCTCAGATTTGGCTTCATGTCCAGTTTGGCCTGCAGCTTCTATATTCTCAGAGCCAGCCATGTCCACAAGCATGAGCCTTCCTCCCACTGACGGCACATCCAAGATTATCTGCACAAGCAACACAAAGCAAAGCCAATGAGAAGGCATATCTCTTATAAACAGCATGCCTACAAGTTCATATACAAGTCAGAAGAACAACCATGCAGTGGCTCCGCGAACTCCTCGCGTTACAGCTTGTGCCCTTCACAGCGCGCCGCTTCTCCACTTCGGCGACTTCTCTTGATATCTTCGCTGCTTCATTTCCGGATATGTATGTTGCATTTTTAGGACCTGTTCCCATCAGTTCTAGCCCCACCTGTACATAGTGCATTGAAAAGATTCAACAAAATTATATCAACCCAAAGGTTCCCTTTACAAATTCACACTCCTATCCTATGCATGAGTATCACAAAATTCAGGCCTTGCTGCCAGGTATATGTATCATAGATTCAATAACCATACACTTGACTGGATTATAGATTCACCATCCGATGCATTCCTGGCTTTTTTTTTATTGCAAATCCAGTCTCCCTGACAACATAGATGTCAACGTATTTTGTACATGGTACATTTGAAATGATTAAACCAAATTATATCAACCCACAAATTCTCCATTATAGATTCACCCCTATGCATGAATGCCGCAAAATTTAGGCATCATCCGAAAGAAACTGATCTACAATAAAAAAATAATTGAGAAGTGACTTGAGAGTGTGACCTTGGGATTGGCTCCTCTGCTGCTGGCGAGCAGATCGTAGACCTGCTCATTGTAGATCTCCAGCACGGAGACCGTCACGAAGCCCTCACCGCCACCGCCGCAGCCCCCGCCCTCCAGTATGTCCGTGAGCGCGCGGTACACGACGCCGGGCTGCTCGTCGGAGCCGAACATGGTGTGGCTCTTCCCGGAGCCCGTGGGCCCGTAGACCATGACGGTGCACTTGGCGCCCGCGCGCACCCCCGCGACCCTCGGCCGCACGAACCGGCCGTAGAACGCCTCCAGGCCCTCGTCCGCCGACGCCGACACGCCGTCGAGCGCAAACTCGCGGCACGCGCACCGACGTCCCGCCGCCGACGACCTCCAGAGCGGACTCCGCGCCGCCACCGGCAGAGGTTAGGCTCCGGATGCGCGCGACCGCCTCGACCGGGCGCTCCTGGCGCGATCGGCGGTGGGGACGCGGAGGCGGCCGGTGGTGCTCCTCGGGGCAGGGCCGGCCCTGAGGGGGGGCAGGGGGGGCGGCCGCCCCGGGCCCCCAAAATCCAGGGGCCCCCTCCCAGGTATTTTGTATGCTGATAGCCCATAGGCCCTTAGCGTCTCTTTAGAAAAATAAGCAGCCCAACTAAAGGTATAGAGAAAGGAAGGTACGTGCGTAGCAGCCTAATTTCCGCCGAGTAATAGGGCAAGTAAATTCACGTAATCATCTCGTTCCATCTTCCTTATGATCGTTATACCTGAGTTCGTGACGATCCCTAATTTCCCATTCCCTTGTCCCGTTGGTCACGAACTCCCTGCCTCAAGCCGCTGCAGCCGGCAGACAGTTCTGCAGGCGATGGACGCATCCACCCAGGCCGTGGCAATTGTCATCGCCCAGCGCCCCCTGTCTCCACTTTCCAGAGCTGCTGGCGCGGCGCATACCTACATCGACTTCTGGATCCCGCGGGAAGTCTGCATCGTATCATCACTAATGGCAATCCGATCAATCCCAGGTATATCATTATTACACCCCCGGATGAGTAAAAGGGCGTAATCTGTGTGAGAAATTGGGCCCTCAGCAATCATATTACTATTCCCTATTTCATATATATAATTTACCTTCAATAATTAGCAAAAAGTAACAATCAACATTTTTACTAATCAAATAATTTGCCTTCACATACACAATACATTTTTTTCAACACCCCATGTTATCAAGTCATCTAGAAAGTATGCATGTGATAGCAAAAAAGGAAAAGGGAAACATGATGGTGATTTGATAAAATCACCAAGAGGAGCGGTTGACAAAATTTTCAGATTTATATTACTGCTTCGATGAAGCTACATGATGAGTCGATGATAGCTAGTTGTCGTGGACGAATAGAATCAAGAAGAAATCATTGGATGGGATAGACAGCGACCCATCAAAAGTAACTTTCCACTGATGAATGTTAGAAGAAATTAAAGGTAATACTTACAAGTTATTCAACATAAATTGATTTTGAATACGTTCAAGTGTTTATTGGTAACATTTCATATGGACGTATATTAGTTATTATTGCCGTGATGCTTATAAAAGGGCCCCTCTATCGTAGTTTCGCCCCGGGCCCTCAGAATCTCAGGACCGGCCCTGCCTCGGGGTGGCCGGGGAGCAGAGGAGGAGGCGGCTGCTGGTGCTCTTCGGGGTGGCCAGCGAGCGGAGGAGGAGGCGGCTGCTGCTCCTGCTCATCGGGGTGGCGGGGGAGCGGGGGAGGAGGTGGCGGGTGGAGGCGGAGGGCGTGCCCGTGTGGACCCGGGCGAGGTCGCGGCGGATGGTGCCGACCAGCTGGACCAGGTCCTCCGCCGAGGCGAGGTGGGCGAGGCCGGGGCGGCGGCGCTTGGACGACCGCGGGGCGTGGCGGCGGCCGGGAGGAAGTTGAGGCGGCGCTTGGAGGCGGGCACCGGGCCGGGGCTGGGGGCCATCGCGAGGCGCGGCGGCAGCGTGCGCGGCGACATCGGCGGGGCCAGCTAGCTCGATCCGTCCGGATCACGGTACGGTGGCGAGCGGTGGGATTGGCGGGGTGGAGGCGGAGCTTGGCGAGACGAGAGAAGAGAGACCGCTATTCAAACATTTGAATGTGTGGGGGTGGCGGCGGCGGCACTAGGCATGGGCATAGGCAGTGGCCGTTGGCCCGTTGCGCGGTGGGCTTTGATGACGAGCCTCACGAAAGTATCTACTCCGTATTATTGCCTCTCTGCAATTTTCAAAAAAAAAAAAAAATTTATTGCCTCTCTCTCTCTACCATCGTCAATCCATGCTTGTTTTCTCTTCGTTTTATTCGTGCTGAGGAGAAGCAACGGATGCTACGTACTAGTACTCCTATTGGGCAGTGCATTCACCAGTCGGGCTTGCCGTGTCTTGTCTTGTCAAACACGACGACGAAGAAAATGGTGGTGGCCAATGTAGAGCAGCAGAGCACTAACAAATCTGAGCCAGAGATCTTAACACTTGTATTTCCAGCATCGAAACTACTTTTCGCACGACGGCTGATCCAAAGGTGCTAAGACTTGATCAAAGGCTGAGCTGGCTGATCGCGCGTAAATCGTCCCAAGAGAGTCGTGTGTGTAGCACTTACAGCATATATCTCCCACCAGCCTCCCCAGGATGATCAACGGACTACTACCCTTTTCTTTAATTATTATACTACTATACGTATATGTTATATGCTGTAATAATGGTACCGCAGCTGATGCCCAAGTGTGTGTATTTTAAGTTGTACTGATCCGCTTGTACTACTCACTGCTAATTACAAATAAATACTCCCTCGGGTCCTTTTTACTCCGCATATAAGATTTGTCTGAGGTCAAACTTGGTAATGTTTGACCAACTTTATTTTATAGAGAAAGGTATTAACATCCACAATATGAATGCAAGCTAAAAGAGCAGGGCGTCTCAGACAGAAGTATCATAGAAACATCAAATCCAGCAGTAAAATTAGTACTACTCCAACAATATGCAGAAGCAGAAACGAAGATGCATCCAACTTGAAGAAAAAAGCATGAGTATGGAGCTTCCTTGTTGCAAGAAAAAATGACTGCATATTCCAAGTATTCATACGGCGGGAGGGGGAACACTACAACCCACTCCATCACTACTAGGAAAATGCTTATAGGTAGGACATCAGTAGTAGCGCTGGAAAAAAGCAATCGCTGCTGCTAATTAGCAGTAGCGCTGGTCCGGGGCAGCACTACAAGTAATGCTTTAGCAGTGGGACCCAACGCTCCCACCGACACTAGCTGTAGTAGCAGCGTTGTCCAGGAAACAGCGCTACTACTAAGATTTTAGCAGTAGCGCTTTATTTTACGGCACCGCCACTGCTAATGGGCCCCACTTAATAGTAGCGCTTTTCCTGAAAAGCGCTACTACTAAGTACCATAGCAGCAGCGCTTTCTGGGAAGCAGCGCTACTGCTAGTTGTGGCTGGTGCCACCTTTTCACCCCCCCTCCCCCTCCTCCCCCCTTTGCCCTCTCTCCCCCTCCTTTCCCCTCTCCCCTCTCCACCATTGTTGCCCTTCTTCTCTCTTCCTCCTACCTCTCTTCTCTCCTCATTAATGCCCCCCTCCACCAACTCTCCTCCATAAATGGCCTTCTCATCTCTCTCTTCCTCCTACCTCTCTTCTCTCCCCATTAATGCCCCCCTCCACTATAACTCCCTCTCCATTAGTTAGCTAGAGTCATCTCTCCTCCCCAACAACTAGATCTAGCTAGCTATTTAGCCATCCACACTTTTGATCCCTATAGGTAGCGAAAGGCCTCATCTAACCGTGCTCGGTCTCTCTTGGGAGATTTATAGGTGAGTAAAAAGTTGTTCATTTCAAGAATGGGAATATGTGTGTTTGGGATATGTAGATGTTTGTGCGAGTGACATGCCCCTGAGTTGCTTATGTTTTGCCGAAATGTCGATTTATTTCCGTTTCGGTGAATTTCGAGCAAACTCGATATGTCCTATTTTTAGGCAAGGTCATGCCAAATTTTTATATGACTTTGATGCATGCATGCATTTTGTTTATAACCCTTTTGCTTGTTATACTATGCAGTCGGTCATGAAGGTGAGTGGATGGAACGTGGAGTGATACATGCAATCCGCGGTGATGGACATGTATGCAAATAATCGGACTAGGATGAGATGTCCGTGTGCAAGATGCAAAGAAGGAGTCCTTTTGGACCATTTTGATCGTGGCACTTTGAAGGCGCACCTGCTGATGAATGGTTTCATGGATGGCTATACTCGGTGGATAAGTGAAGAAGATGATGATGATGAGGACGTCCACATGGCAGGGAATAACGACATGGGGCTAGACGAAGAGATGACCGATCGACATGAAGACGATGGCGCCGGACATGGCGGCGGGGAAGAGTCCGGAAATGACGGTGGCGGAGAAGATTCCGAACACGGCGAAGAAGAGTCCGGACATGGCGGAGAAGAGGCGGCGGTCACGCCGCAGTCTTCGACGCTACTAAGTGCAGTCGTGCAGGACCCTCATGTTTGAGACCTCCTTCGCAAGAGTACGACTAGCGAGAGAGCTGCTTCTAGAGAGGAGGCCAAGCTGGCGCAACTTGAAGTAGACTCAAAGACTGTTGCGATCCCGAGGTGACCCGCTTGAGTTTAACGCTCGAACTTCTAAAGACCAAGGCCAAAAACAAATGGACAGACAAAAGCCTCGATGAGCATTTGAAGTATCTACATAATAAAGTTCTTCCCGCGGGGAACCTGTGTCCTACTAGTGTCGAGGAGGCCAAAAAAATCGTTTGCCCTTTTGATTTGCCGCACATTAGGTACCACGCATGCATCAAAGATTGCATCATTTATCGGGGGGAGCACGCGGAAAAAACCAGCTGTCCAGTGTGCAATGCTTCTCGATACAAGAAGGCAGGAAAGAAAGCTCCTCAGAAAGTTGTATGGTACTTTCCGATCACTCCCCGTCTGCAGCGGTATTTCGTAGATCCTAAGAAAGCAAAGCTCATGCGCTGGCACGTGGAGAGGAAGAAGCCCGATGATGGAGATGATCCGAAGCTGAGACACCTCATAGATGGTAGCCAGTGGAGAGCATTCAACGCCGTATATGGATTTGCTGCAGAAGATCCAAGGAACATCGTGCTTGGTGCGAGTACCGATGGCATGAATCCGTTTGGAAACCAGAACACCAACCACAGCACATGGCCCGTCTTTGTATGGATGTACAACCTCCCCCCATGGAAGTGCATGAAGACAAAGTACATACACATGAGCATGCTGATTCAAGGGACGAAACAACCGGGAAATAATATTAACCTGTATATGGGGCTTCTGAAAGAGGAGCTAGACACGTTATGGAAAACACCGGCATGGACATGGGACGCCAGCAAAGGAGAGTATTTCCATATGAGAGCCGCGCTGATGACGACGGTGCACGACTATCTCGGTTACGGGTACACCTCAGGCCAGGTGTGCCACGGATACTGCGGATGCACGAGGTGCATGGATGATACAACGTCTCAGCAGCTTACATCAACGAAAGATGGCGGGTCCGGGAAAATCGTGTACATGGGGCATCGTAGATGGCTTGAGAAGGATGACCCGTGGAGAAAGCGTGGAGATCTATTCAATGGGTTGGCTGAGCATCGAGGACCTCCACGTAAGAGGAGCGGCGCCGAAATCAACGAGTTGTTGTAAAACTGGGAACAGTGCCCCCCGCCGGGAAAGATGAAAAAGGCGCCGGAGCCGCTACTAAAGGTATAACGAGGTCTGTTTTTTGGGACTTGGAGTACTGGCCTAATCACGACACGCCTCGTAGCCTTGATCAAATGCATATCACGAAGAATGTCCTCGAGAGCTTGCTTGGCACACTGATGAACATGCCGGAGAAAACCAAGGATGGGCCGAAGGCAAGGAAAGACTTGGAAGATTTGAAGATTAGGAAAGATCTCCACCGTAAAAAGTCGACGGAGGAGACGAAGACGGAGACGGAGGAGGGGGAAAGGGGCAGAAAAGTCAATAAGAAGGAGAAGAATTATTGCCCCCCTTCTTGCTTCACCTTAAGTGCGAAGGAGATCGATTAATTCATCAAGTGCCTTATGGGAATCAAAGTCAGTTCCGGTTACTGTGGGAAGATAAGCAGATTTCTAGACACCAAGAAGAAAAGGTTCAGCGGGATTAAGTCTCATGACTGTCACATGAACGTTAACGTCATCGCCAAAAATGAGCCATGGGTACACGCTAAGCACGTGACACAATGCTTCTTCATAACCGACCCGGCCAATCCCAGACGCGTGTTGTCGTGAGGAGAGGCAAAAGGAGCATCGTCGGAATGGATGGAGTCGCCAACGAGGAAGACTACGACCAATACGGCAACCCGATGAGGGAAGATGACGATGACGATGAAGCATACGTGAAAAGAAGAATCAATACTACATTACCTAAGAAATATCGTACTCCAAGGTTCCAGAAAAGTCACAAGGAGGGGCTCAATTATTCGGCAACGAACAAGAAAGGGAAGAAGCTCAATGTGAAATGTCGTCGACGCAGCTGAGAAACCATCATTTATATATATGTATCTATTTTGTGTACGCACTTAAGTAACCGTTATCGGTCAACTGATATGTTACCACCACATGCATGGTTCCGGTGATATTCGCGCAGTGTGGGAGAGGGAGACGCCGTCGTCGGAAGAAAAACAAAAAAACAAAAACAAAAGGGAGAAAGCAATACAAAAGAAAAAGAAAAGTAAACAGAAAAGAAAAGGAAAATAATAAAAAGAAAAGAAAACTAAAAACTAGAAAAGGAAAATAATAAAAAGAAAAGAAAAATAGCGGTAGCGCTGGTTTGGGAACCAGCGCTATAGCTAAGTTAGCTATAGCGCTGGATCCTAGTCCAGCACTACTGCTATTTGTATTTTAGAATTAAAAAAATAAAAATTGGAATAGTTAGCAGTAGCGGTGGTTTAGGATCCAGTGCTATAGCTAACTTAGCAGTAGCGCTGGATTCCAAACCAGCGCTACTGTTATTTTGAGTTAACCCCCCGCCGCGCGGGCTCAAAATTTCACCAAGTCATTTCTCCCCCATCTCCACCTCTCCCCCTCCGTCGCCGGCCGCCGCCCGTGCCCGCCGTAAACGCCCCTGCCCGCCGTCGACCTCGACGCCGGTCATCTCCCGAGCCCTCCCTCGACCTCCGTCACCGCAAGGGTCCACCCTCGACCTCGTCGCCGCCGCCCTCTCCCCTGCCCTCGACCTCGCCGCCGCTGCCTTCTCCCCCGCCCCGTAAGCCTCTCCCTCTCATCTCCCTGCCCTCCTCTCTCTCTCTCTCTCTGTGCGCTCTCTCTGCTCTCTGCTCTCTCTCTCTAATATGAACCCTAGCCTAGCTAAGTGTTGGATGTATGAACCCTAGCTAGGAGATGTAGCAGAGAGAGAGCAATTTAGTTTAGGGCAATTTAGCAAATTTAGTTTAATGCAATTTAGCAATTTAGTTTAGGGCAATTTTGTTTAGGGCAATTTTGTTTAGGGTATATAAAATACCTATAAATAAAAAACAGTAGCAAATTGCACTAAACTAAAAAACAGTAGCAAATATTTATAACAAACAGTAGCTAAAATTTATAAAAAACAGTAGCTAATTAGTTTTTGTAGGTATATAAATTAGCTATACAAAACTGTAGCTAATTAGGGCAGTAGCAAATATAGCTAGGGCCAATTTTTTGGTTTTATAAAAAACAGTAGCTAAAATTTATAAAAAACAGTAGCTAATTAGTGAGGTCATTATGCAAAGGTTTTTGGTTTTTGAAAAGACCACTAATTTGCAATGTTTAGTGAGGTCATTTCACTCTATGTACTTGCTTGAATGATATATTTTGCAAATGATATATGTCATTGATGTTATATGATTTTGCAATATTGGTTAAATGTAGGAGCTCTTTTACGGTACCCCTAAATGAATGTGAGCCATCCATCCGTCTTAATCTGATGGTTAATCTTAGATGGTACTCCAATACAAGTCCTAGGGAGTACTACCTCAAACAAATATGGAGTACCTTGATGGTAGGGGTAAAATCGTAATCAATTGGTGATCTATTTATTTCTCAATCTTATAGGAGTATTAATTATAAATAGAAATCCAGTGCACGATTAAATAGAATGAGACGACAATTCCGTGGGGACTTGCTCGTAAGGGCGTGAACTCATACTTAAAACATAATTTTGTGATGAATCCTAATCCCAAACCAATATCATTCGCAGAAAGAAAATCTCAAAATCAATACAATGATCCTGCATGGCGGGCCTTGATGATCGTAGGGTCATCACCACCGAGGGGATTTGAAGTAGGCTAGAGAAGCTCACATCGTGCGTTCATGCCTCCCAATCCAGGTTGTGCACACCGTGATGTGCATGTCAATGGCGGCCGCCGATGGCTGTGGCTACGCGAATTGGTCGGGGATGACTCCGAGAAACTGGCCCATCACGGTTGTTTGGGGAGGAATGCAGATCTTATAGCGCGGCAGTTCAATTAATCTACAATTAACAGGAATTCACGGATGACTATTACCAATACATCTCACGAGCGGGGCAGTGATGGGGAGGACAAATGCTCTAGCCGCTACCACGATGAGGTAACAAACAATGCGATTGCGGCGGCCAGATGCGGTTGATTGCGATGGAAGAAAAGTGAAAACTAATTAGCCAAGGCAAATGGTCCAGAATACCCCTGTAGATGGATGGTTGGATTTATCTGGTACTCCCACCTCCCCGCAGGGAGTACCAGGGTACTGTAAAAACTCTCAAATGTAGAAAAATATCCGAGTGGCCTATGTTTTCCCGGAATGTTGATTCATTTCCGTTCTGGCAAATTTCAGGCGCTCCATATGTCCACTTTTTAGCAAAGGTCATGCCGAAAATTTCCGTGATTTTCGGCATGACTTGTGCTAGAAACTAGGACATATTGAGTGCCCGGGATTTGCCGGGGGGGAATGAATCAACATTCCGACCAAACATAGGCCCCTTTTTTCTCTTCATTATATCTTTTATTTACAATTTTTGAATAGGAAACATGTCTAGCCAAGCCGAAGCCGGGGGTTCTGCTCGCCTCGAAGAAGACCCCATCGAGGCAGCAAATCACTATTTCGATTACCTGGACGAACAGCAGACGGGGGTGCATGGTGGCGGCAATGGCACCAAGCCCGACACCGACGCCGACACCGGCACCAGCACTGGCACCGGCACCGACACCACCCCCGAGACCGGCAATGATGCTGTCGTAGCCGGTAAAGCACCAAAGCAGAAGAGGTCACGAAGACCAAACAAGCTCGGCATCGGACAAATTGTGGTCACGGAGATGCACCCCAAGAAGTTAGAGCCAACGGCGCCGGAGGAAGCGCGCAAGTGCTGGGGCAATCAACTAGGATGCATTCTCAGGGAAACCACCAACATCAAGGACGAGAAGTTGAAGAAGATACCACATATGCAGAACATGCTCCTAAAGAAGTTGCACAATAGGTTCCTGTTCCCCGGCCGGGATGAAAGCAAATTTAAAGAGCCGTGGGACGACGTCGCCATGACAAAGATAAACGACAAGGCGATGGTGACGTTCACCAGCGACTTGTCCGCCTGGAAAGTTCGGGTGAAAAAAGCGATTGCGAAGAATGAACTGTGGTCCAAGATTCATGCTGATAATCCGTCAATACAGGAAGAGGACTTTGAAAAATTCAAGGAGACTTGCGCTAAAGAAGAAGTCAATGCAAGGTCGGAGAAAATGAAGGCGCTCCAGGCCAGGAACACGCCTCCCCACCGCCTCGGAAGCTGTGGTTACGAGGGGAAGAGGCACGTATGGGCCAAGGAGGACGCCGAACGTGAAAGTCACGGAATCCCAGATCCCTTGGCGGAGTTCACCGACCCGCTGGAGCGTGACTGGATCAGGGCCCGGTACAAGTGGGACCGCATCAAAAAGATATTTTACACGGACCCGAACACGAGGGAGTTCATGAGACTTCTGGTAATTGTTATATTACCACATTATCATATTAGCTTCCAATCAATTCGACTACAAGTTTTGTCACATTATTAGTAAACCATCCACGTTCCTTTTGCAGAAAGAGCAGCACCAAAAGGCAGCCGAAAGCGACGAGTCGTCACAGTCGTCGGCGAGGCCCAAGTGGGACACCCCATTCAACCGGGCCCTGAACATACTGAAAAAGGTCCCGGAGGACAAACCGCCATCCTATGGACGTGTGCACGGCGTCGGAGATGGCGCCTCGTGGAAGACGTGTTACCGCGAGGAGCCAGAGGAAAGAAGGAAGAGACGGTTGGTCGTCACTCAGCTGACCATCGACGAGAAGGTCGCGATTGCGGTCAATAAGACCAAAGCGGAGACCAAAGACGAGTTGCTCGGGGCAGTCAATGCAGCGGTCAGTGACGCGGTGGCATGCTTGATAGCAATCCAAATAAAGGGTCGGAGGACTTTCCCCTTCCCAGCTTTGTCGGGAGCAATTCGGTGAACATCACAGCACCAGCACCTGCTCAAGCAACCGCAAAAGGTCCCGCTCCAGTTCATAGCAGCCCGACCTCCGTCTCTGGCATGCTCGGCGGGCCTTCGTCGCTGGCTGAGCTCGACACCCTCACGGTAATTACGCGTCATACCCTTTTCACCAGCATGTCTATAGTCTTCCGTTTCAGTTGCCTTTCGGATGTTTGACGTCGCAGACATGTCTTCTTCGTAGGCCGACGATACCCCGTGCACCCTACTCTACGATATCAAGGGCCAGAAGGTGGCCGTGGGAAAGGCAACAATCGTGAAGCCGAAGGACCGCATGTTCCACAACCGAGAGATGCCCGATGGTGTCTTCAAGGTTAACGTGGCCAGTGTCTTAGCGGGCTTCGAGGATTTGCCTCCTCCGGTACCAGTCGATGACGAGGAGACCCCTAAGCGGATTGGCGCATGAAAGAGCTGGTTCTTGCCTTGGCCGAAGACTCTTCTTCGTCTTGAGGCGCCCATTATCACACCAACGACAGCTTCTCAAAAAGGTATGAACACCACCCCACCTACCAAATTACCTGCACCTGTCGTGGTGGGTGATAGCGGACGACGCGAGGGAGAGCCTCCATTAGTGCCAGATGACGTCGCCCCCGTTATTGAAGAAGCAAATGTTGATGATGACATGGAGGAGGATGATGATGACCCAGACAAGTATTTCAATACCGCCTATAATGATGGAGGATTGATGACTCAGGACGACGAAGACTCGGGCTATGAGCGTGGAGATGATGACTTGATGCTGCCTGATTTGCCGGAGCCGGAACGTCCTAAGGCGGAATGCAAAAAGTCTCTCTTCAAGCGATCCTCGCAGGAGACGCCTCCAGATGCCGCCTCTACCCAGCAACAACCCGAGGGCCGTCCACTGATTAGCCCGGCGACACTGGGGGTGGTGGTTAGGGAAGGTATGGTGGGCTCACTACCGCCACCCGCCAAGAAGCATAGGAGGAGACCGGACAGGAAAGGCCCTAAAGGCGCCAGAGCTGCTTCAAGCAGCCAGCCACCTCCGAAGCCCCGGGTGGTAGACAGAATACCTGTCGAAGGTAAGAAGCGTCTCCATGTCGCCGGCGACCCGATCCTACCTGCCAAAGCGCTAGAGCACATACTGAACAATGATCTAAGGAGACTCCATGAAGATGTGCTGGCCAGAGAGAAAAGCCTTCTCATCGAGGAAAAACCAGGATACCCGCTTTACGCGGCTCAGGTGCCGGGTGGGAAGTTGTACGTCGAGACCTGGCCCGCAAATCAGTCCATCCTGCGATTTGACTACATCTACGACATGTTCCACATGACCAAGCTGGATTTCCAGTTCATCCGCATGTATGCGCTGTATCTCAACTACTTCATCAGGATCGAGAACATAAAATATATCTGCGTCGTGGACCCGTACTATATGCACGAGAGCTTCTTAGCAGTCTGCAAAGAGCACCGTGACTATGCGAGCAAGTACATCGGCGACTTCATGATCGCTAATAAGGACAAGGAAGCAATTCTCCTGCCTTATCATCCCACGTAAGTCATCCGCGCATATCCTTTCGTAAGTGTTAATCATTTATTTGCAAGCATGGAGACTAATTTGAGGTGTACTTAATTTGCGCTGCGCGGGAGGGGGGGGCGTCGTCCTTATCGTTCTGTACCCAGAATACTCCCATGCTATGTACTTGGACTCGTCGAAGAACATCAAGAAAAAGGATTACACGCACATAAAGAGTGTTCTCGATAGTGCCCTGTTAACCTTCAGCCTGTCTGGTGGATATATCAAGGTGAAAAGGTATAGGAAGAACGGGCTGGTTTTCTGCCATAAGACCGACTTCTGCTGCATCCAGCAACCGCACACCAGTAAGGCTAATGGATTCTACCTCATGCATCACCTGCTCGAGTACAGATGGGATAATCAATGCCTTCGCATGTCAGCTACTACCAACGATGCCGAGATTGTCAACTGGGCCACAAGCATAGGAAAGGCACCGGATCATCGAATCCGAGCTGAGTTTTATCACGTACAGTGTGAACTTGCCCAAGTGATCATGAAGCAGGTCCTCGAACCAACAGGGATGTTCTACCATGGGCCAATCACGCGGGATGATGTCCGAGCGCTGCTACTCGCTCAGCGTCTGGACCTGAAGCCTTTCAAGAAGCTCGGGTGCTTCCTCCCTGACTATGAAGATTGGACCGCCGACATGGAGGACTGATTGTCGATGACAATGTGTCACTACTGTCTTTCTACCGCAAAACTTTGAATTTATGCATGGCGAAACTATGTGATGTAATTAAACCGCGTGGTCCTGAACTAGCGTAGATCGCTCTAGTTAATTAGTTTGGGTATGAGGAACTTCGTCATTTATGTTTACTATATGTTGCTTGTATTTTGCTAATTATGCCTCTTTGTTTTCTTAAGTACATTATGTTGCATATTATCGTTCAATTCATCAACTGACGATGCAGGTACATAGATCAGAGATTGTGAAGGACTGCTACGCCGTGTTCGTTGGGAGGGTTCCAGGAGTCTACGACCACTGGCCAGACGCTCAGGCCCAGGTGGACAAGTACCCAGGTGCTAGCCACAGAGGGTTCGATAGCAGAGCCAAAGCGGAAAGTAGTTACTTGAGGTGGACGCTCCGGCAAGAGCGGTGGCGGAACCGCCGGTGCCTCAAGTACTACATAGTCGCGGTCTTGCTCATGCTGATCGCTCTTCTCTTCTACATCATGGTTTAGATAGAGATGATGAAACTTGTGTGTGTGTGCCATGACCATGCAGTTGCACTTATTCGAGACATGACATGACTTGTGTATCACTATTTTCGAGATGTGATGATATTTGTGTTGAATGATGATGATGATGATGGTATGATGAGACTATTGTATGTGTATGATATGATGATAATAGTGTATGTTTAGTATGATCTGATGAAACTACTGTATAGAGCCTGTACAAATACATCACAAATACGTAGAGGGGGTATAAATCTATGAAAGCAGGAATACTAGCAGTAGCGCTGGAAAGCATCTACTAGCAGCGCTGGATTAGCAGCAGCGCTTCATTTGTTTAAGCGCTACAGAGAGTTAGCAGTAGCGCTGGTGATGGCAGCGCTACTGCTAACCATACTTACCAGTAGCGCTGCCCTGACCAGCGCTACTGCTACAACTTAGCTGTAGCGCGTTAGCAGTAGCGCTGGACCCAGCGCTACTGCTATATGTATTTCAAGCGCTACTACTAGGGTTTTCCCTAGTAGTGCATCTGTCATCAAACACATCTTCTTTTAAACAACAACAACAACAACAACAACAAACAAGGTCGTATCATCATCATCATCACCATCATCAAATATACAACAACCATGAAGAAAAAACAGCGAGGACAAAAAAGAAAAGAATCGAATGTACGACATGATTGAGCTGACTTACTGTTGAAGCAACAAAACACTAGGTATTGTCAAAAGATTTAAAGTTGATTTATGAAAACAGAAAAGATGTACCAAAAGAATACAAAATAACTCATACTAGGTTCTAGTACGAGGCAATAATGCTATATATCCAAAGGTAATTGCACGCTGTAATGAAAAGAAACATCATCATGTGTCCAAATCCTAGAAAGAGTCTACCATATGCTGCATGTTATAAGCTGTCATTGTCTGTTTTACATTCAGAAGAAGAACTAAGCGTTTAGCCTTAGCTAAACTAATAAACATGGTATCTTTGATCCCTCGTGTCACGATTTCATACTCCGACAAATAATATGTATCTATTTATGAAATGCAATGCAAATGTGAGATGAATGTGGAAGTGCTTTAAGGAGATAATTTGAATGTGTGTCTTGAATGTTGTTTGAACATGAAAAATACAGTAAACGAACAAAAGAAAAGCATCACATGCGGTTCTACTTTAGAAACTGCATGTAATTATAGAGAATAGGAGGTGCTAACAAATTTATAACCGCCTTGAGGCATCCAGGCATTGGAGGCGGTTGTATTCATAAACCGCCACTAGACCATTTGTTGGAACCGCCTCCAATGCCCGATTTTGTACCAGTGACTTTTCAAATGATACATTTACAAACTCTCTTGGCAGCTTTCCTCGGAGATTGTAGCAAACACAATCTAAATCACCGCCATGCAGTTGGAATTTACGATTAGACGGCTACATCTCACCCTTCCACGATCATGCAGAACCACATAACCCCTGACTTTAGGGACCCTCTAACCGTTGTACAATATGGTGTAGTCGAGATAATCAAGATGGAGAAGTCATGGGGAAAATAAATGATACACTAAAAATTCATTTATTGCGGCCTCTATGGTTTTATCGAACGAGAGGATGGATATTGTGGTAGTTCATTTAGTTTGTTAATGATAGGAGCTTGTGGCCGGGACCGCATGTTAGTTGGTTTCTAGAGTGGAAACGGGGAGGGATGGGAAGGGGTTGTGACACCATCACTTATTGATCAACTGTCCTCTATTAATAGTAAAGAAGATTAATAGAAAGATAACAAGGAAGAATACCTCACATACCAAAACAACAAATTGCTTCACTAACATGTCTTTGGGTAATTCTCTTTGCCTCATGCTGGGTTTTCATGCTCTTGTGGCATATCTCAACACCACGAGTGAGGTGGATGAAGAGCGCCCATAGAAATTAGAGTTTGGGCGGTTTCGAGCAGGAGACAAATAGCAAAACCAATATGGAGGGAGACATGTGAGGACGATGTTGCATAGTGCCCTTTGGTGCAAGAGCATATATAGTATTTGCGTTCACTCACAACCTAGATCTTGAACGCATCCTTTATTAACTCAAATAATGGTTATATCATAAGTGTGAAATAAAATTAAGTGGATTATCCAATCAAACATGGGGTGGAGATCTTTGTGCTTCAAGCTAACTCATGATGAACAACATTAGCTTCATGTGGACAATTTCAAATGATACATTCATAAACTTTCTGGGCAGCATTCCTCGTAGATGGTAACAAACATAATCTGGATCACCTTCATGAAGTCGTAATTTACAATCGGGCGGTCGACTTTAGGGACCCACTAGACCTTGTACATGTCTGTGGGCAATCTCATTATACTTGTGGTGCAACAAATATAATGCCAAGTGTTCACGGAGTCCTTTGGCGTCAGACTGGCAACCAATGAATTATGTTATAAGCATTATAGTAAAGAATAACCACATGTTTCCACTATTAATGAAATGTGAAAAAAGTATTGTATGTGACACATTTAATTAGGGAGAAATAATATTTACTAATAGTTATTGGCATTTTAATGATGCCTACTCAATTTGAAAAATGCATACTTCTCTACTGTTATATGGGAGATATTTAGGCAACCATGGTAGATGACAAAAGAGAGGAATGGCTACTTACATCGTTAAAGAAGATATGTTTCTCTCCATCATATAAATCTAGTGTCTTCATGATAAATATACCACTATTGGATCTATCCAATTAGATAAAGAAAAGGAAAGGGGAGGGGCATGGTTAAATTAGTTCGTAAAATAATCCATTTAACATTTAAGAGAAATGGTGAAGATTTGGAAAAAAAATGTGCTATATTGCATTAAATATTTGAGCGTAAAACTCAACTCGTTGTGTGAGTTTGATATGGTATGGAAGGTAATATCCATGTCTTTGGTTGTTACGGTATGGAGCTGAGGATATGCACTATGAAAAGCTTCCCGAAAGTTGCATACAATAAACTGTGCTTGTGTTATCAATTCGTCAGTGCACCCCATTGGGCTCAATACCTCGAACCGTCTCTTCCAAAAATTTGCTACAAGTAGGTACCAAGTCTTGCAATTTAGCAATGGTACAAAAACCTGCAGACGTGATCATGTAATGTCGTAATGATTAGTTTTGTACATGCATTGAAGCAATGAAAAAATGAAAAAAAAATACATGGTGATAAGAAATGACTATACAAAGTGCCATAAATGTAATACTCACTGCATCCATGTTTTCGGGTTTGAATCCCTGATTGGGCTCAGATAGGTAGTTTGAAATGCTTTCTTGGCATGTGGAGGGGCCTTGAAGCATTTTCTGTATGAGAAAAATAGATATGTGGAAAATAAAAATAAGATCACTATATATAATGATATATATTAATTAACAAAGTATATTAAGAATGATAAACATGATTAATAGGTTTATTTTAGAGGTATTGAATGTGGGAGTACATACTCCCATGAATACAGAAAATTGGTGAAAAAATGAACGAGAAAGTAGTAAAAACAAGCTAATGGGGTTAAGTGGAATCTAAAACAAATCTACCACCACGAAAACAAAAACATTTTTTATCAAACAATGTAATGTTGCAATGTGTAAAATTCAATAAAACAGGATATTACCGCTTTAAACAAATATACCTCCATCACATATTAATTAAATTGCTTATGGGGATGAATGAAAATAAATGCACTCACTCCAAGCTCGGAATTAAACACATGCTTCAAGAAATGTGCATCACGCTGTTCTGACATGATAGCTTTGCCCATCATGTTGATAGTATGTTCTGATATATAACAGTTCACACGCATTGATAGTCCAAATGTCCGATGGTCCACCCATGTTTCTTCTATCTGCACAACTCTAGGGCTTCTTCGTGCACATCAATTTTTTAAGAAAATATTACAAAAGTGAAGTGAGAAGTCAATTAATTAAATCAAATTTCATTTCAAGAATTTACAAGGGAGAAATATGTTTGTATCGTGAGTTTGACGAAAGACTCCATTTTCCGTAATTAATTACCTCTGCCCTGGGAACGGTATTCCTCGAACAAAATATTCATAGTCTTCCTTCCCTCTGGATGTTGTGCGGAACCAGATGCTTGATGGCGCATGTCCCTGTGTTGTGTGTGATAAATAGCGTCTCCTTACATAACTCAGTTCACTCGCAAAATTTGGGGGAGTGGTTGAAATGACCCACTGAGGCTGGAGAAGTTGTAGTGCCTGCTCTAACTCATTACCAGAGGAGTGATTGGAGAAACAAACACGCCAGACCCCATGACAATCCTTCTCAGCTTCTGTTAGGCTGGGTTTCTGGTTTGGACCACAGGCATTGGAATACCAAAATGCTGAAGGACGAATAAATAAAGGTTCTAGCTGATCGCTAGCCCTTGCCTCTTCGAGCTTCTTGGTTGCTATCTTACTTAGCTCCTTGTATTTAACTGGCAGTACCTGCCAAGTTAAGAAGTTAGAACACTTACAGTGAATAGTATCATGCGTTATTATAATATATATAGTACATGGTACTAATTTACTTACTACATTTACATTGCATAATATCATATATTAGTATGATGTTGTCACTTCATTTATTTATCTCTACAATCCTAATACAAACTTGTGGATATAATCTATTTTTTAGTAACTTTTGTCGCTTGGAATGTGATATTATAATGTTTTCTCACGTAATTAATTTCATTCCACATCACCATTTCTTAGGTGGCACCTCTCTCTCTCTCTCTCTCTCTCTCTCTCTCTGCGCGCGCGTGTGTGTATTTGGGGTTCCACAAATACATTACTTTCTCGTATGTGGGTGTAATTTGAAGAAACAAATAACATATGGAAGGTCGCATTAACAAAATTGAATGTATTTCATAGATTGACACACCTGGAAGCAACAAGCTGGATCATCAGTGATTATTTCAGGGACTGTTTGTGACAATGTGTTAAAACAATCCCAGTACAGTCCCTTATCAACATAGATTTTCGATCTAAATGATCTTGACACCTCTTTTAAGATCTCTTCTTGGCCAAGTCTTTCACATGCAAGATAAATGACAGGTGCACGCGAATGCTTCGATATGCAAGCTATAACCTGCAATCAGCGAGTCGTTTCTTAGTCCAAGAAGTCACAACAAGCACATCTAAAGCCTCAGTCTAGAAGGAAACCTGCTGAACCGCCGACTCCTTGCTCGGAAACTCGAGGAATTTGGAAAATGTCAAGTCCAGGTACACAGTATCCAACCGGCAAAGATTTGCTTCCAATTTCAGTAGCAATTTCCGTACACAGTCTGATGTGAGCCGACAGTCCCCCGTGTGCAGTATGGTACCAAATGGACCATCGAACAGCAACATAACCGCTCCTGGAGTCACAGCACACGGAAAGTGTTAACCATGCCCACCCCCAACCATGTTCAATTTCCGGCACGTGTATTATTAAATATGGTTGGTCATAAACATGTGCACATGCACGATCTATAAGTGTGATTGTTATTGAATTACACTATTGTAATTTAGGATAGATACATCTTTATTAAATATTATTAATGCCATGTAGTAACATATTCTATATCCTATATACCTAATTAGTCGATCCTCACTACTTCTATTTATCTCAACATGCACACATGCCACATCATCAAAAGCCCATCTCAACATGCATATAAAAAGGTTTTACATTATTAGTTGATGTCCACTATCTCTATTTATCTCAACATGCACACATTCCACCTCACCACAAATGTCACATCATCAAAGGACCGCCACAACATGCATGAAAAAAGTTTCATTTATATTATGTTACGTATATTCAATAAATATTTTTCAACTACACAATAATCAAATACAATTAGTTCATATATTATTAAGTTCATATATTATTAAGCCAAATATTTATGTTTAATACAACCTAGTGGCGACTACAAGCACGGAAGCGAGCCGATGACGGCGGCGCGCCTTATGCTCGCTTCAGTGCTTGTAGTCATCACTAGGTGGTCTATGGATCTAGATGTAATTTTTATTATTTCTGGTATTTGTTGTATTGCCATGATTGAAGATGAATAGATTGGAAGTTTTCTCGCAAAAAATAATACAACCTAAATGTCATTGAAATATATTGCAACCGATTTTTGCAGCAACACGCGAGGTATCATCTAGTTTGCTTAATTATTTATCCATCAAGCAAACAAGAACGTACATTTCTTCAATTAGCTTTTGTGTGTACATGATTAACAAATATGCATGCATTCTTTTCGATTCTTTTACATTCGGATAAGTGAGTACTCATGTTTATAAGAATTGTTTAACAAATTCCATATTCCTTTGTCGAACTTATATTATTAATAATTATTTTGATGATGAAAACTTGAATGGTTAAGGCTAAATTCAACAATCCTATTATGTGATATCCCATTTCAAGGACATATTTTTACTAGATTCTTTGCTCAGGTACGCAATTCATGAAACGTTTATTTTCTAAAATATTATATTTGTATAGTATACATACTCTATTATTTTGTCGATAAATATATATGCATAAGAAATCTAAGACACACACAATCATATATGACTTGCATATGCAAATTATCTAAAGCATGAGATCCAAGTTATACATATACAGATAAATGGATTAGAGTCCTTTTCATCTGTTAGTATTATTTTAAATAATTGGGCGAATTGTCAATCCATGCACATGCACATACTTGCAATGTTGAAAAATCACACAAATAATAGGTTTCTCTGGAATATTATTGTAACAAAGCAACAAATGACCTTAAATGAATAATATTAAATTAGGCACAATGTATTCCTCTGTTACATACTCCTCCATTTCTTTTTATTGGGAGTATTAGTTTTCCAAAGTCAAACTTTGCCATGTTTTACCAAGCTAGTAAAAAAACTATCAACATATATAATACTAGATCCTAAATAAATAACTATGGAATTATATTTAGAATTGATCTAATGATACTCATTTTCTAATGTATATGATGATAGTTTTCTTTTCTAGAAACTTGATCAGTTATAATAAAAATTGAAACAACGAATACACTTAATAAAAAGCGAAGAGGGAAACTGGTGAGAAATATATTTTGGTAAATAGAAAAATTATTAAGTTGTATTAATTAGTATTTATGTTTGTTGGATGATGTTGTGTGTATGTTTTTTCTTCAGTTTTCTATGGACTATACGGGCAATACATGACAAGGTTTCAAATTTTGGTCATGGTAAGTTTCCAAAACTCACCAAAAAAATTTAAAAAATCAAGTTCATCTGGATTTTGATCAATCAAAATCCAATTAATTTTAACAAAATTTGAAAAGTTTTCATTTCTTTTAAAATAGTTGGAATCTGTTCCAAAATTTTAAGTTTACAAATATTTTGGTACCCTCCAAAATTACTAAAATTTCAGAAATTTTGTTGAAATTTAGAACCTTGATACATGATAGAGGTAGATTCTTTGCGTCTTCCTTTTATTCAGATTAATGCAGACATATTACTCTTTCAATGATGGGCACTATTCTATACATGGTGTACTTACTTTTCACACGCATGTGGTCTAATAGATTTCATATATACATAGATGAGACTTGAGACATGTATAATTCTTCAATTGGTCTATTTGTTAGGCACATCTTTTTTCTTCCTTGGATATAACGTCAAATATTATATATATATAACTCAGTTGATAAAAAGCACCAACCATCGATTGGGTGGCTAGTGGGGCAATTGTACCTTTAGGCTTTAGCCTATCCAGAATGGAATCTCCATGTTTAATACCTTACGTGTATGTAGTGGGGGAGGCAACAGTGAACTGGATGTAGAAAGCTTAAAACTTGGTGTTCTACTAATTGTGTTGTAGGAATAACTGGAGTATTTTACACTTTTCTCCCGAAAATAATGGTTCTATATCTGTACACCAAGTACTACTTTATTAACTCCATTCAATTGTACTCACTCTGTTCCTATCTTTTTAGAGATTCCACTGCAAACTACATACGGATGTATATAGACATATTTTAGAGTGTAGATTCACTCATTTTGCTCCGAATGCAGTCCATGATGGAATCTCTAAAAAGACTTATTGATGCATACTCTTTTATCTGAGGTTTCTATTGATAAAGAGACTTTGATAGACGGTGTGGCCGTGCTCCAACTTGCTAGATTCAAGATTACCAGGGCAGTGATTGGCATCGTAGGCGGTGACGGAAAAGGCGCCGGCAGGGTCGTCCACCACCAAACGCTTTCCCACCTCCATTTCCACAAAGTTAACCCGCTCCAGCTACAATTAATACAACCAAACCGGACGAGAGGTCTCGATTAATCAGCACAAACACCGTACAAAACAGGAACAAGCAGAATTTAACCGAGGCTCTCCAGGAGCTGGGAGCTGCGCAGCAAGTATCTAACCTGGGGATAGAGTTGGAGGGCGAGGCGCATGGTGAGCTGCGTGGCGTAGACGGTGTCGCCGGGGCCGGCCCAGGCACCGGCAATGTGGTCCGTGTGCGCGTGGGTGATGAAGCGGTGGCGCCGGTAGCGGCGGGATGGGCCCCATGTGTCGACGGTGAAGGGGAGGCCCAGCGGCATCTCCGGCGGCGTCCGCATCAATGATCGATCGTAGCTGAAGCTTTACCGTAGCTACGGCTTGGTTCTCCACTCTCCACTCCGCGCTGTCTTGTTTTGGTGGATAGCAGCTGAGGGGAAAGTGGTGCCTTCCGGAGGAAGGAAGAGAGCGCCTTAATTAGTGGATTTGCACCTTTAGTTCTTTTACATGGACGGTAAGGCTTTACACGTCCGGCCACCTACCTAGTACTACCACCTTGCCTGGCTGCTCTCACGACACGAACACAAACAGTTAAACATTTAATAACTAGAAGTAGTAATTAGCTTGTTGTGTTGGCAGCATCCTAGTGGTTGGACATTAGCCCATATGTTTGTTGGACTGACGCATGCATGGATTAGTACAAGCAATAATCACTGGAGAGGAGTGCAACTTGGCTTGATACTAGAGGATGTCAGAGCATTTCTGTCACATCCAAATTTTCCCTAAATTTAGGATGTGCATTTAGAATCATTTGCATCCATGTATTTGGTTTTTGAAACAAACATGACCAGTTCTTCTATACCTATTAATAAAGGGACTAATGTTTCTGCCCGTCCGTCATCGAATTACCCTCGAGGTTGGCGAAAATTACCCACTAATGTCACCCATAAGTGGCAAAAACCGATTCTTTTTTTCTTAAGTCGCCGCCATTTGCGTTTGGTTCATCTACAAATATACCCTCACACAACACAAGCACACAAAGCATGCGATTGGCTAGAGTCCATCGGGAGACATGGTTCGATCCCTGGTTCTCCCCATTTTTTCTGACTTTTCTCCATGAATTTCAATTGGCGTAAGATAGAGCTGCCTAGCCAAGTGTCGTTTAGCAGATGGGCTGCACAGTGTAATCTCGCCCATCTATTCTCTTTTTAACTTTTTTGGCAGGCTCAAGTACTTTTAAAAATATATTCATATCTTTCAAACCCTAACTTCAAATTTAGCATGTTATATATGGAAATCGCTCAGAAAACTATGTAGCTTCAAAATATGATATTATCTTGCATGTTAGTCATTTTTAAAATTATGTTTATGTTGCACCCTTAATTATGTTTATGCCACGGGAAAAAATTAATTGATCCATGTGGTCTTAAACCCAAGACCTCAACCACGGTTTAGAAGGCTGCAACCAATTGAGCTGGGCTATGCTGGTGTTAGAACTTTGGGTTCGCTACCCAACAAAACAGTCCCGTCTTGATTTTATTTTTTTTGCATCAAATTCCACAAGTTTATATACGTGCGTAAGTTGTCTGAAAAATAAGCATGCCGCCTCGAGACTAAGATCTCATGGGATGTTGTGGCACTAAAGTAAGTATGCATGATTGATTTAAATGGGCATATAAAATAAAGAAAGGAGCGAATAAATGGTGTGATCAGTGGGCATACAAAAGGAACGGAAGGTTCAAAAAAATATGGAGAGAACTACGCAAAGGAATTGGTAATAATACCAAAGGCATGGCAAGCATGCAATAACAAAAAGGAATTTATACTGACGGGCGTGGGAGGGGCACCCATATATGCTTTGTTGCACAGTGTGCGGACGTCATGCGCAACAAAAATAACGCAACCAGAAAGGTGAGAGGCGCTATGTAAGCGCCGAGTTGCATGCAACAAACTAGGGTCATTTCACTCAGATGCACACATTCTTTTTTTATTAATCTTCAACCATATACAAAAGATGGCCTAAAACGCATTTAACAGAACCCTTTATTGAGGTTTTTTCACTACTTGGTGCAAATTTCAAACATTGCTTCAACTTACAAATAGTGCCTTGGTATGAAAGATTTGAAAATTAGGCTCTTTAAGATCAAGATCATCGTACAAAACCCATACCAAAAGTATTGTATGTGTAGGATGCTTCTTAATGTACTATGTATTTGTATTTCTGCTAGACCTCAGTGTGCGCCTCTCTGCAGTGGCCGGGTGGCACCATTGAGATGTTATTGGGCCATGCTGATGGATATTTCGGTGGACACATCAATTATCTCTCTCGTTGTCACGCACGGGCATATGTTCTAGTAAACCTTAAACCATCAAAGAGTTTAACTAATGGCCATGTAGTTTCTCTGAATAAAAGTTTTATCAAAACAATGCATAAGGGCGGGAAAGAAATTTTCTAAGATAAATAGTTTCCTATTTCCATTGCTTGAACCAGGGTTTGAAAATAGTTTAAATAGGGATAATTTAAACTATAAGTAAATCAGCATTAAAAGAATAAAAAAAGAAAATAAATATAAATACTTTGCAAAAAGGCCCAATAGGAGTTGAAAAAAATAGTTTGTCAAAATCCACAAAGATAATGTTCACACAACCAGAAATATTCCAAAGTGAATTTAAGGCAAGTTTGCAGTTGGGAGAATAAATAAATCCAAATTGTATTTGAATTTACATAAGACAAAAGAGAATAGGAAAAAGAAAAGAACAAAAAAAAATGACCCAATCAACCAGCCAGGCCAACCGAGGACCAGCTAGCCAGCTGAGCCCACCCGCTCTCTCTCTCTCTCTCTCTCTCTCTCTCTCTCATTGGGAGGCGGGATCCACCCGTCAGGGTCACCCCTAACCTCCTGCAACAGCGGCGCGACGCGCACGCGCCCATGATCTCCACCTCGCGCCCATCGTGCACATCAGCCCAAGCCAGCATGTCCTTTAAATAGCCCTCGAAGCCCTTCAAAAGCCCCCAACTTGCGACATTGTCGTCAGGCCGTTCCGCCGCGAGCTCAACCTTTTCTTTATTGACCTTGCTCAATGTCGGCCAAATTCCGGCGAGGCAGGCCACCAGTAGCCCAACCACCGCCACCGTTCGACCCGCAGCGCGACGGAACCTCCCGGACATCATCCGCAAGCCCAGAGACCACGGGAGCACCAAGTTCGTCGGAGCCCAAAGCTCAACGCCGCCGTCGACGACGCTCTGGTGAGCCTCATGGTCAATTTGGTCGCGCACCTTGTCCACTCGCATTCTCGTGCTCGCGCTCATCTTCCTGACCATTTCGTTCACCCCATTTCGCCCAGAAACGAGCACGTCGTCGACACCCGAAGCTTCTCACCGTTGCGCATAACTCCGGCGACCCCGCATCGTCATCTCCGTCACCCCCGAGGACCAAAGGGGTCACCAGCGTCACCATCCTCGACCACTGCGTCCGTCCGTGCCCTCTGCTACGCCTAGGACCCTCTCGAGTGTTGTTTCGTCGAGTCCGAGCCGCATGTCGCCGTTCCCGACGATTCCAGCAAGTCTTAGACGACCTAGCCGCCGTGGTGAACCCCGATGAAACCCTGGACGTTTGATCTGGATCGTACGCGTTAGATTAGATAGCTTAAACGAATCGGTGCTGTTAGATTTCGACCGCTGGATCTAGATCTGACGGATGCGTTATAATTTTATTCTGAATCGGTATCGACGAATCAGGGAGTGCCACGTAGCCAATCATATCCAAAATATAATCCAGAACAATTATGTTTTATTTAAATGACTGGCTGTTTTGTAGAAAAGACCCTAGAACTTCAAAATATCATAACTAATTATCTAGGACTCCAAATTAGTTGATTCTTTTTGAAGATTAAACCTTAGGGAATGAACTTACTGCAAAAATTTTGACAAAAGTAAATTTGAACAATTTAAATTTGAATTTCATACAGAATGGTTTAATTCTTCAAATAGGCATAACTTAAAATATATTAATCCAAATTCAATGATTCTTTTTGTTAATTGAAGCTAGAGTAACATAGTTTAACTTAGTCGCTCGGTTGTTGCGATGGGGTCGGTGGGTGGTTGCGTTGTAGCGGCCGCTGGCCCTGATGTGGGTAGGCGTGAGGCGGTGGCCCCGTCATTATTGATGGTATGTTCGTAATTAGTTCCGACATCATGACTTGATGGAGGAACATCGCCGGAGGCGCTTCAAATTGAAGTGAATCCTGGTCGGGGTGTCGCCGGTCTCTGGCCCTAGGGACTCCGAATCTCCCTAGAGGTCAGAATGAGTGACTTCGTTGACAGGCTGGAGGTCGGCGCTTTCATCTTCCCTTGTGAGGCAGAGCAGCCCCTCATCGTTACTTTCATTGTCCGGGGCTGAGACGATGTTGACCAGATCGGTGTCGATGATACGTCACCAACGTATCTATAATTTATGAAGTATTCATGCCATGTTTACAACAATTCTATATGATTTTGGTATGATTTGATTATAACTAACCCGGACTGACGCTGTTTTCAGCAGAACTACCGTGGTGTCATTTTTTGTGCAGAAATAAAAGTTCTCGGAATGGGCTGAAAATTTACGGAGAATATTTTTGGAAAATATAAAAATACTGGAACGAAAAGATATCGGAGAGGAGTCCCGAGGCAACCACAAGGGTGGAGGGCGCCCCCCCCCCCTAGGGCGCGCCCCCCTGCCTTGTCGTCGCCTCGTGGGCCCCCTTGACTTGTCCCCGACGCCAACACCTTCTATAAATACCAAACCCTCTAGAAATAAACCTAGATCGGGAGTTCCGCCACCGCAAGCCTCTATAGCCACGAAAAACCAATCGGGAGCCCGTTCCGGCACCCTGCCGGAAGGGGAAACCATCACCGGTGGCCATCTTCATCATCCCGGCGGTCTCCAAGACGAGGAGGGAGTAGTTCACCCTCGGGGCTGAGGGTATGTACCAGTAGCTATGTGTTTGATCTCTCTCTCTCTCTCTCTCGTGTTTTTGATTTGGCACGATCTTGATGTACTGCGAGCTTTGTTATTATAGTTGGATCATATGGTGTTTCTCCCCTCTCTATCTCTTGTTGTGATGAATTGAGTCTTGCTCTTTGAGGTTTTGTTATGTTGGATTGAGTATTGGATTTGAGAACACTTGATGTATGTCTTGCGATGGGATATCTGTGGTGACAATGGGATGTTCTATTGATTCACTTGATGTATGTTTTGGCACTCAACTCGCGGATTCCCGAGGTGACATTGGGGTAATCTATGCATAGGGGTTGATGCATGTTTTCGTCCTACGTTCTCTGATAGAAACTTTGGAGTGACTCTTTGTTGCACGTTGAGGGATTGTTATGTGATCCAATTATGTTATCATTGTTGAGAGAACTTGCACTAGTGAAAGTATGAACCCTAGGCCTTGTTTCCAAGCATTGCAATACCGTTTTTGCTCACTTTTGTCACTAGTTACCTTGCTGTTTTTATATTTTCAGATTACAAAAATCTATATCTACTATTCATATTACACTTGTATCACCATCTCTTCGCCGAACTAGTGCACCTATACAATTTAGCATTGTATTGGGTGTGTTGGGGACACAAGAGACTCTTTGTTATTTGGTTGCAGGGTTGTTTGAGAGAGACCATCTTCATCCTACGCCTCCCACGGATTGATAAATCTTAGGTCATCCACTTGAGGGAAATTTGCTACTGTCCTACAAAACTCTGCGCTTGGAGGCCCAACACGAGTCTACAAGAAGAAGGTTGCGTAGTAGACATCAAGCTCTTTTCTGGCGCCGTTGCCGGGGAGGTTAGTGCTTGAAGGTATATCTTTAGATCTTGCAATCGAATCTTTTAGTTTTTTGTTTTATCACTAGTTTAGTTTATAAAAGAAAACTACAAAAAAATGGAATTGAGGTTGAATCATATGCTTCATCTTTTTAATGTCTTTCGTGAAAATGATGGAAAGGAAAATTGTGCTCAAGTGTTAGAAGAAGAAGTTCATAAAATGTTTGGCATAAAATCTTTGAATGATGAGCATGATTGCAATGTTGTTAGTATGAATTCTTTGAATATCCATAGTACTAATGATGATTGCACTAGTCATGATAAAAATGTTTCTTATAAGCATGTCAATTTTTGTGGAGTGCATAGAGTTTGCAATTACATACCAAAAAGGGAAGATAGATTTTGCAAGAGGCATAAGTATTTAGAAACTAAATGGCTGCAAGAGAGGCTAGATGTTTGTGCTGAAAGATTTAATTTTTCTCGCCGTCCTTGTGAACTTTGCAATGAACGTGGTCATTTAAAACTCCAATGCAAATTGTTTCATGATCGAATCGTGTCCAAAAATTGTGATGACTTAATTTCCCTTGCGCATCATAATGAACTTAGTTTGCTTCTGGGATATGAAGAAATGAAACGTATAACTAAGGATATTCCAGAATATAACCTTAAGAGATTTATTGATTTTGATCTAGAGGAAATTTATACGTATTGTGCGGTAAATTGCACTGAGAATCCTTACATTGCCAATTACTTAAAGACAAGAAAACAAATAGAAGATGAAGAGAATACTAATGAAGGGGAAGAGGTTTCCCAATATCCTCCTATTTTTTTCTTATAATGAGTCAGGTAACAAGGAGGAGCTTTTTGTTCAACCAATCTCATCAGTAAGGAGCTCCAAAAAGGTGATTAAACCCACACATGAAGTGGAGAAGAAAAAGAAAAGATGGAGAAGCAAAGGTAAAAAGGTATCCCTTCCAAATGATGTTGCTCCTATTATTGTTATGCCTATTACTCATTGTGATGATCATGATTGGGAAAAGAATGATACTATTTATAATCTTGAAAATCTTTTTGGCACCAACTTATAAAGTTATGATGGTAATAATTGCTATACTATTGGTGCTATTCATACTATTAATGATGAGAGTGATTATGCTTATGATATGCAAAGGCACAAGCTTGGGGATGCTATGTTTGATGAGAATGACATGTTTGAGAATTTATTTGCTGCAATTAATGTTTGTCCCAAGCTTGGGGATGCTATGTTTGATGAAGATGATATTTTTAGTCCCTCTACTTTGGATGAGCAAATTTGCTATGATGATTGCATGCCTCCTATTTATGATGATTGCAATATTTATGAAAGTGTGTTTGGAAGAGTGTCAACTTTAGATAATTATCCCACTATTTTGGAGGGTATTGAATCTTATTATAATTATAAAAGTGGGTTTGGAGAGGTCATGACTTTATTTAGTAATGATTCCACTATTTCGGAAGAGGTTTCAATTGACTATGATGAGAACAAAGTTGCTAGTTATGATGATTATTGTGATGATACTTATGTTATAAAAAGTAGTGATAATTATTGTCATAATTTTCAATATCCTTTTACTGAACATTACTCTTTTAATGTGGAAACAATTTATAGTATTCAAGTTTCATATGATACTCCCACTGTTCCGAATGAGAAGAAATTTGCTTATGTGGAGAGTAGTAAAAATTGTATGCTTGTGGATCATGAAAAGAATGCTTTATGTGATAGTTATATTGTTGAATTCATTCATGATGCTACTGAAAATTATTATGAGGGAGGAATATATGCTTGTAGGAATTGCAATAATATCAAGTTTCCTCTCTATGTGTTGAAAGTTTTGAAGTCATGCTTGGTTTGCTTTCCTATGCTAGTTGATTCTTGTTCCCATAAATTGTTTGATCACAAAATCCCTATGCATAGGAAGTGGGTTAGACTTAAATGTGCTAGTCATATTATTCATGATGCTCTCTTTGTGTTTCAATTCTTATTTTCTATGTGAGCATCATTGAAATCATCATGCCTAGCTAAAAAGGCATTAAAGAAAAGCGCTTGTTGGGAGACAACCCAACATTTACCCTTACTGTTTTTGTGTGTTCACATGATTAATATACTGTAGTAATCATGTTTTATAGCTTTTGTTTCAATAAAGTGCCAAGTAAAGCCTTTGGGATAGTGTGGATGATAGTTGACTTGATTCTGTGCAAAAACGGAAACTTTTGCGTCCAGTAGCAGAATTTTGAAAATTCACAGAAGCAACGAAAAATTCTGAATTTTTTACAAAGGATTTATATACAAATTTCATATGATGTCATAATATTTAATAATTGTTGGAGTTACATAAGTATGAGTAATATTCAGATCTTCGCAGACTGTTCTGTTTTTGACAGATTCTGTTTTCTATGCATTGTTCTCTTATTTTGATGAATCTATGGGTAGTATCGGGAGGTATGATCCATAGAGAAGTTGCACTACAGTATATATAATGCCAATATGAATTTAGAATGAGTTCATAACAGCACCTAAAGTGGTGGTTTGTTTTACTATACTAACGGAGCTTACGAGTTTTCTGTTGAGTTTTGTGTTGTGAAGTTTTCAAGTTTTGGGTAAAGTTTTGATGGACTACGGAATAAGGAGTGGCAAGAGCCTAAGCTTGGGGATGCCCAAGGCACCCCAAGGTAAAATTCAAGGACAACCAAGAGCCTAAGCTTGGGGATGCCCCGGATGGCATCCCCTCTTTCGTCTTCGTTCATCGGTAACCTTACTTGGAGCTATATTTTTATTCACTACATGATATGTGTTTTGCTTGGAGCGTCATTTTATTTTACTAGGATTTGCTTTCTGTTTGAATAATATCCCAAGATCTAAAATTCTTAAATGTTAGAGACTCTTCACATAGTTACATAATTATTCGACTACTCATTGATCTTCACTTATATTTTTTGGAGTAGTTTGTCATTTACTCTCGTGCTTCACTTATATCCTATGAGTAAATGGTTGAATGAATTGAATATCATAAATCTGAAATTATATATGCTTATACCATGGGGAGTAATGACTTCACATATAAGAAGTAGAGGTGGTAAATTTATTGAAAGTTAGCAAACATAGTATTGGTCACTTGAACAATTCATGAAAGAATATTGAAGGAAGAGAGATTTCACATATAAATATACTATCTTGGACATCTTCTATGATTGTAAGCCCCATTAATTATTTTCAAACTTGATCAAATTAGTTGAAGTTGGACAAGGAAGACAACATAATGAGTTATGTTTGGGTATATTTGTATAGAAGTTATATTGTCATGGATCCTCCAACATGTGGTGCTTGCTATTTAGAATCTTTTGCTAGCCAAAATTTCTGTACCAAGCGGGAATACTACTTGTGCATCCAAAATCCTTGAACCAAGTTTCTTCCATGAGTGTCCACCATATCTACCTATATGCGGTATTTACCTGCCGTTCCAAGTAAATTTGCATGTGCCAAACTCTAAACCTTCAAATAATAATCTGTTTTGTATGCCCGAATCGCTCATGTAGCGACTAGGGGCTGTCAGTATCTTCCATGCTAGGTGGGTTATTCTCATGATGAGTGTTGATTCACTTGTCATTCATGAGAAAGTGGCTGGTAATCGGGATGCCCAGTCTCATGCTCAAAGTCAAATCAAAATATAATATCAAACAAAACTCCCCCAGGACTGCTGTTGGTATGGACGGTACCCGTTGTTTCGGACCAGCCGTGGAGTGTGATTGTTGGTGGAGGGGGAGTAAAAACTTTACCATTCTGTTTGGAAACCGCCTATAATGTATCTAGCATGGAAGATAGTGAGAACTCTTGGTTGTTATGTTGACAATGAAAGCATACCTCTCAAAATTATGTTCATCTCTGTTTTAAAAGCTTCGAGCTCTGGCACCTCTGCAAATCTCTGCTTCCCTCTGCGAAGGGCCTATCTTTTACTTTTATTTTTGTTGAGTCAATTTCTTATTCCAACCTATTATTAAGTTGGCAAGCATCATGTGGTGGGGAAAGATCTAAGCATATATGGCCATTCAAATATATTTGATCATGAATTATTATTGTTGACAATTATCTATATGATAAATAAGTTGCGAGGCGAAACACTAAGCCCCTATCTTTCTCTGTGTTCGATGGATGCTATTTGTTCTAAAAATATGCTTTGAGTGGTAGCAATCATGGAAGACTATATGATAGTTGAGTATGTGGGATTTGCTAAATCAAAGCTCTTACATAGACCCTTCCTGAAAATAAGATGAATTGCAATTGTTTGATGACTGAGAACATAGTTTGTTAGTTTTCAAGAAAGTTTATGGTCAATGCTTTAACATGTGAATAGCTTGCTACTTGATCGTGAGAAGTTTTATGAGATGAGCTACTGTTTATGATATATAATGATGCTAGAAAAGGTGATTGAAATTATTATTGATCAAACTTGTGCACTTGCTAGCATTCACACTTCATAAACTATTTCTTTTATCATTTACCTACTCGAGGATGAGCAGGAATTAAGCTTGGGGATGTTGATACGTCTCCAACGTATCTATAATTTATGAAGTATTCATGCCATGTTTACAACAATTCTATATGATTTCGGTATGATTTGATTAGAACTAACCCGGACTGACGCTGTTTTCAGCAGAACTACCGTGGTGTCGTTTTTTGTGCAGAAATAAAAGTTCTCGGAATGGGCTAAAAATTTACGGAGAATATTTTTGGAAAATATAAAAAATACTGGAACGAAAAGATATCGGAGAGGAGTCCCGAGGCAACCACAAGGGTGGAGGGCGCCCCCCCTAGGGCGCGCCCCCCTGCCTTGTCGTCGCCTCGTGGGCCCCCTTGACTTGTCCCCGACGCCAACACCTCCTATAAATACCAAAACCTCCAGAAATAAACCTAGATCAGGAGTACCGCCGCCGCAAGCCTCTGTAGCCATGAAAAACCAATCGGGAGCCCGTTCCGGCACCCTGCCGGAGGGGGAAACCATCACCGGTGGCCATCTTCATCATCCCGGCGGTCTCCATGACGAGGAGGGAGTAGTTCACCCTCGGGGCTGAGGGTATGTACTAGTAGCTATGTGTTTGATCTCTCTCTCTCTCGTGTTCTTGATTTGGCACGATCTTGATGTACTGCGAGCTTTGTTATTATAGTTGGATCATATGGTGTTTCTCCCCTCTCTATCTCTTGTTGTGATGAATTGAGTCTTGCTCTTTGAGGTTTCGTTATGTTGGATTGAGTATTGGATTTGAGAACACTTGATGTATGTCTTGCGATGGGATATCTGTGGTGACAATGGGATGTTCTATTGATTCACTTGATGTATGTTTTGGCACTCAACTCGCAGATTCCCGAGGTGACATTGGGGTAATCTATGCATAGGGGTTGATGCACGTTTTCGTCATACGTTCTCCGATAGAAACTTTGGAGTGACTCTTTGTTGCACGTTGAGGGATTGTTATGTGATCCAATTATGTTATCATTGTTGAGAGAACTTGCACTAGTGAAAGTATGAACCCTAGGCCTTGTTTCCAAGCATTGCAATACCATTTTTACTCACTTTTGCCACTAGTTACCTTGCTGTTTTTATATTTTCAGATTACAAAAATCTATATCTACTATCCATATTACACTTGTATCACCATCTCTTCACCGAACTAGTGCACCTATACAATTTACCATTGTATTGGGTGTGTTGGGGACACAAGAGACTCTTTGTTATTTGGTTGCAGGGTTGTTTGAGAGAGACCAACTTCATCCTACGCCTCCCACAGATTGATAAACCTTAGGTCATCCACTTGAGGGAAATTTGCTACTGTCCTACAAAACTCTGCGCTTGGAGGCCCAACATGAGTCTACAAGAAGAAGGTTGCGTAGTAGACATCAGTCGACGCTCGTAATGGGGTCAATGATGAGGCAGTCTTCTGGCGTATGGGTGTGGCGGCAGCAGCCGCAGACCATCGCGATGAGTTCAACGGTCAGACGCGGGCTCCTCCGGATACGCGTGGCCAGGGTGGCTCACAGAGTTCGTCGGCCCTGGTGCCGGTGCATACTCTCTAGATAGGGGGCAGCCGCCGTGGAGTACCGCAAAAGATCCTTGACGGCTGGGGTGGGCCGGTAGGTTGACGTTGACCCGGCCCGTCCTGTCGATGACAAAGATGAAGGAGCCAAAGGTCAGGCTCGTTCCCGACGGGAGGTCACCGAAAGACGAAACAGATCCGATCCAAGATTGGTCTCTATCCAGTGTCGTCCATGCCTGGCGCGCCAACTGACAATGCAAAATACCGTCAGATCCATCGGTAGGGGTCCGCGCACAGCTGGAAGTCTTGGATCAGAGGCCACACAAGGGATTTGTCCAGATTCGGGCCTCCGGAGAGTAATACCCTACATCCTGCTAGTTTTGATTATTCATGGTGGAGGAATACCTCATGCGAGGGGTTACAATGGTGTATGAGATTGCTATTGAGAGTTTGCCTATCTGAGAATAGATGATGTAGAGGGGTCCCTGACATTCCTTTATATAGGCCAGAAGGTATACGGTTTACAGGTTAGTAGATACGATCTCGGGTGCCACCGCCCTTAGTCTTGGAGAACAAGAAGGTCTCCGACACTCTCTAGGGCTCCCTCCTTGTTCTAGGCCGAGCGGCCCCCTTGTTGGTGTTGAGGCCGGGTTCCCTTGGGAGAGACATCCCCGGTCCATGGTACCGTCACCGATCATCACTCATTGTGCGATAATGCAAATCCACTACGCAATGTTGCAATCGACGCTGCCACTTCAAGACAGTGCCTAGGAATGACTTGCCACTGCAACACCCGAGGAGGGTGTGTTGCTGCAAAGGGCCCCGATACTGCAAGGCAACATAGGGTTTGGCCGCCCCGCAATGTTGCAAACCCGGTGCAAGTTGCTACAAGGGAGTGACCACCGGTTGTCGACACTGATGCTCTGGAGGCGAACTGATGTTTCAATCTAGAACGGGGTGTGTCGCTCGGTGCTGCGTGCGGTAGTCAACGGCGATGCTCGGTGCCATGAGGTGGGGAAGGGTCGTTGGCACAGGCGTTGTGGCGGTGCTACGAGCCGAGTGGCAATGTCCACGATGTTCCGAGGTGATGTGCCGCGAGGGCCTTTCCTGATGCGACCCGAGGAGAATGAAGCAGAGGCGATCCATACGACCAATGCCAAGACACGACGCTACAAGACTAGTATGGCCGTTGTTGCAAGCGAAACCTGCACCTTTCCAAGCCATGACGCAGTGCTACAAGTGTAGGACCCACACCATTGCTAGCCATGACACAGATGCTACAAGTTGGGTCCCACACCACTCCAACAGCTAATCGGTCTAGGACAACTAGGACATCCTAGGGTCCAGCACTGCTACTTAAAAAGGCGGAGCGCCATGTTGCAACAAATAGTATTTTTCTTTGAGTGTAGTCAACCACGGCTCCTGGCGTGGTAAATTTTGGATAAATTGGTGTTGTCTAGTTTATTATTTTTTAGTTTATAAAGAGTTGCTGAGTAATCAAATATTTGTTGGATACTTTTTTTAAATTATAAGGAAAAAATTCCCTACAAAATAAAACAAAATTTTGTTTCAAATCTCAACATTTTGTGTGTTTGTTGTAAAATATCTTTTTTATGTTGCACTCATGTAAAATGTCCGACTTAGATTTCTTGCTCAGCCCACCCTTAGTTCATTGGAGCAACGTAAGGGCATCTCCAACGTGGACCCTCAAACCCCTCGCAACCGTCCGGAACGCGCGGTCTGAATGTGTTTTCCCTCCAAACCGGTCCTGCACTAGTCCACCAACCAGTTCGGGCGCACTTTTTTCCGCAAACCCAAGAAAACTGAGGGGCTTTGCGGGAGTCTGGACACAAGCCACGTTGGACACAAACACCCTAGGCCCACCCAAAACTAAGGCGGAGCCTCTGCTTTTGTAGCTGGTTGCACTGTTTCCGAGGCAAAATTCCCCACTCTCTTCTTCCATCCCATCATACTCCACCCAATTCCCGCCATTTTCTCCCACTCTCTTCTTCCCTCCCGCTATCCATGCATGGAACCAGAGGAGAACCTTTCGGAGATGGAGGTGGTGGAGGATCCGAGCATCACGCTCGCCCGGAAGATCAACTCGATGACACAGCAAAATCACCACATCAAAGCGAAGGCTACAAAGGCGGAAACATTGAGGAAGTAGAAGCACGGCTGAGGCGAGCTGGTGGCGGACGTGGCGGTGGGTGTGCTGGTGGCGGACGTGGCGGTGGGTGTGCTGGTTGCGGACGTGGCGGTGGGTGTGCTTGTTGGAAATATGCCCTAGAGGCAATAATAAAAATGGTTATTATTATATTTCCTTGTTCATGATAATTGTCTATTGTTCATGCTATAATTGTATTAACCGGAAACCGTAATACATGTGTGAATACATAGACCACACCATGTCCCTAGTGAGCCTCTAGTTGACTAGCTCGTTGATCAATAGATGGTCATGGTTTCCTGACCATGGACATTGGATGTCGTTGATAACGGGATCACATCATTAGGAGAATGATGTGATGGACAAGACCCAATCCTAAGCATAGCACTAGATCGTGTAGTTCGTCTGCTAGAGCTTTTCTAATGTCAAGTATCATTTCCTTAGACCATGAGATTGTGCAAATCCCGGATACCGTAGGAATGCTTTGGGTGTATCAAATGTCACAACGTAACTGGGTGACTATAAAGGTGCACTACAGGTATCTCCAAAAGTGTCTGTTGGGTTGGCATGAATCGAGACTGGGATTTGTCACTCCGTGTGACGGAGAGGTATCTCTGGGCCCACTCGGTAATACATCATCATAATGAGCTCAACGTGACTAAGGAGTTAGTCATGGGATCATGTGTTACAGAACGAGTAAAGAGACTTGCCGGTAATGAGATTGAACAAGGTATAGGGATACCGACGATAGTACCGATGGACAAAGGGAATTGTATACGGGATTAATTGGATCCCCGACATCGTGGTTCATCCGATGAGATCATCGTGGAACATGTGGGAGCCAATATGGGTTTCCAGATCCCGCTATTGGTTATTGGCCGGAGAGGTGTCTCGGTCATGTCTGCATGGTTCCCGAACCCGTAGGGTCTACACACTTAAGGTTCGGTGACGCTAGAGTTGTAATGGGAATTGTATGTGGTTACCGAAAGTTGTTCGGAGTCTCGGATGAGATCCCGGACGTCACGAGGAGTTCCAGAATGGTCCGTAGGTAAAGATTTATATATGGGAAGTCCTATTTTGGCCACCGGAAAATGTTCGGGATTTTTCGGTATTGTACCGGGAAGGTTCTAGAAGGTTCCGGAGTGGGGCCCACCTGCATGGGGGGACCCACATGAACATGGGTAGTGGGGGCAAGGCCCCACACCCCTGGTCAAGGCACACCAAGATCCCCCCTTAGAAGGAATAAGATCATATCCCGAAGGGATAAGATCAAGATCCCTAAAAAGGGGGGATAACAATCAGTGGGGAAGAGAAAGGATGGGATTTCTTTCCTCCCACCTTTGCCAACGCCCCAATGGACTTGGAGGGCAAGAAACCAGCCCCCTCCACCCCTATATATACTGGGGAGGTGCATGGGAGCTGCACCCTTGCCCCTGGCGCGGCCCTTCCCCCCTCCAACTCCTCCTCCTCCTCCGTAGTGCTTGGCGAAGCCCTGCCGGAGAACCGCAAGCTCCACCACCCCGCCGTGGTGCTGCCGGAGCTCTCACTCAACTTCTCCTCTCCCCTTGCTGGATCAAGAAGGAGGAGACGTCCCCGGGCTGTACGTGTGTTGAACGCGGAGGCGCCGTCCGTTCGGCGCTTGAATCGGATCTTCCGCGGTTTGAATCGCCGCGAGTACGACTCCATCAACCGCGTTCTTGTAACGCTTCCGCTTAGCGATCTTCAAGGGTATGAAGATGCACTCCCTCTCACTTGTTGCTAGCATCTCCTAGATTGAACTTGGTGACACGTAGGAAATTTTTGAATTATTACTACGTTCCCCAACAGTGGTATCAGAGCTAGATCTATGCGTAGATTCTATGCACGAGTAGAACACAAGTAGTTGTGGGCGATGATTTGTTCAATTTGCTTACCGTTACTAGTCCTATCTTGATTCGGCGGCATTGTGGGATGAACCGGCCCGGACCGACCTCACACGTACGCTTACGTGAGACAGGTTCCACCGACTGACATGCACTTGTTGCATAAGGTGGCTAGCGGGTGTCTGTCTCTCCCACTTTAGTCGGATCGGATTCGATGAAGGGGGTCCTTATGAAGGGTAAATAGCAATTGGCATATCACCATTGTGGCTTTTGCGTAGGTAAGAAACGTTCTTGCTAGAAACCCATAGCAGCCACATAAAACATGCAACAACAATTAGAGGACGTCTAACTTGTTTTTGCAGGGTATGCTATGTGATGTGATATGGCCAAAAGGATGTGTTGAATTATACATGTGATGTATGAGATTGATCATGTTCCTGTAATAGGAATCACGACTTGCATGTCGATGAGTATGACAACCGGCAGGAGCCATAGGAGTTGTCTTAATTTATTGTATGACCTGCGTGTCAATAAAAACGCCATGTAATTACTTTACTTTATTGCTAACCGTTAGCCATAGTAGTAGAAGTAATAGTTGGCGAGACAACTTCATGAAGACACGATGATGGAGATCATGGTGTCATGCCAGTGACGATGGTGATCATGCCGCGCCTCGAAGATGGAGATCAAAAGCGCAAGATGATATTGGCCATATCATGTCACTTTATGATTTGCATGTGATGTTTATCATGTTTACATCTTATTTGCTTAGAACGAAGGTAGCATAAATAAGATGATCCCTCACTAAAAATTTCAAGAAATGTGTTCCCCCTAAGTGCGCAGCGTTGCGAAGGTTTGTTGTTTCGAAGCACCACGTGATGATCGGGTGTGATAGATTCTAACGTTCGCATACAACGGGTGGAAGCCAGATTTACACATGCGAAACACTTAGGTTGACTTGATGAGCCTAGCATGTACAGACATGGCCTCGGAACACGAGAGACCGAAAGGTCGAACATGAGTCGTATAGTAGATGCGATCAACATGGAGATGTTCACCGTTGATGACTAGTCCGTCTCACATGATGATCGGACACGGCCTAGTCGATTCGGATCATGTATCAGTTAGATGACTAGAGGGATGTCTATCTGAGTGGGAGTTCATTAAATAATTTGATCAGATGAACTTAATTATCATGAACTTAGTCTAAAATTGTCTTTACAACCTATCTTGTAGATCCAATGGCCCACGCTAATGTTGCCCTCAACTTCAACGCGTTCCTAGAGAAAACCAAGCTGAAAGACGATGGTAGCAACTATACAGACTGGGTCTGTAACTTGAGGATCATCCTCATAGCTGCCAAGAAAGCATATGTCCCTGAAGCACCGCTAGGTGACGCACCCATTTTCCCAGCAACTCAAGACGGTATGAACGCCTGGCAGTCGTGTAGTGATGATTACTCCCTGGTTCAGTGCGGCATGCTTTACAGCTTAGAACGGGGGCTCCAAAATCGTTTTGAGCAACACGGAGCATATGAGATGTTCCAAGAGCTGAAAATGGTTTTCCAAGCTCATGCCCAGGTCGAGAGATATGAAGTCTCCGACAAGTTCTACAGTTGTAAGATGGAGGAAAACAGCTCTGTCAGCGAGCATATACTCAAAATGTCTGGGTTGCACAACCGCTTGTCTCAGCTGGGAGTTAATCTTCCAGATGACTCGGTCATTGACAGGATCCTCCAGTCGCTTCCACCTAGCTACAAGAGCTTTGTGATGAACTACAATATGCAAGGGATGAAGAAGTCCATTCCTGAGTTATATTCAATGCTGAAATCAGCGGAGGTGGAGATCAAAAAGGAACATCAAGTGTTGATGGTGAATAAGACCACTAGTTTCAAGAAAGGCAAGGGTAAGAAGAACTTCAAGAAGGACGGCAAGGGAGTTGCCACGCCCGGTAAGTCAGTTGCCGGGAAGAAGCCAAAGAATGGACCCAAGCCTGAGACTGAGTGCTTTTATTGCAAGGGAAATGGTCACTGGAAGCGGAACTGCCCCAAGTACTTAGCGGATAAGAAGGCCGGCAACGCCAAAGGTATATATGATATACATGTTATTGATGTGTACCTTACCAGCACTCGTAGTAGCTCCTGGGTATTTGATACCAGTGCGGTTGCTCACATTTGTAACTCAAAACAGGAGCTGCGGAATAAGCGGAGACTGGCGAAGGACGAGGTGACGATGTACGTCGGGAATGGTTCCAAGGTCGATGTGATCGCCGTCGGCACGCTACCTCTACATTTACCTTCGAGATTAGTTTTAAACCTCAATAATTGTTATTTAGTGCCAGCTTTGAGCATGAACATTGTATCTGGATCTCGTTTCATGCGAGATGGCTACTCATTTATATCCGAGAATAATGGTTGTTCTATTTATATGAGAGATATGTTTTATGGTCATACCCCGCTGGTCAATGGTTTATTTTTGTTGAATCTCGAACGTGATGTTACACATATTCATAGTGTGAATGCCAAAAGATGTAAGGTTGATAATGATAGTCCCACATACTTGTGGCACTGCTGCCTTGGTCACATTGGTGTCAAACGCATGAAGAAACTCCATGTAGATGGACTTTTGGAGTCTCTTGATTATGAATCATTTGACACGTGCGAACCATGCCTCATGGGCAAAATGACCAAGACTCCATTCTTCGGAACAATGGAGCGAGCAACCAACTTGTTGGAAATAATACATACTGATGTATGCGGTCCAATGAGCGTTGAGGCTTGCGGTGGCTATCGTTATGTTCTCACCCTCACTGATGACTTAAGTAGATATGGGTATGTCTACTTAATGAAACACAAGTCTGAGACCTTTGAAAAGTTCAAGGAATTTCAGAGTGAGGTAGAGAATCAATGTGACAGGAAAATAAAGTTCTTACGATTAGATCATGGAGGAGAATACTTGAGTCATGAGTTTGGCACGCACTTTAGGAAATGTGGAATTGTTTCACAACTCACGCCGCCTGGAACACCTCAGCGTAATGGTGTGTCCGAACGTCGTAATCGCACTCTATTGGATATGGTGCGATCTATGATGTCTCTTACCAATCTACCCTATCATTTCAGGGTTATGATTTAGAGACTGCCGCATTCACTTTAAATAGGGCACCGTCTAAATCCGCTGAGACGACACCGTATGAATTATGGTTTGGGAAGAAACCTAAGCTATCGTTTCTGAAAGTTTGGGGATGTGATGCTTATGTCAAGAAACTTCAACCTGAAAAGCTCGAACCCAAATCGGAAAAATGCGTCTTCATAGGATACCCTAAGGAAACTATTGGGTATACCTTCTACCTCAGATCCAAAGGCAAGATCTTTGTTGCCAAGAATGGATCCTTTCTGGAGAAAGAGTTTCTCTCGAAAGAAGTAAGTGGGAGGAAAGTAGAACTTGACGAGGTACCCCCTCTTGAACCGGAGAGTAGCGCAGCTCAGGAAGATGTTTCTGTCGTGCCTGCACCGACTAGAGAGGAAGTTAATGATGATGATCATGAAACTTCGGGTCAAGTTGCTACTGAACTTCGTAGGTCCACGAGGACACGTTCCGCACCAGAGTGGTACGGCAACCCTGTCCTGGAAATCATGTTGTTAGACAACGGTGAACCTTCGAACTATGAAGAAGCGATGGCGGGCCCGGATTCCAACAAATGGCTTGAAGCCATGAAATCCGAGATAGGATCCATGTATGAAAACAAAGTATGGACTTTGATGGACTTGCCCGATGATCGGCAAGCCATAGAGAATAAGTGGATCTTTAAGAAGAAGACTGACGCGGATGGTAATGTGACCGTCTATAAGGCTCGGCTTGTCGCTAAGGGTTATCGAGAAGTTCAAGGGGTTGACTACGATGAGACCTTCTCACCCGTAGCGAAGCTGAAGTCCATCCGAATCATGTTAGCAATTGCCACATTCTATGATTATGATATCTGGCAAATGGACATCAAAACGGCATTCCTTAATGGTTTCCTTAAGGAAGAATTGTATATGATGTAGCCGGAAGGTTTTGTCGATCCTAAGAATGCTGACAAATTATGCAAGCTCTAGCGCTCCATCTATGGGCTGGTGCAAGCATCTCGGAGTTGGAACATTCGGTTTGATGAAATGATCAAAGCGTTTGGGTTTATACAGACTTATGGAGAAGCCTGCATTTACAAGAAAGTGAGTGGGAGCTCTGTAGCATTTCTCATATTATATGTGGATGACATACTGTTGATGGGAAATGATATAGAACTTTTGGAAAGCATAAAGGCCTACTTGAATAAGTGTTTTTCAATGAAGGACCTTGGAGAAGCTGCTTACATATTAGGCATCAAGATCTATAGAGATAGATCGAGACGCCTCATTGGTCTTTCACAAAGCACATACCTTGACAAGATATTGAAGAAGTTCAATATGGATCAGTCCAAGAAGGGGTTCTTGCCTGTATTGCAAGGTGTGAGATTGAGCGCAGCTCAACGCCCGACCTCGTCAAAAGAAAGAGAAAAGATGAGTGTCATCCCCTATGCCTCAGCCATAGGCTCTATTATGTATGCCATGCTGTGTACCAGACCTGATGTGAACCTTGCCATAAGTTTGGTAGGGAGGTACCAAAGTGATCCCGGAATGGAACACTGGATAGCGGTCAAGAATATCCTGAAGTACCTGAAAAGGACTAAGGATATGTTTCTCATTTATGGAGGTGCCGAAGAGCTCGTCGTAAAGGGTTACGTCGATGCTAGCTTTGAAACAGATCTGGATGACTCCAAGTCACAAACCGGATACGTGTACATTTTGAATGGTGGGGCAGTCAGCTGGTGCAGTTGCAAGCAAAGCGTCGTGGCGGGATCTACATGTGAAGCAGAGTACATAGCTGCTTCGGAAGCAGCTCAGGAAGGAGTCTGGATGAAGGAGTTTATCACCGACCTAGGAGTGATTCCCAATGCGTCGGGGCCGATGACTCTCTTCTGTGACAACACTGGAGCTATTGCCATTGCCAAGGAGCCCAGGTTTCACAAGAAGACCAAGCACATCAAGCGCCGCTTCAACTCCATTCGTGGTTACATTCAGGATGGAGATATAGATATTTGTAAAGTACATACGGATCTAAATGTCACAGATCCGTTGACTAAACCTCTTCCACGAGCGAAACATGATCAGCACCAGAACTCTATGGATGTTCGATTCATCACAATGTAACTAGATTATTGACTCTAGTACAAGTGGGAGACTGTTGGAAATATGCCCTAGAGGCAATAATAAAATGGTTATTATTATATTTCCTTGTTCATGATAATTGTCTATTGTTCATGCTATAATTGTATTAACCGGAAACCGTAATACATGTGTGAATACATAGACCACACCAATGCCCTAGTGAGCCTCTAGTTGACTAGCTCGTTGATCAATAGATGGTCATGGTTTCCTGGCCATGGACATTGGATGTCGTTGATAACGGGATCACATCATTAGGAGAATGATGTGATGGACAAGACCCAATCCTAAGCATAGCACTAGATCGTGTAGTTCGTCTGCTAGAGCTTTTCTAATGTCAAGTATCATTTCCTTAGACCATGAGATTGTGCAACTCCCGGATACCGTACGAATGCTTTGGGTGTATCAAATGTCACAACGTAACTGGGTGACTATAAAGGTGCACTACAGGTATCTCCGAAAGTGTATGTTGGGTTGGCACGAATCGAGACTGGGATTTGTCACTCCGTGTGACAGAGAGGTATCTTTGGGCCCACTCAGTAATACATCATCATAATGAGCTAAATGTGACTAAGGAGTTAGTCACGGGATCATGTGTTACGGAACAAGTAAAGAGACTTGCCGGTAACGAGATTGAACAAGGTATAGGGATACCGACGATAGTACCGATGGACAAAGGGAATTGTATACGGGATTAATTGGATCCCCGACATCGTGGTTCATCCGATGAGATCATCGTGGAACATGTGGGAGCCAATATGGGTATCCAGATCCCGCTATTGGTTATTGGCCGGAGAGGTGTCTCGGTCATGTCTGCATGGTTCCCGAACCCGTAGGGTCAACACACTTAAGGTTCGGTGACGCTAGAGTTGTAATGGGAATTGTATGTGGTTACCGAAAGTTGTTCGTAGTCTCGGATGAGATCCCGGACGTCACGAGGAGTTCCGGAATGGTCCGGAGGTAAAGATTTATATATGGGAAGTCCTATTTTGGCCACCGAAAAATGTTCGGGATTTTTCGGTATTGTACCGGGAAGGTTCTAGAAGGTTCCGGAGTGGGGCCCACCTGCATGGGGGGACCCGCATGAACATGGGTAGTGGGGGCAAGGCCCCACACCCCTGGTCAAGGCGCACCAAGATCCCCCTTAGAAGGAATAAGATCATATCCCGAAGGGATAAGATCAAGATCCCTAAAAAGGGGGGATAACAATCAGTGGGGAAGAGAAAGGATGGGATTTCTTTCCTCCCACCTTTGCCAACGCCCCAATGGACTTGGAGGGCAAGAAACCAGCCCCCTCCACCCCTATATATACTGGGGAGGTGCATGGGAGCTGCACCCTTGCCCCTGGCGCGGCCCTTCCCCCCTCCAACTCCTCCTCCTCCTCCGTAGTGCTTGGCGAAGCCCTGCCGGAGAACCGCAAGCTCCACCACCCCGCCGTGGTGCTGCCGGAGCTCTCACTCAACTTCTCCTCTCCCCTTGCTGGATCAAGAAGGAGGAGACGTCCCCGGGCTGTACGTGTGTTGAACGCGGAGGCGCCGTCCGTTCGGCGCTTGAATCGGATCTTCCGCGGTTTGAATCGCCGCGAGTACGACTCCATCAACCGCGTTCTTGTAACGCTTCCGCTTAGCGATCTTCAAGGGTATGAAGATGCACTCCCTCTCACTTGTTGCTAGCATTTCCTAGATTGATCTTGGTGACACGTAGGAATTTTTTTGAATTATTACTACGTTCCCCAACAGTGCTGGTGGTGGACGTGGTGGAGGTCGAGGCCTGGGCAGCGAAGCCCCACTGTTGTCGTCGGCCATGCAAATGCCGCCATGGCTGGAGCATTACAAGGCTCCGTACTACTACGCCTCCAAGCAGCTCAGTAGGCCGTCCATGGCAACCGCCGTCGGGCAAGTGACTTTCATCGTCAACGTCAACATGGTGTCGCTGCTTTTCTCGGAGTGTACATCACTGCAGCTTATCTGGACGCGTACAACGGACGTGGAGCATATGGGTGCCCGCACCTTGTTTGCTCGTATGCCTAAAGCTGGGAACCGGCGTACGATGACCTGGTAAGGGAGATGTTCGACATCATCTATTAGGTAGGCGGAGGAGGTTGCTATGAGGACAGGCGTGTGGATGACTCGGAGCCCACCTATTCTAGCACCTACACCCAGTCGGGCACGCACCAGGGCTACACACAGTTTGGCACCTACACCAAGCCGGGCACGGATACATAGCAGCAGGATTGGGCTGTCGGACGGAGGGAGGAGGAGGAGGAGGGCGAGGATGATTATGCTAGTGATCCAAAGAAGAGGGGTAGAGGACAAAGGTTCAACATGCAGGAGGACGAGCTGTTGTGTGATGCATGGTTGGCCACTAGCCTCCGCTCCATGGCACGGAGCAAAGGGCACAACTTTTTGGACCAACATTCACACTTGGTTCCATGAAGACAAGCATTTCGCACCCTACTCTGACGCGGTCATCCGCAACCGTGAATCAAAGTCCCTTAACCATCGATGGTACACCATCCAAGAGGCCATGTCGAAGTATTGTGGCCACTTGAGGCAACTCATCGCACTGTAGCCTAGTGGTGCGCAAATCACCGAGCAAGTAAGTTGTTAATATGTGTACATCATTTTTGCCGGATCTGCATTATTGTGTAGATCGCTCTCTGAATATGCATTATTTTGTAGCCGGATATGTATTGTTGTGTAGGTCACTTGCCGGATATGAATTGTTGTGTAGATCTGGATATGAATTGTTTTGTTGATGATTTGTAGTTGGATATCTATGCATAGTTTTCTAGCAGGAATGCATTGTTGATTGATACGTCCATTTTGCACCATGTTTTCATACTATTATTTTATTGTTTTAAAGTTATATTCCACTTTTTGATGCAATTCTAATGTATTTTCTCTCTTAAAATGCAAGATACACCAAAAGAGGGAGATTGCCGGCAGCTAAAATTTTGGCTCGAAAAAGCTACAACAGAGATAGCTATTCTCCGGAGCTCCAAATGACCTGAAAATTTACGGAGAATTATTTTGGAGTATATAAAAAATACTGGAAGAAAGAAGTACCAGAGATAATCTGCCTCGAGGCGGAACTTGGGTAGGAGCACTTTTGCTCCCGCTGAGGGAACTTCCCTCCAGGAGGGGGAAATCGAAACCATCGTCATCACCAACGCTCATCTCATCGTGGAAGGGCTCATCTCCATCAACATCTTCACCAGCACCATCTCATATCCAACCCTAGTTCATCTATTGTGTTCAATCTTCGTATCAAACCTCAGATTGGTACCTGGGGGTGCTAGTAGGGTCGATAAACATCTTATAGTTGATGCTAGATGGTTTACTTTGTGGAAGATTATATGTTCAGATTGTTAATTACATATTTATCTCCTTTGATCATGAACATAATCATGCTTTGTGAGTATTTCTGTTTGTTCTTAAGGACATGGGAAAGTCTTGTTATAAGTAATCATGTGAAGTTGGTATTCATGCAATGTTTTGATGATATGTTATGTTGTTTTTCCTCTAGTGGTCTCGTGTGAAGGTCGACTACATGACACTTCACCATGTTTGGGCCTAGGGGAAGGCATTGTGGGATTAGTTTGTAGATGATGGGTTGCGGGAGTGATAGAAACCTAAACCCCAATTTAAGAGTTGTTCCGTGAGGAGGTTGTTTTGGATCGTTTTGTTTAATGCTATAGCTAGATTTATCTTATTTCTTCTCTTGTATTTGCGGATGCTTACATGGACAAGGTAATCATAAGTAGGTTGTTTGTTTAATTAAGAACAACATCTTAGCTCTGGTCCATCCACATAACAACTTATTAAAGTAATGAACGCAAATCAATGAAAGTAACTAGATGAGTTCCCGTGTGTCCTTGAGAACACTTTAGTTACTATAAGAAGTACTTCCGGCTTGTCCTTAGCAATATTTAGGATTGGACCACCTTGCTACTTTGGTTACTTGTTACTTGCTACTACTTGCTTTGCTATCAAACTATCTGTCACAACTATCTTACAGCACTTGCAGAGAATACCTTGCTGAAAACCGCTTATTGATTCCTTCTGCTCCTCGTTGAGTTTGACACTCTTACTTATCGGAAGGACTACGATTGATCCCCTATACTTGTGGGTCATCATTGACAATGTTTTATTTTGTAGCCTTCTCGTGCGTGTACTATGTTCAAGAAGTTGGAGAAGAAAAACTTCACTGTCATGCATTCTTGGTTGAAGTTGCAAGGACGATCCAAATGGAATCTATACATTGCCAAGAGCGCCGCCAATGCAAACGAGGAAAAAACCAGTGATCCAACCGACCCAACAAAAGAACCGCCCAAGAAGGTTAGAAGAGGGTTCTGGGGAAAGAAGTGGGAGAATGAGAGGACAAAGCGAAAAGGTGCGGCAGCAAAGATGATAGAGAGATTCAAAGACATCTTGACGAAGAAAGATGAGGCATACGTCAAGCGCTCGGATGTCAATGGGGAAAAAAGGAGGAGTGGTTTAACATTGATGGAGGCGACCAAGAAGAAGCTCAAGCTCAAAGAGAAGGAGACCATGCTTAAAGAGAAGAAGGTGAGCAACTGTAACGACCCGAGACCGACGCTCCAGACGCCTTCCATGTTTTTCATTGTTGCCATGTGTTTCATTTGTTTGTTGCATTCATCATTGCATCATTCGCATTGCATCGGCACTCCGTTGTCGTCATTTTTCAAAACTTGCATCCGTTCGTAGTGCCGCTTCCCGTTTGTCTCTGTTGACCTTTCTCAGACCCCTTGAAACCTGGATCTTCGTTTCCTCTCTCGCCTAAGCCAGAGTCTCTCTGCACAGTGCACAAACCCCTCTCGTGTGCGCGTCCGAAACTTCCCCGAACCCGACCGGGCTGTCGTTACCGATGGGTCCGGATCATCCCCAAACATCCCTAAAATATCTTCGATTCTTTGTTGGACTCTCCTAGCCTATTTTTCTCGGACCATCTGATTTCGATCGAAGGGACTAGGTAGCCCCTAACCTAATCCCACCTGCTATATATCAGCCTAACCCTAGCCCGTCCAATCCATCCAATCCTCCTCGCGCCGCTACCCACTGACTTCTCCACCTGGTCCCCCCCTTCCTCGGGATCTGTCCGATCCTTCCACCCACCTCCCTCGATTTCCCCAACCGGCCATCCATCTCTCCTCTCAGATCCTCCCTGTTTTCAGTGCCAGACCAACCCAACGCATCCTTTGCCTCGTCCCCGCCGCCGTTCATCGCCGGAGAACCCAGCAGGTCCCCTGCCTCGCACCCCTTTTTCCCCTTTCCTGGCTCTCCCGCTCCTCTGGCCGTCTCTCTCTCTCTCTCTCTTCTGCTCATGGACAAGCTCGTCGCCACTGCCTGGAACCAGCCGGATCCGACGAACCTCGTCAGGATCCGCCTTCCCTCGTCCAGATCGGCCGGTCTCCGCCATCCCCTCATCGTCAACTGCCAGGAGCGCCACCGCCTGTCTTCGTCGCCACCAACAGGGGCTCCAAGCGCCATGGCCGCCACAAGCTTGAGCCTCTGCCGTTCTTCGTCACCATGGAACGCCGCCGCTTCCCCGAGCTCCCCCTCGAGCTCCCGCGCCTGGGGCTGAGCCCCGCCTTGACCGCACGCTTCTGGAGAAGCTCCGGTGAGCCAAGCCGCACCCGTCCCCTACTTCTTCCTTCCCCTTCTCTCTCACATGTCTTCCCCTCTCCCTGCTGCGTTCATAGGGGAAGCATCACCCTCGCCCGCCGTCCCGTGACCCGGATCCGCCGCCAACCATCTTCGTCGTCCCTGCTTCGCGCCGCCATGCCCGTTGACTCCTGCCGCGCTGCTCTGCTTCGCTTGCGTCGCCCCGGCCCCCTTCTGCTCCGTCCACGCGAGGTGAACGAGCGCACCAGCAGTGCCCGTTGACCGCGTCGTTAGCTCCAGATCAGCCGGCCAGGTCCGCCCAGATCCGGCCTGCTGCCTCCTGCCCGGCCTCCTTCATCAGCTGGGCCGAGCCCGCATGGTGAGGCCACCACCCCTGAGCGCCCTCCTTTTTTTCCCTTCTGTCGGGCCAACCAAGTGCTCTGGCGCCCACTGCTTTTGGCCCAGTTAATGTTTTTTTCTGTCCAGCGATTTTAGCATTATCCCAGGATTTACAGATTTGTAGAAAAAACCCTCCATGTTCATGCATTTAATATCTCACAAACCATGCATCATATGTAAATACTTTACATATGTAAAATGCTTAGAATTTCATCTAGTTTCATAATATGCAACTTTCATCCATGTTAAAATGTTTAAAATTGCTGTTTGCATTTTAATTCACATAAATGACATGTTAAAATGGTTTATTTCATAACTAAATAACCGTAGCTCCGAATTAAATAAACTTGATATGTAAATGGGGTAGAAAAATGCATAGATTAACTTGTTGCACTTACTTTGCATGTTAAACAACAATAAAATATGGTTTAGGGCAGAACAGTACCAAATTCGAAATATGCACATGAGGATTTTCCGGAATTGTTGTTTGTTGTTTCCGGCCTCATTTAAACTTGCCTAGATAGGTAGTTTTATCATGCCTCACCTCTTGCCATGTTAACCAACATTTAATGTTGTTGGGTACATAAACGGGAGCGAACTAAATAATCGAATGTGGTGTTTCGTCAATATGCAACTCGTTGCATATTGAGCTCCACTTAATTTGTAGTATTGTTTGTTGCACTTTGCCATGCCATGCCTCATTAAAATGGACATTCATCATACTTGGTTGTGCATCATGCCATGATTATGCTTGTTTGTTTACCATGTTGTTTGCTTCTTTCCGGTTGCACTTCTTCTTGATAGTTCCTGTTTCGTTGCGATCATGAGGATTCGTTCGACTATGCTTGGTTCGTCTACTTCATGGATTCGGTCTTCTTCCTAGCGGGATTTCAGGCAAGATGATCATTATCCTGGATACCACTACTATCTTTGCTTGCTAGTTGTCTCGATGCTATCGCTATGTCGCGCTACCTACCACTTGTTTATCAAGCCTCCCAAATTGCCATGATAAGCCTCTAACATTTCCACCATCCCAGCAAACCGTTGTTTGGCTATGTTACCGCTTTGCTCAGCCCCTCTTCTAGCGTTGCTAGTTGCAGGTGCAGTTTCAGGTTGTTCCATGTTGGGACATGGATATCATGGGATATCACAATATCTCTTATTTAATTAATGCACATATATACTTGGTAAAGGGTGGAAGGCTCGGCCTTTTTCCTGGTGTTTTGTTCCACTCTTGCCACCCTAGTTTCCGTCATACCGGTGTTATGTTCCTTGATTTTGCGTTCCTAATACGGTCGGGGTTTATGGGCCCCCCTTGACAGTTTGCTTTGAATAAAACTCTTCCAGCAAGGCCCAACATTGGTTTTACCATTTGTCTAATAACAACTAAAACTTGCATAGGGATTTTCCGGACCCGGAGGATAATTAATCAACAACCCCGGGCCAGTGCTCCTCATGAGTGTTGGTCCAAACCGGGAAGACTGCAGGGCCACCACGGGGAAACTCGAGGTCTGGTTTTACTCGTAGGATGTCCCATCCGATCGTGGCCTGAGACAAGATACGCGCGGCTACTATCAGGGTGTCGGCACGTCGGGAGGTCTTGCTGGTTTTGTTTTACCATTGTCGAAATGTTTTGTGAACCGGGATTTCGAGCTTGATCGGGTTGTTCCGGGAGGAGGATTTTCCTCCGTTGACCATGAGAGTTTATGATGGACTAAGTTGGGACACCCCTGCAGGGTTTAAACTTTTGAGAGCCGTGCCCGCGGTTATGTGGCAGATGGGAATTTTTAATATCCGGTTGTAGAGAACTTGACACCAGATCCGAAATAAAATACACCAACCGCGTGCGTAACCGTGACTGTCTCTTTTCGAGTGAGTTCAGGAAGAGAACACGGTGGGGTTATGTTTGAACGTAAGTAGTTCAGGATCACTTCTTGATCATTACTAGTTTGCGGCCGTTTGCGTCGTTTCTCATCTTATTCTTGTACTCGTAAGTTAGCCACCATACAATGCTTAGTGCTGTTGCAACCTCACCACTTACCCATTAAGCTTTGCTAGTCTTGATACCCATGGTAATGGGATTGCCGAGTCCTTGTGGCTCACAGATTACTACAACAACAGTTGCAGGTACAGGTAATGCGATGATCTGACGTGAGAGCGATGCTTGATTGCTTTTGGAGTTCTTCTTCTTCTTCTTCGATCAAGGGATAGGTTTCCTGGTCGGGAGCCTGGGATTAGCAGGGTGGATGTTGTTCTTCTTTTTCGTTTGATTTCATCCGTAGTCTGATCCTACTCTTCTGTATGATGATTGCTATGTATTGATGAACTGTTGTATTCATGTTGTAGCTTGTGGCAAGTGTAAGCCTTTATCTTGTATTCTCATCTATTCAGTACATGGTATGTTGTAATGATATCCACCTTGCTATGCGCTCGAAATGCAGTTGTGCCCCAATCATGAATTCATCACGTGATTGAGATAGAATCGCATCTTGGGCGCTACAAGTTGGTATCAGAGCCATACCGACCGCATGAGCCCCCTTGATTAATCGAACCGCTGCCGTTGTAGAGTCTAGAAAGAAAAACTATTTTGTGTCTTGTTATATATCGGAGAATAGGAATTCTTTTTACTCCTCATCCCCATCGTCGCTCTGGTGAGGACTCCTGACGTAGGTGTTTTCCCACTCTTCTATCCTTTTTCACTCAATTTTTTTAGGATCACGCGGGTATTGTTGGAATCGCTGCAATATCGGTGTGACGTGAATTCTGTCTTGGTGCCTCCTGTCTGACTTGACTTCTTCCGGGGAGTTGAGCTCCAAGGGGTTCTTGTCACACTCGCGATCGTTTCAGTTCCGGAATACCAGAGGATGCCGACATCGAAAACGCTTCTATACTCTTTGTGGTGAGAGTAGTTTGACGACACCCAGTACTGGGGAGAGTGATCAGATGTATTGCCACAGCTAGTATATCGGATGTTTTCGAAGGTCTGAGGTACACGATTTCCGAGGTTTTCTTGGTTATGTGTTGACGGATGGATACAGTTGGAGTGTAGGATTTGTTAGTTGTGTGAGATATTTGTGCCTTCCTGTATCCCCAACACCAGATTACATAACCAGAAAGTTTCGGGAGTTCATAGGTGGGAATTCAAGTAGTTACCAGGATATCTTCCCGACAGATGCATGATATGAGATTGGGGTTCGACGTCTAGTGGTCCGCCTGTCCACGGTCGTTTTTACAGTGGTTTCGTTGTGTCTTAAAGAGTCCTTGGCTATACTGACTCGGGGACGCTTCGTATGTCATGTGCACTGCCTTGTACATGATGGTGTTGTACGATCGAGCCCGTGTGGGCCCCACCACGAAAATTTCGGATGAAATCTCTATCATATGTTTGTTTCCAGCTTATTCTGCAAGCCTAATCCTTTGTTTTGTTTTGAGTTGTGGTATTCGAGTTGCTTCAATGTCAAGTGTTGATTCCATACCTTCCCTAAGTGGTATTCTCATACTTCTATGTGAATGCTAATCCTTCTTGTTTATCAAGATTGTCATGTTAATTCTTTTCCAACCGGCGTGCTTCTCTTCAAGTGGATCCGATCATTTCAACATTCGCGAGATCAATTCTAAGTTTTCTCAACGGTGTTTGTTTCATCCGTCCCAAGTTGCATTCGTTTTTCCCACCATCCCACCCTTTTCCTTCAAGGACTTAGATTTCTTAATCAAGTACCCCTTTTATCGATGAGAAGCCTCTCCATCCTTTTTCTTCAATGTTCTTAACCGGTGATTCTCATGAAGATGCGAAGGAAGCCTTAAGTTTATCATTCTTCGTTCTCTTTCTTCTCCGGTGGACTAAATTCAAGCTTTCAGTATTCATCATTTCACCTTCTTCAATTCACATGATTTCCATGTTGAAAGTTCCTATCTAAGCCTCTCTTAATCGTTCACCTCTCTCTATTCATTTATTCCGGAGTGCTCAAGATATCTCAGAAGATTCAAGTTTCCATTCTCAATTCGTTCAAGCTCTTTCGAGGATGTTATCTCATTCAAGCCATTTAATTCAACCGATGCAATATCCCTTTCAAGTAATCATTTCAACGGTGTTTCTTTTGAGTGGGCCCTAACCCATAGGTCTTTTCCCAGGATCTTACCTGACTCTTCTAATTTTCCAGAATTATTCTCAAATTATTGTCAAAGCTTGACGTAAGAATGAATTTTCATCAGTCATGTGCCTTCTCCAAGTTCGCTTTCAAATTCTTTTCATCTTTCACTCAACCTTTCTACCCTTCATTGTTCCGGAGTGTCTCAACAATTCATGGTGGTGTTTCTCGTTGTCATTGTAAGCTTTCAAGACCGAAGAAGAGTTTCTCTTAAATCTTGGTCCATTCTCTCGAAGATTCATGGTTCTAGCTTTATGCCATCCTCACAATTGTATTCGATTGTGAGAATTATTTTCATACCCATTCAAAGCATTTCATGAGTTCTTTCCGTTCTCGATTCTCCGGAGGCCATCATTCCAGAAGAATTCTTCGTTCTCAAATTCTCCTCGATTTTGTTCGTCTCTCAGTTCCTCCAGTGCGTCGTTCAAGTATTCTCTAGCCAGCTCGTGATCTCTTCGTTCTCTTGTATCTAAATTTTCTCAAGTATCTTCGTTCGTTTTCTAATTCTTCCCGGTGATTCGTTCTCTTTCCTTCATTTGTTTCAATTATTACGGTGGTTCATTCAAGACTCCTTTTCCTTGTTATCGTATCAATTCATTCGTTCTTCCCAAATCATACCGGTGGTTCGTTGAAGATTTTCCCAAGTTTGCGCTATATCTCTCCTTAATCCTTCTAAACGAGAATAAGTAGTATGCCAAATCCATTGTGTGTCATCAATTTAAGTTGACGAAGGATAAACATACAATAAATCTTATTCTTGTTTTTCCTCGAGGTGATTCAATTCTTTTCTTCCGGAGTTCGTTCATGATATCAATTTCTCGGTTCTAAGTTGTTCATCTTTTCTTTCCAGAGTTCCAAGTTCTCCCGGTTATCTCATCGTGAAGCTCCATCTAAATCATTGCAAGGCTTCACCTTGTTCTTTCAACTTCTCTTTCTTTCTATCATCCTTTTATTACCGGAGTCCTTCTAGAGTTTTCTTCATGGTGGCTCTTCGAAGATTTCATTCATTCTCGAAGTCTTCATCAAGATTCTTGTTGCAGTAGCTCAAGTATTCTTCTTCTTGCATTCCAAAGTGCAATTCTTGCTCCCTTATATTTTGAGGTGGTGTTATGTCATTCTTGACAGTTTCCATTCATGTTTCATGATTCACATGTTGTCAGGAATGAGATATTTAAACCCATCACTTTCTTCCTTGGAGTTATCTTGGGTTGTATTTCACCTAAAAGCTATTCCCTAAGGATTGTTGCTATATGTGGTGCTTATAAATGATCCGAGTTTTCTCCTATCCTCTCGGTGAAAGAAGTTTTCCGTCTCCTCGTTCATCTAAAGCAAGCAATTGTTGTCATTAGTGGCAGAATTTCACCTCAAGTTTTGAGATGTTTTCCATAAGCCCACAACAAGCTTATTCTTTTCGTTGTTGGTTTTCCAACAACTCCGTTCTAACCTTCTTGCAAGGATGCTTTCCAAATTCAATTGTGGTATATGTTGTCATTTCCTTCTCCGTTCAACCCTTCTACGTAATGTTACTCTTCCAAGTTTACATGTTCTTCTCCGTTCATTTCATTCCATTCTTTCAGTTGTTCCGGAGGTGTTGTGATGTTGCTCTCTTTGACCCATCATCTCGTTTTGTGAATATCATGTTCTTTTCCTTGCTTATCCATTTAACATGAGTGTTGTTTCCTCTATTCAAGTTCATTTCATCTTATCAAGTCTTGCCTCTCTTTCCAACCGGAGTGCTGCTCGAATTCTTCCTTTCTTATCTTGTTTCAACCGGAGTGGTTTCGAATTCTCGCTTCTTCCTTGTGCCATTCTTCATCTCTTTGCAACCTTCCAAGGTTCTTTGGTTTCACTCGTTTGTCAAGAAGCAACTTTGTTTTACCTCTTCTCTTCCTCTTCCGTTTGTCATCCCTAGATCTCGGGGCGAGATCTCTTGTAAATGGAGGAGAGTTGTAACGACCCGAGACCGACGCTCCAGACGCCTTCCATGTTTTTCATTGTTGCCGTGTGTTTCATTTGTTTGTTGCATTCATCATTGCATCATTCGCATTGCATCGGCACTCCATTGTCGTCATTTTTCAAAACTTGCATCCGTTCATAGTGCCGCTTCCCGTTTGTCTCTATTGACCTTTCTCAGACCCCTTGCAACCTGGATCTTCATTTCCTCTCTCGCCTAAGCCGGAGTCTCTCTGTACAGTGCACAAACCCCTCTCGTGTGCGCGTCTGAAACTTCCCCGAACCTGACCCGGGCTGTCGTTACCGATGGGTCCGGATCATCCCCAAACATCCCTAAAATATCTTCGATTCTTTGTTGGACTCTCCTAGCCTATTTTTCTCGGACCGTCTGATTTCAATCAGAGGGACTAGGTAGCCCCTAACCTAATCCCACCTACTATATATCAGCCTAACCCTAGCCCGTCCAATCCATCCAATCCTCCTCGCGCCGCCACCCACTGACTTCTCCACCTGGTCTCCCCCTTCCTCGGGATCTGTCCGATCCTTCCACCCACCTCCCTCGATTTCCCCAACCGGCCATCCATCTCTCCTCTCAGATCCTCCCTGTTTTCAGCGCCAGATCAACCCAACGCCTCCTCTGCCTCGTCCCCGCCGCCGTTCGTCACCGGAGAACCCAGCAGGTCCCCTGCCTCGCACCCCTTTTTCCCCTTTCCTGGCTCTCCCGCTCCTCTGACCGTCTCTCTCTCTCTCTCTCTATCTCTCTCTCTCTCTCTCTCTCTCTCTCTCTCTCTTCTGCTCATGGACAAGCTCGTCGCCGCTGCCTGGAACCAGCCGGATCCGACGAACCTCGTCGGGATCCGCCTCCCCTCGTCCAGATCGGCCGGTCTCCGCCATCCCCCTCATCGTCAACTGCCAGGAGCGCCGCCGCCTGTCTTCGTCGCCACCAACAGGGGCTCCAAGCGCCATGGCCGCCACAAGCTTGAGCCTCTGTCGTTCTCCGTCACCATGGAACGCCGCCGCTTCCCCGAGCTCCCCCTCGAGCTCCCGCGCCTGGGGCTGAGCCCCGCCTTGACCGCGCGCTTCTGGAGAAGCTCCGGTGAGCCAAGCCGCGCCCGTCCCCTGCTTCTTCCTTCCCCTTCTCTCTCACACGTCTTCCCCTCTCCCTGCTGCGTTCACAGGGGAAGCATCACCCTCGCTCGCCGTCCCGCGACCCGGATCCGCCGCCAGCCGTCTTCATCATCCCTGCTTCACGCCGCCATGCCCGTTGACTCCTGCCACGCTGCTCAGCTTCGCTCGCGTCGCCCCGGCCCCCTTCTGCTCCTTCCACGCGAGCTGAACGAGCGCACCAACAGCGCCAGTTGACCGCATCGTTGCCTCCAGATCAGCCGGCCCGGTCCGCCCAGATCCGGCATGCTGCCTCCTGCCTCCTGCCCGGCCTCCTTCATCAGCTGGGCCGAGCCCGCATGGTGAGGCCACCACCCCTGAGCGCCCTCCTTTTTCCCCCTTCTGTCGGGCCAACCAAGTGCTCTGGCGCCCACTGCTTTCGGCCCAGTTAATGTTTTTTTTCTCTCCAGCGATTTTAGCATTATCCCAGGATTTACAGATTTGCAGAAAAACCCCTCCATGTTCATGCATTTAATATCTCACAAACCATGCATCATATGTAAATACTTTACATATGTAAAATGCTTAGAATTACATCTAGTTTCATAATATGCAACTTTCATCCATGATAAAATGTTTAAAATTGTTGTTTGCATTTTAATTCGCATAAATGACATGTTAAAATGGTTTATTTCATAACTAAATAACCGTAGCTCCGAATTAAATAAACTTGATATGTAAATGGGGTAGAAAAATGCATAGATTAACTTGTTGCACTTACTTTGCATGTTAAACAACAATAAAATGTGGTTTAGGGCAGAACAGTACCAAATTTGAAATATGGACATGAGGATTTTTCCGGAATTGTTGTTTGTTGTTTCCGGCCTCATTTAAACTTGCCTAGATAGGTAGTTTTATCATGCCTCACCTCTTGCCATGTTAACCAACATTTAGTGTTGTTGGGTACATAAACGGGAGCGAACTAAATAATCGAATGTGGTGTTTCGTCAATATGCAACTCGTTACATATTGAGCTCCACTTAATTTGTAGTATTGTTTGTTGCACTTTGCCATGCCATGCCTCATTAAAATGGACATTCATCATACTTGGTTGTGCATCATGCCATGATTATGCTTGTTTGTTTACCATGTTGTTTGCTTCTTTCCGGTTGCGCTTCTCCTTGATAGTTCCTGTTTCGTTGCGATCATGAGGATTCGTTCGACTACGCTTGGTTCGTCTATGTTGGTTCGCCTACTTCATGGATTCGGTCTTCTTCCTAGCGGGATTTCAGGCAAGGTGATCATTATCCTGGATACCACTACTATCTTTGCTTGCTAGTTGTCTCGATGCTATCGCTATGTCGTGCTACCTACCACTTGTTTATCAAGCCTCCCAAATTGCCATGATAAGCCTCTAACATTTCCACCATCCCAGCAAACCGTTGTTTGGCTATGTTACCGCTTTACTCAGCCCCTCTTATAGCATTTCTAGTTGCAGGTGCAGTTTCAGGTTGTTCCATGTTGGGACATGGATATCATGGGATATCACAATATCTCTTATTTAATTAATGCACATATATACTTGGTAAAGGGTGGAAGGCTCGGCCTTTTGCCTGGTGTTTTGTTCCACTCTTGCCGCCCTAGTTTCCATCATACCGGTGTTATGTTCCTTGATTTTGCGTTCCTAACACGGTCGGGGTTTATGGGCCCTGTCGGTGTCAAAACCGGCCAATCTCGGGTAGGGGGTCCCGAACTGTGCGTTTGAGGACTGAAGGTAACAAGGGACAAAGGGAACACGATGTTTACCCAGGTTCGGGACCTCTTAATGGAGGTAAAACCCTATGTCCTACTTGATTGTACTTGATGAGTATGGGGGTTACAAGAGTTGATCTACCTCGAGATCGTAATGGCTAAACCCTAGCTGTCTAGCCTATGAAAATTCTCATGGCCTCCACGGACCAAACCCTCCGGTTTATATAGGCACCGGAGGGGGCTTGGGTTGTACAGAGTCGGTTTACAGAGGAAGGAAACTATACATCCGGACGCCAAACTTGCCATCCACACAAAGGAGAGTCCCACCCGGACACGAGGAAAGGTCTTCTGCCTTGTATTTGCATGGCCCATCAGTCCGGCCCATGTCACATAGCCCGGCCACCCGAGGACCCCGTAATCCAGGACTCCCTCAGTAGCCCCTGAACCAGTCTTCAATGACGATATGTTCGGCGCACAGATTGTCTTCGGCATTGCAAGGCGGGTTCCTCCTCTGAATACTCCAAAGTGATCTTCTGAATAAAAGAACTGTATCCGGCTCTGCATGACAGTCACAACCCTCAACCAAGAAGGTAAAATACTTAGTCAAAGTAATGTCCATCAACTGACAACTTTTTCGGCGAAACGTCACATCTAGCCTCTTTATCATTTCGAACCGCTTTTTGGCCTCCCGCTTCGCGCTTCGAGACACGGCCTTTATTGACACGCCTCGTCAAAGCGGAGATCGTGTCCACTTATTGCGGGATCCTCATCAATATGGGTTTGGGTAATCCAACTGTGCCATTCGCACAACCCCTTGGGAACAGGCGAGTTTTAAGGCTTGAGGGGTAGGCGCTTGATATTCATTTCCTATATAAGTGGATAAAGATCCCTCTTTTCTCCCCACACCTTCTTCCTTTTCCTGTTTTCCCATCCTCAAGCTCCAGCGCCCAAGCTTCAATATTTCCCACCGCCGCCAACCTCTCCAGTCATGTCCGGATCTGGCTTGAAGGGCAAGTGGGAGGCCTCCTCCGTCACGGAGAAGGATATGAAGGAGCTCCGGGGGGCGGGTTATCTGTCCACGGAGATCGCTCACAGGCTCCCTGCCATGGATCAAGTCATACCCACTCCGGAGCCCGGCGAAAGGGTTGTATTCATCCCCCATTTCCTCCGCGGACTAGGGTTTCCCCTCCACCCCTTTGTCCGCGGCCTCATGTTCTACTACGGGCTAGATTTCCATGATCTAGCCCCAAATTCTTTCCTCCACATCTCGGCATTTATCATCGTGTGCGAGGCGCTACTCCGCATCCCCCCACACTTCGGCCTATGGCTAAAAGTCTTCAATGTGAAGCCGAAGGTGGTCGACGGGCAACATGCGGAGTGTGGCGGCGCCATGGTGAGCAAGCTCCCCAACACCACCTTGCCTAAAGGGGCCTTCGTGGAGACCGTCAAGGTGTGGCAGCAGGAGTGGTTCTATATCACCGAACCTTGCGGTGCCAGGTGGGCGGCCACTCCTGAGTTCAGATCCGGACCCCCTATGCGGCTCGCGTCATGGACCAACAAGGGTCTGGACTGGGGGTCGACCACGAACATGATGACGCTACAAAAGCGCATAAAAAATATGATAAGCAAGAATACCAGTCTCACTGACGTGATTCAGGTGATGCTCTTCCGCCAAATCCTCCCCTGCCAACTCCGGCCTCTCCATATGTGGGAGTTCAATCCGGAAGGTCCGTGGACCCTGCAGCGTTTCTTCGGCACAACGCACGAAGAGATCTGGAAGCTGCTCTTTAAGACCCAGAAGACGTGGCCGAAGAAGACCGAAGACGTCGGTCTTGACATTGAGAATCCGGCCACACCGGTAAGTATTTTAGTTCCGAACACAATTTTCGGTAAATAAATCAAAGGTTATACTGAGATTTCCATTCTTTCATTCAGGGTTGGACAGCGAAGGCGGAGCGGATCAAGTGTCCGGCTCCACTACCTGAAGACCCAGCCAATCCTCTGCTAACGAGGATGCTGGTTCCGGCGCCGTATCAGGCGCCAGAGAAGAAGGCCAAGAAGAAGGGCAAGGAGGCCAAGGGTGGCCTCCTCCATAAGGGTACTTCGGACGCAATGTCCGGAGAAACTGAAGCCCACTCCTCCCACGAGGGGGATGAAGATGAAGAGGAGGAGGAGGCGGAAAGTGGTTCTCCCCTAAAGGAGGGTAAGAAGAAAAGGGCCGCCTCCGCAGACCCGGAGGAGGGGGCGTCCAAGAGGGAGAAGATAACCCTCTCGGACGGTTCGGATACGGACGCTGAACACACCCCCAAGAGACGCCTCAGGGAAAAACCCCTGGCCGAATCGTAAGTGTCGAAAAGGATACTTAGCAAATATTCGGTCTGTTATGGTTGTAATATAACATATCATATTGTGTGTTTCAGCCTAGCTCGCGACCTCCCCCAACCATCGATGTCTGAAGGGAGTTCTCTGTCGCCCGAGATGGCAGAGAGCGAGACGCCACCGCGAGCCCCTTCGCCAATCACCGTGGATGACACCGAGGTGTTGTCCCGAAGGACCTCTCCTGGCCACGGAGGGGCGAGCGAGGCTGCCGAGAAGGCGCCCGAGGACAATACCTCGGCTGCCGAAGACATGGAGGGGGCGACCCCCGTGACGACTGACGACGGGGGTCCTGAACAATCGGGCCCCCAGCCGGACATCATTCCGGAGACCAATGTGGCCCCGGAGTCAGGCGAGCAGCCCCCTTCGAAGGAGGGGGGAGCATCAGCCCCGACGGCGGCCTCCACTAATCCGGAGGCGCCGAATACCTTGGTGGAAGCACTACGACGTGTTGCCATCGTGGAGGAGCACCGCACCCTGATGGGTGTGGTGGTTGAGAAGATTCAGTCCGCCAAGAGCGGGCTGAACGAAGCCTTCACCAGCCTGCTAACAGGCTTCCAGGTATGCAACATAATGCTCTAGACGCTTTTTATAAAGGGACAAACCTGTGCATAGATAGTAGCCCCTGAGACTCTGTCTGGTTTTGAAAAAGCCGGACAGAGGATCATATAGTATTCGTAAGAGGTGACGTACTTTTATATTGTATAACAGGCTTCCATGTTGGCGGCAACCGCCCAGGCCGCTGAAGTTTCCGATCTCAAGCGGAGGCTGCAGCTGGCTGATGATGATATCGATCGCATGAACAAACGGTTCGATGAGGCGCAAGGTATGTTTGAAATATCTCGCACATGCCTGAATTGATATGCAAATTCTGAGTTTAGACTCATGCGCTGCTATGTGTATGATTGCAGGCAACGCGGCCGAGGTCGAGACCCTCAAGAGTGCCCTTGCCCAAGCCAAGGAGGAGGCGAAGGCGAGCAAAGCGGCCGCAGACAAAGCGGCTGCAGATTTAAAGTTCGAACAGGTCACCCGCCGCCAGTACGAGGAGAGGGTGACCGAAGTAGAGCAAGAGCTCAAGGACGCCGCCGGCAAGTGCGAGTCCTTGGAGGAGAAGAATAAGGCCCAGGCGGCCGAACTCGCCAAGGCCCTCCAAGAGGCCAAGGAGGTGAGGACCGAGTCCCGGGCAGCTCGCGAGGAAATCCGGCAGTCCGAACAGATAGCGGCTGGTAAGCCCTTTCTTTTGCAGACTATATTTGGCGGTCAAAGATATGCCTTGCTCACTCGACTGTGGAGTTCTCCAGACACATTTGCGGATCTTTCGAAGAGTGCCGCCGACGCCACACAGTTCTTCCGGGCCCAGGAAGGGCACACGACGGAGAAGCTCTTCTGGGCACAGTTCGCGGCGTCGGAGCGTCCGGCGCTATTGAACAACCACATGATGCAACTGTCAGAGCTGCACAGGATGTTCGGATTGGCCATGAAGGACGTCATAGTCCGGTTGTGGCCAACCGAACCCATTCCTAGCAGCTACTTCGGCCTGGTGCAGCGACTTGCCGATGCACTGCCCCGGATTGAAGTTGTCAAGCGCTCGGCGTGCATAGAAGGTGCGCGGATGGCCTTTGCCCATGTCAAGATGCACTGGGCAAAGATGAAGGCCGCCGTCGTGGCGGTCGAGGGCCCACCCGAAGGCAAGGACTGAAGGAAATATGCCCTAGAGGCAATAATAAAGTTGCTATTTATATTTCCTTATATCATGATAAATGTTTATAATTCATGCTAGAATTGTATTAACCAGAAACTTGATACATGTGTGAATACATAGACAAAACACCGAGTCCCTAGTAAGCCTCTACTAGACTAGCTCGTTGATCAAAGATGGTTGAGTTTCCTAACCATAGACATGTGTTGTCATTTGATAAACGGGATCACATCATTAGAGAATGATGTGATGGACAAGACCCATCCGTTAGCTTAGCATAATGATCGTTAAGTTTTATTGCTATTGCTTTCTTCATGACTTATACATATTCCTCTGACTATGAGATTGTGCAACTCCCGAACACCGGAGGAACACCTTGTGTGCTATCAAACATCACAACATAACTGGGTGATTATAAAGATGCTCTACAGGTGTCTCCGAAGGTGTTTGTTGGGTTGGCATAGATCGAGATTAGGATTTGTCACTCCGAGTATCGAAGAGGTATCTCTGGGCCCTCTCGGTAATGCACATCACTATAAGCTTTGAAAGCAATGTGACTAATGAGTTAGTTACGGGATGATGTATTACGGAATGAGTAAAGAGACTTGCCGGTAACAAGATTGAACTAGGTATGATGATATAGACGATCGAATCTCGGGCAAGTAACATACCGATGACAAAGGGAATGACGTATGTTGTTATGCGGTTTGACCGATAAAGATCTTCGTAGAATATGTAGGAGCCAATATGAGCATCTAGGTTCCGCTATTGGTTATTGACCGAAGATGTGCCTCGGTCATATCTACATAGTTCTCGAACCCGTAGGGTCCGCACGCTTAACGTTCGATGACAATTTGTATTATGAGTTATGTGTTTTGGTGACCGAAGTTTGTTCAGAGTCCCAGATGAGATCACATACATGACGAGGAGTCTCAAAATGGTTGAGAGGTAAAGATTGATATATTGGAAGGTAGTATTCGGACACCGGAAGGGTTCCGGAGTGTATCGGGTACATACCGGAGTACCGGAGGGGTTACCGGAATCCCCTGGTGGAAGATATGGGCCATATGGGCCATAGGAGGGAGGCTAACCAGCCCACAAGGGGGTGGTGCGCCCCCCACAAGGGAGGAGGCCGAATTGGATTAGGGAAGGGGGTGGCGCCCCCCTTTCCTTCTCCCTCTCCCTCTCCTTCCCTCTTTCCACCTCCGGAGAAAGGAAAAGTGGGGGGGGGCGAATCCTACTAGGAGTGGAGTCCTAGTAGGACTCCCCCCCTTGGCGCGCCCCCTTTGGTGGCCGGCCTCCTCCTCCCCTCCTTTATATACGGGGGCAGGGGGCACCCTAGAGCACATGAGATATTCTCTTAGCCGTGTGTGGTGCCCCCCTCCACAGTTTACTCCTCCGGTCATATTGTCGTAGTGCTTAGGCAAAGCCCTGCGCGGATCACATCACCATCACCGTCACCACGCCGTCGTGCTGACGAAACTCTCCCTCGACCTTCTGCTAGATCAAGAGTTTGAGGGACGTCATCGAGCTGAACGTGTGCTGAACTCGGAGGTGCCGTACGTTCGGTGCTTGATCGGTTGGATCGCGAAGACGTTCGGCTACATCAACCGCGTTAAGCTAATGCTTCCGCTTTCAGTCTACGAGGGTACATGGACATACTCTCCCCCTCTCGTTGCTATGCATCTCCTAGATAGATCTTGCGTGAGCGTAGAAATTTTTTGAAATTGCATGCTACGTTCCCCAACAGTGGCATCCGAGCCAGGTCTATGCGTAGATGATATGCACGAGTAGAACACAAAGAGTTGTGGGCGATAATAGTCATACTGCTTACCACCAACGTCTTACTTTGATTCGACGGTATTGTTGGATGAAGCGGCCCGGACCGACATTACATGACCGCGTTCATGAGACTGGTTCTACCGACGTGCTTTGCACACAGGTGGCTGGCGGGTGTCTGTTTCTCCAACTTTAGTTGAATCGAGTTTGACTACGGCCGGTCCTTGCTGAAGGTTAAAACAGCACACTTGACAAAAAATCGTTGTGGTTTTGATGCATAGGTAAGAACGGTTCTTGCTAGAAGCCCGTAGCAGCCACGTAAAACTTGCAACAACAAAGTAGAGGACGTCTAACTTGTTTTTGCAGGGCATGTTGTGATGTGATATGGTCAAGACATGATGTGATACACGTTATTGTATGAGATGATCATGTTTTGTAAAAGTTATCGGCAACTGGCAGGAGCCTTATGGTTGTCGCTTTATTGTATGAAATGCAATCGCCATGTAATTGCTTTACTTTATCACTATGCAGTAGCGATAGTCGTAGAAGCAATAGTTGGCGAGATGACAACGACGCTACGATGGAGATCAAGGTGTCAAGCCGGTGACGATGGAGATCATGATGGTGCTTTGGAGATGGAGATCAAAGGCACAAGATGATGATGGCCATATCATGTCACATATTTTGATTGCATGTGATGTTTATATGTTATGCATCTTATTTTGCTTAGTACGGCGGTAGCATTATAAGATGATCCCTCACTAAATTTCAAGGTATAAGTGTTCTCCCTGAGTATGCACCGTTGCGACAGTTCGTCGTGCCGAGACACCACGTGATGATCGGGTGTGATAAGCTCTACGTTCACATACAACGGGTGCAAGAAAGTTTTGCTCGTGCGGAATACTCGGGTTAAACTTGACGAGCCTAGCATATGCAGATATGGCCTCGGAACACTGAGACCGAAAGGTCGAACGTGAATCATATAGTAGATATGATCAACATAGAGATGTTCACCATTGAAAACTACTCCATCTCACGTGATGATCGGACATGGTTTAGTTGATATGGATCACGTGATCATTTAGATGACTAGAGGGATGTCTCTCTAAGTGGGAGTTCTTAAGTAATATGATTAATTGAACCTTAATTTATCATGAACTTAGTCATGATAGTATTTGCATATCTATGTTATAGATCAATAGCTCGTGTATAACTCCCCTGTTTTATTTTGATATGTTCCTAGAGAAAACTAAGTTGAAAGATGAAAGTAGCAATGATGCGGACTTGATCCGTGATCTGAGGATTATCCTCACTGCTGCACGGAAGAATTATGTCCTTGATGCACCGCTAGGTGACAGACCTATTGCAGGAGCAGATGCAGACATTATGAATGTTTGGCAAAGCTCAATATGATGACTACTTGATAGTTTAGTGCACCATACTTTACGGCTTAGAACCGGGACTTCAAAAACGTTTTGAACGCCACGGAGAATATGAGATGTTCCAAAGAGATGAAATTGGTATTTCAGACTCATGCCCGTGTCGAGAGGTATGAGACCTCTGACAAGTACTTTGCCTACAAGATGGAGGAGAATAGCTCAGCTAGTGAGCATGTGCTCAGAATGTCTGGGTACTACAATCGCTTGAATCAAGTGGGAGTTAATCTTCCTGATAAGATAGTAATTGACAGAGTTCTCTAGTCACTATCACCAAGTTACTAGAACTTCGTGATGAACTATAATATGCAAGGGATGACGAAAACGATTCCCAAGCTCTTCGCAATGCTGAAATCGGCGAAGGTAGAAATCAAGAAATAGCATCAAGTGTTGATGGTTGACAAGACCACTAGTTTCAAGAAAAAGGGCAAGGGAAAGAAAGAGAACTTCAAGAAGAATGACAAGCAAGTTGTCACTCCCGTGAAGAAGCTCAAAGATGGAACTAAGCCTGAAACTGAGTGCTTCTACTGCAAAGGAAATGGTCACTGGAAGCGGAACTGCCCCAAATACTTGGTGGATAAGAAGGATGGCAAAGTGAACAAAGGTATATTTGATATACATGTTATTGATGTGTATTTTACTAGTGTTCATAGTAGCCCCTGGGTATTTGATACTGGTTCAGTTGCTAACATTAGTAACTCGAAACAGGAGTTGCAAAATGAACAGAGACTAGTTAATGACAAGGTGACGATGTGTGTTGGAAGTGATTCCAAGGTTGATAAGATCACCATCGCACACTCCCTCTACCTTCGGGATTAGTGTTGGACCTAAATAAATGTTATTTGGTGTTTGCGTTGAGCACGAATATGATTGGATCATATTTATTGCGATACGGTTAGTCATTTAAGTCAGAGAATAATTGTTGTTTTGTTTACATGAATAAAACCTTCTATGGTCATACACTCAATATAAATGGTTTATTGAATCTCGATCGTAGTGATACACATATTCATAATATTGATGCCAAAAGATGCAAAGTTGATAATGATAGTGCAACATACTTGTGGCACTGCCGTTTAGGTCATATTGGTGTAAAGCGCATGAAGAAACTCCATGCGGATGGACTTTTGGAATCACTTGATTATGAATCAGTTGATGCTTGTGAACCATGCCTCATGAGCAAGATGACTAAGACTCCGTTCTCCGGAACAATGGAGCGAGCCACTGACTTATTGGAAATAATACATATCGATGTATGCAGTCCGATGAATGTTGAGGCTCGTGGCGGGTATCGTTATTTTCTGACCTTCACAGATGATTTGAGTAGATATGGGTATATCTACTTAATGAAACATAAGTCTGAAACATTTGAAAAGTTCAAAGAATTTCAGAGTGAAGTGGAAAATCATCGTAACAAGAAAAAAAGTTTCTACGATCTGATCGCGGAGGCAAATATTTGAGTTACGAGTTTGGTCTTCATTTAAAACAATGTGGAATAGTTTTGCAACTCACACCACCTGGAACACCACAGCGTAATGGTGTGTCCGAATGTCGTAACCGTACTTTATTAGATATGGTGCGATCTATGATGTCTCTTACCGATTTACCACTATCATTTTGGCGTTACGCATTAGAGACAGCTGCATTCATGTTAAATAGGGCACCATCTAAATCCGTTGAGATGACACCGTATGAACTGTGGTTTGGCAAGAAACCTAAGCTGTCGTTTCTTAAAAGTTTGGGGTTGCGATGCTTATGTGAAAAAGCTTCAGGCTGATAAGCTCGAACCCAAATCGGAGAAGTGCGTCTTCATAGGATACCCAAAAGAAACGGTTGGGTACACCTTCTATCACAGATCTGAAGGCAAGATATTTGTTGCTAAGAATGGATCCTTTCTAGAGAAGGAGTTTCTCTCGAAAGGAGTGAGTGGGAGGAAAGTAGAACTTGATGAGGTAGTTGTACCTTCTCTCGAATTGGAAAGTAGTTCATCACAGAAATCAGTTCCAGTGATGCATACGCCAATTAGTGAGGAAGTTAATGATGATGAAACTTCAGATCAAGTTACTACCGAACCTCATAGGTCAACCAGAGTACATTCCGCACCAGAGTGGTACGGTAATCCTGTTCTGGAAGTCATGTTACTAGACCATGACGAACCTACGAACTATGAGGAAGCGATGATGAGCCCAGATTCCGCGAAATGGCTAGAGGCCATGAAATCTGAGATGGGATCCATGTATGAGAACAAAGTATGGACTTTGGTTGACTTGCCCGATGATCGGCAAGCCATTGAGAATAAATGGATCTTCAAGAGGAAGACGGATGCTGATGGTAGTGTTACTATCTACAAAGCTCGACTTGTCACAAAAGGTTTTCAACAAGTTCAAGGTGTTGACTACAATGAGATTTTCTCACTCGTAGTGATGCTTAAGTCTGTCCGAATCATGTTAGCAATTGCCACATTTTATGAAATCTGGCAAATGGATGTCAAAACTGCATTCCTTAATGGATTTCTTAAAGAAGAGTTGTACATGATGCAACCAGAAGGTTTTGTCGATCCTAAAGGTGCTGACAAAGTGTGCAAACTCCAGCGATCCATCTATGGACTGGTGCAAGCATCTCAGAGTTGGAATATACGCTTTGATGAGTTGATCAAAGCATATAGTTTATACAGACTTGCGGTAAAGCCTGTATTTACAAGAAAGTGAGTGGGAGCACTACAGCCTTTCTGATAAGTATATGTGAATGACATATTGTTGATCGGAAATGATGTAGAATTTTCTAGAAAGCATAAGGGAGTGTTTGAAAGGAGTTTTTCAAAAAAAGACCTCGATGAAGCTGCTTAAGTATTGAGCATCAAGATCTATAGGAATAGACCGAGACACTTAATAGGACTTTCACAAAGCACATACCTTGACAAGATTTTGAATAAGTTCAAAATGGATCAGTCAAAGAAAGGGTTCTTGCCTGTGTTGCAAGGTGTGAAGTTGAGTAAGACTCAAAGCTCGACCACGGCAGAAGATAGAGAGAGAATGAAAGTCATTCCCTATGCCTTAGTCATAGGTTCTATAAAGTATGCCATGTTGTGTACCAAACCTATTGTGTACCTTGCCATAAGTCTGGCAGGGAGGTACCAATAGTGATCCAGAAGTAGATCACTAGACAGCGGTCAAAATTATCCTTAGAGGACTAAGGAAATGTTTCTCGGTTATGGAGGTGATGAAGAGTTCGTCGTAAAGAGTTACGTCGATGCAAGCTTTGACACTGATCTAGATGACTCTAAGTCTCAATCTAGATACATATTGAACGTGGGACAAATTAGCTAAAAGTACCTCCATGCAGAGTATTCTAGACATAGAAATTTGCAAAATACATACGGATCTGAATGTGGCAGACCCGTTGACTAAACTTCCCTCACAAGCAAAACATGATCACACCTTAGTACTCTTTGGGTGTTAATCACATAGCGATGTGAACTAGACTATTGACTCTAGTAAACCCTTTGGGTGTTGGTCACATGGCGATGTGAACTATGGGTGTTAATCACATAAAGATGTAAACTATTGGTGTTAAATCACATGGCGATGTGAAACTAGATTATTGACTCTAGTGCAAGTGGGAGACTGAAGGAAATATGCCCTAGAGGCAATAATAAAGTTGTTATTTATATTTCCTTATATCATGATAAATGTTTATTATTCATGCTAGAATTGTATTAACCGGAAACTTGATACATGTGTGAATACATAGACAAAACACCGAGTCCCTAGTAAGCCTCTACTAGACTAGCTCGTTGATCAAAGATGGTTGAGTTTCCTAACCATAGACATGTGTTGTCATTTGATAAACGGGATCACATCATTAGAGAATGATGTGATGGACAAGACCCATCCGTTAGCTTAGCATAATGATCGTTAAGTTTTATTGCTATTGCTTTCTTCATGACTTATACATATTCCTCTGACTATGAGATTATGCAACTCCCGAACACCGGAGGAACACCTTGTGTGCTATCAAACGTCACAACGTAACTGGGTGATTATAAAGATGCTCTACAGGTGTCTCCGAAGGTGTTTGTTGGGTTGGCATAGATCGAGATTAGGATTTGTCACTCCGAGTATCGGAGAGGTATCTCTGGGCCCTCTCGGTAATGCACATCACTATAAGCCTTGCAAGCAATGTGACTAATGAGTTAGTTACGGGATGATGTATTACGGAACGAGTAAAGAGACTTGCCGGTAACAAGATTGAACTAGGTATGATGATACCGACGATCGAATCTCGGGCAAGTAACATACCGATGACAAAGGGAATGACGTATGTTGTTATGCGGTTTGACCGATAAAGATCTTCATAGAATATGTAGGAGCCAATATGAGCATCCAGGTTCCGCTATTGGTTATTGACCGGAGATGTGTCTCGGTCATGTCTACATAGTTCTCGAACCCGTAGGGTCCGCACGCTTAACGTTCGATGACGATTTGTATTATGAGTTATGTGTTTTGGTGACCGAAGTTTGTTCAGAGTCCCGGATGAGATCACGGACATGACGAGGAGTCTCGAAATGGTCGAGAGGTAAAGATTGATATATTGGAAGGTAGTATTCGGACACCGGAAGGGTTCCGGAGTGTATCGGGTACATACCGGAGTACCGGAGGGGTTACCGGAACCCCCCGGTGGAAGATATGGGCCATATGGGCCATAGGAGGGAGGCTAACCAGCCCACAAGGGGTTGGTGCGCCCCCCACAAGGGAGGAGGCCGAATTGGATTAGGGAAGGGGGTGGCGCCCCCCTTTCCTTCTCCCTCTCCCTCTCCTTCCCTCTTTCCACCTCCGGAGAAAGGAAAAGTGGGGGGGGGGCGAATCCTACTAGGAGTGGAGTCCTAGTAGGACTCCCCCCCTTGGCGCGCCCCCTTTGGTGGCCGGCTTCCTCCTCCCCTCCTTTATATACAGGGGCAGGGGGGCACCCTAGAGCACATGAGATATTCTCTTAGCCGTGTGCGGTGCCCCCCTCCTTAGTTTACTCCTCCGGTCATATTGTCGTAGTGCTTAGGCGAAGCCCTGCGCGGATCACATCACCATCACCGTCACCACGCCGTCGTGCTGACGAAACTCTCCCTCGACCTTCTGTTGGATCAAGAGTTCGAGGGACGTCATCGAGCTAAACGTGTGCTGAACTCGGAGGTGCCGTACGTTCGGTGCTTGATCGGTTGGATCGCGAAGACGTTCGACTACATCCACCACGTTAAGCTAACGCTTCCGCTTTCGGTCTACGAGTGTACGTGGACATACTCTCCCCCTCTCGTTGCTATGCATCTCCTAGATAGATCTTGCGTGAGCGTAGAAATTTTTTGAAATTGCATGCTACGTTCCCCAACAAGGACCACCGCAAGCCAGAGCGGTATTTTGAAGATGTCCTTGAGGGTGCCCGATTAATAGAGGGCCAATGCTCAAAGGATATCATATTTGAGTGAATGTATCCGAGCTACCCAGACGTTGTTTTATAAACCAAGGCTTTGTAATATATTTATGTCTTTATCTGTAATTGCTTGCCTCCTGTGCGGCCGTATTTTGTTATCTTGAAAGTTTGCCAGTCGTCGGCTTCAGCCCCCACGTAGATACTACGGGGGTGTTCGGAATAACGCATGATCACTCTTGACCCAACGTCTTGGTCCGTGAAGGAGGTGTCTGCGTAGGCGAACCAGGCAATCAGACTATGCGGCTTTATCACTTTCACTTAGCCATAGGAGTTTGACGGTGGGGCTAAGTACTAGCCCCTGGTGCGTATGCGGCTATCCGAACTGGGATGCCTTAAGCACATGACCGGACGGAGGCCAGTCCTTCGCATAATACGGAAGAAATCGCACAAGATTTATAGCAAGTCGCCGAATAGCTGACCAGCTCTCGCCTCACCATGACAGTCAGTTTTTGGCTTTCTCTACTGAGGTGTTTGACCAGACGCACCAGAAACACAATCGCAGTAGTTCTCCCTTTACTACCCTAGCCGAACGAGCGGAACGTAAGGTAGTAACCACAGGAGCCGGGCAACCCAACTATTGACCAAAGACATGATTCGGAGCTGATGCATATAATGCAATATTCGGGACGCCGAAGTGCACTCTAAAAGTGTTCGGACTTTTTTTTTTAAGTATAGGTGGCCGAATAGAGCCCCTGGCATTTTAAGCTATGCCAAAGTGTATATGCCAATCTGACATGAAGAGGGAATACAGATTATGAAATAAACCAATACCGAATAGGGTTGGTAAAAACTGTTTTCATTATAGTCTGATTGATACGTCAAAATGTGCTTTTACAGATAATGCTATAAACATCAGGGCTATTTTACATGCCGAGAATTTGAGAACAAGGGAAAGCTGTATACAGGTCCTAAAAAAGAAAAGGTATCATGAAGATCCTTTGGACACCCTGCCGCACGTCTGCGCCGCTTTTCGCCTTGGTGGAGGATCCTTTGAAAGGATCGACGATCGTGTATATAGAAGGGGCCTGGGAAAGGGCTCTGCGCCACCGTAAAGTGACTTTAGGTTTTAAAGAACCTGTAATATGAGAGAAAAGAGAAAAAAGAAGAAGGAGATTAAGGTTCGAATAGGGTCGATCCATATTATGGACCTCGTCCGCGGAGTGCCTCCGTCGTCGCCCAAGGTATTTTGAGTGCGTAGTTATGCACACGCGGTACATATGCCACGATTAGATGGGGCGGTGGATGGAGGCAAAACTGCTAGTCCAGCGCCGGATTGACCGAGCTGTCGTTCTGCAGAGTAGGCCGGACTCGTTTAATAGTGTCTGGAGGCTTGATGGCCGATGAAGTGTTCGGCATGATAAGGCCGCTCTGTACCTCGGCTGCAAGGGCCGCGGTGTGCTCCTCGGTACGGAGGGAGCGTTCCATGTTTCCATTGACTGTGATAACGCTGCGGGGTCCAGGCATCTTGAGCTTTAAGTAAGCATAATGCGGGACTGCATTGAAGCGGGCGAAGGCAGTACGTCCGAGCAGTGCGTGATAACCACTGCAGTACACCGAAGACTACTTCCAGTGTTAATGAGCCCGTACAGCGGGCCTCGACGCCGGGTATCACTCCTTTAAAGGTGGTGTTACTAGGCTTGATTCTTGACGGGTCAATACCCATTTTGCGGACAGTGTCTTGATAGATCAAGTTGAGACTGCTGCCGCCGTCCATAAGGACTCGGGTCAGATGATATCCGTCAATAATTGCATCGAGGACCAGGGCCGCCGAACCTCCGTGACGGATACTGGTCGGGTGGTCCCTGCGATCGAAGGTGATCGGACAAGCCGACCATGGGTTGAATTTGGGGGCGACGGGCTCTACGGCGTAGACGTCCCTTAGTGCGCGCTTGCGCTCCCTTTTGGGGATATGCGTGACATATATCATGTTCACTGTTTTCACCTCAGGGGGAAATTTCTTTTGTCCCCCTGTGTTCGGTGGGCGGGGCTCGTCATCGTCCTCGCTTGGCGGCCCTTTCCCCTTATGTTCGGTATTTAACTTACCGGCCTGTTTGAAGACCCAACAATTTCTGTTGGAGTGGTTGGCGGGCTTGTCGGGGGTGCCATGAATCTGGCAAGGCTGATCGAGTATTTTGTCCAAATTAGATGGACCGTCCTTATTTCCTTTGAATGGCTTCTTCCGCTGACCGGATTTAGAGCCACTGAATCCGGCGTTAACCGTTGTGTCTTCAGTTTCTTCGTTGTTGTTTCGACGCTTGTGTTTGTTGCGTCGTGGCCTGCCATTGCCGTCCCTGACTTCGGAGGTGCCAGGGTCGCTGGTACTATTGCTTCTACAAGCCAACCAGCTGTCCTCTCCCGCGCAAAAGCGGGTCATGAGTGTAGTAAGGGCTGCCATAGACTTCGGCTTTTCCTGACCAAGATGTCGGGCGAGCCATTCGTCGCGGACGCTATGTTTAAAGGCCGCGAGGGCTTCGGCGTCCGGACAGTCGATGATTTGGTTCTTTTTAATTAAGAACCTAGTCCAGAGTTTGCGGGCTGACTCACCGGGTTGCTGGACTATATGACTAAGGTCATCGGCATCCGGAGGCCGGACATAGGTACCTTGGAAGTTGTCTCTAAAGGCATCCTCCAAGTCTTCCCAGCTACCGATAGAGTTCTCTGGTAGGCTATTTAACCAGTGCCGCGCTGGTCCTTTCAGCTTTAGGGGGAGGTATTTGATGGCGTGGAGATCGTCACCGCGGGCCATGTGAATATGGAGAAGAAAATCCTCAATCCATACCGCGGGATCTGTTGTTCCATCGTATGATTCGATGTTTACGGGTTTAAACCCTTCTGGAAATTGGTGCTGCATTACCTCATCGGTAATGCACAAGGGGTGTGCGGCGCCTCTATATCGGGCAACGTCACGGCGGAGTTCGGATGACATCCGTGTTCGGTTTTCGGCCCGAGTTCGGTTATGCTGCTCGCGCCAAGCTTGAAGGTCGTCGTCTCTCGTCGGAGCATGCCCCCTTGATCCGTATATTGATCTGGTCTTGCCGGCTCTATTGTCCAGGTCCTGATGTAAGTCGTAGGTGTAGCCCTGAGCTGCTACCTCTTTGCCTCGACGGTGAGGTGGCGCGGGTTGGTGTTCGGCATGAGTAGCCGCTTTGTCTCGCCCACGTGGTGGTCGGTCTGGTTGATCAGCATGATTATGTCTTGACGGTATTGGCTCTAGGGCCTCGTCATCGAATTGTGGCAGTAGCCGACGCTTCAGATAGCTCTTTGTTGGGCGTTCGAGGCCGTACTCCTCGGCAGCTAGGACCTGGGTCCATCTGTCATTGAGCGTATCCTGTTCGGCTTGAAGCTGTTGCTGTTTCTTTTTTAGGCTCCTCGCAGTTGCGATGAGCTGTCGCTTAAAGCGCTCTTGCTCGAGGGGTTCCTCTGGCACGATGAAGTCTTCGTTACCGAGGCTGACATCCTCCTCGGAGATCGGTAGATAGTTACTATCTTCCGAATCCTCATTCCCGACTGGCTCGTCGGGGTTAACTTGTCCCTCTTCCCAATTATCCTGCTCTACGGCAGGCTCAATGGGTTGGTCAGAGTCTTCGGCATTCTCCGGAGTGTCAATGTCTCCGGTGCCGGTATTACTTTCTTTTTCCCGCCGTGATCGTGAACGGCGCCGCTGACGTCGACGCTTCGGTGGTACTTCGACGGGCTTGTCCTCGATCGGATCTTGCTTGCCATCGTCGTCCTCTTTGGGTGTATCCACCATGTACACGTCGTATGTAGAAGTGGCAGTTCGACGTCCGGTGATGGGCGGGTTTTGGCCTGGTTCGGCTCCGGCATCGTCGTCCATACCGTCGATGTCTTCGGAGGCGTAGTCGAGCATGTCGGTTAAGTCTTCGACAGTGGCTACCAAGGGGGTGGTGGGTGGGATGAAAAATTCCTCGCACTCAGCCCCTAGTTCGGGCTGGGCGTAATTCGGAGCTGATGCCTCCGTGATGGCGAGAGACTGCATTAAGTCCAAGGCCTCGCTTAAGAGCGAAGGCCGGACGGGGAACCGAGGACCTGCAGAGCTGGGCATGGCAGACTCTGCCAGGTTGTGTTCACCAGCCGCAGACCTTGAGAGTTCGGAGTTGGCCTCCAGAGGCGAGTTCGGCTCTCCGATGACAAGGAGGGTCCTGCTTGATTCCAGGCTCGCCGAACATACAGTTGCTTCTGGGTCCTCGGCAAAGGGCTCCATGGGAGGAGAGGGTCCGGTGGATTTTAAGATCCCATCTTCGGATGAGGTGACCTGCCCTGGATCTATGGCCAGGGCAGGGATAGTAGTTGGTCTTTGAGCGGCGCCTGATGACGGATCCGATGGGTTGCCTTCTTGAAGATGAGGAATAGTGGTCGAGGCCGTGAACCCTTCGAAGATCAAGTCTCCTCGGATATCAGCGACGTAATTAAGGCTCCCGAATCTGATCTGATGACCAGGGGCGTAGCTGTCGATCTGCTCAAGGTGACCAACTGAATTGGCGCGCAGAGCGAAGCCGCCGAATACAAAAAGTTGACCGGGGAGAAAGGTCTCCCTGGAAACAACATCGTTGTTGATGATCAAACGAGCCATCGATCCTTCTGCCGACGACACAGTGGAACTCTCAATGAAAGCACCAATGTCGGTGTCAAAACCGGCCGATCTCGGGTAGGGGGTCCCGAACTGTGCGTCTGAGGACCGAAGGTAACAAGGGACAAAGGGAACACAATGTTTACCCAAGTTTGGGCCCTCTTAATGGAGGTAAAACCCTACGTCCTGCTTGATTGTACTTGATGAGTATGGGGGTTACAAGAGTTGATCTACCTCGAGATCGTAATGGCTAAACCCTAGATGTCTAGCCTATGAAAATTCTCATGGCCTCCACGGACCAAACCCTCCGGTTTATATAGGCACCGGAGGGGGCTAGGGTTGTACAGAGTCGGTTTACAGAGGAAGGAAACTATACATCCGGACGCCAAACTTGCCATCCACGCAAAGGAGAGTCCCACCCGGACACGAGGAAAGGTCTTCTGCCTTGTATCTTCACGGCCCATCAGTCCGGCCCATGTCACATAGCCCGACCACCCAAGGACCCTGTAATCCAGGACTCCCTCAGGCCCCCCTTGACAGTTCGCTTTGAATAAAACTCTTCCAGCAAGGCCCAACATTGGTTTTACCATTTGCCTAATAACAACTAAAACTTGCATAGGGACTTTTCGGACCCCGAGGATAATTAATCAACAACCCCGGGCCAGTGTTCCTCATGAGTGTTGGTCCAAACCGGGCAGACTGCGGGGCCACCACGGGGAAACTCGAGGTCTGGTTTTACTCGTAGGATGTCCCATCCGATCGTGGCCTGAGACGAGATACGCGCGGCTACTATCAGGGTGTCGGCACGTCGGGAGGTCTTGCTGGTTTTGTTTTACCATTGTCGAAATATCTTGTGAACTGGGATTTCGAGCTTGATCGGATTGTTCCGGGAGGAGGATTTTCCTCCGTTGACCGTGAGAGTTTGTGATGGACTAAGTTGGGACACCTCTGCAGGGTTTAAACTTTCGAGAGCCGTGCCCGCGGTTATGTGGCAGATGGGAATTTTTAATATCCGGTTGTAGAGAACTTGGCACCAGATCCGAAATAAAATACACCAACCGCGTGCGTAACCGTGACTGTCTCTTTTCGAGTGAGTTCGGGAAAAGAACACGGTGGGATTATGTTTGAACGTAAGTAGTTCAGGATCACTTCTTGATCATTACTAGTTTGCGACCATTTGCGTAGTTTCTCATCTTATTCTTGTACTCGTAAGTTAGCCACCATACAATGCTTAGTGCTACTGCAACATCACCACTTATTCATTCCTTGCCCATTAAGCTTTGCTAGTCTTGATACCCATGGTAATGGAATTGCTGAGTCCTCGTGGCTCACAGATTACTACAACAACAGTTGCAGGTACAGGTAATGCGATGATCTGACGTGAGAGCGATGCTTGATTGCTTTTGGAGTTCTTCTTCTTCTTCGATCAAGGGATAGGTTTCCGGGTCGGAAGCCTGGGATTAGCAGGGTGGATGTTCTTCTTTTTCGTTTGATTTCATCCGTAGTCGGATCCTGCTCTTCTGTATGATGATTGCTATGTATTGATGAACTGTTGTATTCGTGTTGTAGCTTGTGGCGAGTGTAAGCCTTTATCTTGAATTCTCATCTATTCAGTACATGGTATGTTGTAATGATATCCACCTTGCTATGCGCTCGAATTGCGGTTGTGCCCCAATCATGAATTCATCACGTGATTGGGATAGAATCGCATCTTGGACGCTACAGCTACGAAGGACGCGGAGATGTTAGACCTTGAAGGTGGTGAAGTTAGATGACGGCGTAAGAATGATCGTGCAAGCCGTCCGTTACAAGATGTTGCAGTAGCCGAAGGATGAGCTGGAGAGGACGGAGAAGGAGGCAGCCTACTCGGTGATGATGACAGATTGGCGTGGAGCTCGGGTTGCCGATCCGGCAAGGCAGAAAAACTTTTTTTTAACGAACTGCCAGACTGATATTTTTTTGTGCCTGGATTGCGGGCCGGCGTTGGAGTTGCCCTAAAAGATTTGGGAGAGTTTTCGTTTAAAAGGAGAGTGGCATCACCGTGTACAAGAACATTGGAGCAAAGTGCGAACGTCAGTGCGGCCTGATCATGTGGCTGCAGACCCGGCTGATATAATAGCCTCGTACCAGCCGGATGACTCTTAGAGTAGGCCAAATCATTTGCACGCACTGCTTTCCTGCGGTCGCTAGAAGCAGTGATCCGTTCTACTCCCTTCGTTTCTAAATATTAGTCTTTTTAGATATTTCAATACAAACTACATATCGATATATAGATATTTTTTATAGTGTAGATTTACTCATTTTGCTTTGTATGTAGTCCGTAGTGAAATCTATACAAAGACTTATATTTAGAAACGGAGGGAGTATTTATGTTATGCTGTAATAATGTTACTTAGCCCTGTTTGTTTGGGCTTGGGCTTCGGCTTTTGCAGCTTTTTCATTTTGGTCAAGAAGCCACAAAAGCTCCTAAAAATAGGTGCTTTTGAGACTTTTATGGCTTTTGATGAATCAATATAACCATATTTAGCTCCAAAAGCCATAAAAGCCCCAAAAGCATCTATTTAGAAGCTTTTGTGGCTTCTTGGCCAAAATAAAAAAGCTGCAAAAACCCAAGCCCAAGCCTAAACAAACAGGGCCTTAAGCTGATGCAAACTGTGTGTACCTCAAGTTGTACTAATCCGCTCGTACGGTGTTTATTGGTACTGTACTCACTGGTAATCACAAACACAATCAGAAAAACAGGCCATCGTCTTTTAGGGAAGAAAATAGACCGTCTTAACATCACAGGCAGTTGTATCTTGACATCCTCTTCATCATTTTTTAGGGAAGAAACAGACTTGATGTACAGACTGTAAAATCATCAAACAGATAAAGTTACAGTACATGAACATCACAGTCAATAGTAAAATCATCTCCAGTAAACGGAGGCCTGATGTAGACTGTACAGGAGTCAACGGAGTTGGCCAAAACAATACGGAGAAGGAGAAACGAAGATGCATCCAACTTGAAGAAACAAGCATGAGTATGGAGCTTCCCTGTTGCAAGAAAAAAAATGACTGCATATTCCAAGTATTCATACAGCGGGAGGGGGGGAACACTACAGCCCCCTCCATCTGTCATCAAACACATCTTCTTTAAACAACAACAACAAACAAGGCCGTATCATCATCATCATTCATCATCAAACATACATCAACCATGAAGAAAAAGCGGCGGCGGGGACAAAAAAGAAAAGAATCGAATTACAGACTAGCAGCAGGGTACAAAAATCCATCCTGTACTTTCCTCGGGGTACCGAGCCGCGCGATGTCTCGGACGACATCGTCCGTCTGCGCCCGGCGGGGCAGCCCCGCCGTGCCGTCGGCACCTAAATAAATATCTTTATGGTCGGACGCAGGGGGCAACCTTACTATGGTGTAACACTGTTTTACTCGAAGCCGTCCATCATAGGGTGCTGGCCCCCTTCCGAGGTGGTGCTTTTCGACGACTGTTTCCGGGCTGTGCCGCGCCTGCTCTTGGCTTTCTTCGCCTTCATCCTACGCTTCTTCTCGGTGGCGTCGACCCAGGTGTATTCGGAAGGTATGTGGAACGGGTCGACCTCGTCTTTCCAGTTCTTGCTATCGCCACTGTCGCTGGACTGCGCACCACGGCCACCTCTAACCCACGAGTACCATGACGCCGATCCTTCCGAATCTTTGGACTTGGCATCCTGGAACTGCGTGGGGCTCGTTGGTGGGGTGGCAAACTCATCTAGAGGCTGTAGTTCCTCAAACTTTGTGAATGTCACAATGACCCGTATTGTTGGGACAATAGGGATGGCAATCTGAAAATTTACAGGACACATGGTTAGAGATCAGTACTTCAAGGTATAGCTAAACAATGCAGAGTCTATCATACATGCACAGTCCCCTCCCCTCTTTTGGTATTCAGAATAAAACACAAAGAGTGACCCTTAAGTAGAAAATATAAAACAGCAATTTGTGTTGTACATATACGAGCTCCACAAAAATATTACCAAATACAGCATAAATACAGCATCAGACACGAGCAAATGGGATCAAAATACTCCAATTCATGTAGTTAGGGAAATGAAACTCAGCTTGAGACAAAAGGCCAGGCTAAAAATGTATCGTGTGTGGAAATAAACCAATGGTCTATACCATTCTTGTTTTTGGCATTCAAGTTCTGCCTTGTTCAGATAGTAGTTAGCTGTTGCCTCAAGTAGCTGTTGCCTTGTTCAGATAGTAGTTAGCTCTTTTTTGGCATTCAAGTCCTGCCTTGTTCAGATAGTAGTTAGCTGTTGCCTCAAGTCGCTAGCAGTACTTGTGTTATTTTAATACTAAAATAGGATCAGCCTTCAAATTATATATACTAAAAGTAGTCAGACCGCAACACAAACCTCTAGTATTGGCGCAATATTAATTCATGCTCTAACCCTTTAACAAGAACCAAGACTCAATTCCAGTTCGGCAAACTATTCCCATTAATTCCATGACTGGTAATCCAATATATGCAAGTTCTGAAAACTCAACAGGAATGTGAAGACATGATTTAACTGACTGACTGTTGGAGCAACAACACACTAGGCATTGTCAAAAGATTTAAAGTTGATTTAAGAAAACAGAAAAGATGTGGCGAAAAAAAAAACTCATACTAGGTTTTAGTATGAGGCAATAATGTTCTATATCAGCAGGTACTTGCATGCAGTAATAAAAAGAAACGTCATCATGTATCTAAATCCTAGAAAGAGTCTACCATATGCTGCACGTTATAAGCTGTGTCTATCGTTTTGGCCCAAATATAAAATCCCTTATCTGACTCCAGTAACTTCAAAGAAAGGTTTGCTTATATTTAATTATTTGTTGTTATTGTGAAAGTAGAGACAATACTGTGCAAGGATAATCATATTTTCTAGCAAAGCACACAGATGGTGAAGACTGCATCTCATGGTTGTGTCCTTGTTAGTGCAAGATAAAGGATTCAGTGTTTTGATAGCTTGGGCGCGAGCTGCCCTTGTGATATTTCCAGTCCCCTTAAAGTCAGTGTGCATTGCAATTGGCCTTAGTTCAGATATTCAGATCAGAGCCAGGAACAACAAAAGATAAAAATTCACAATAGAGGTCCAAACAACACTATATGTGAATGATAACAGATATCCCAGAAAGGGAAACAAATACAACATAGCATGGTGGTCAGGCTGGTAACAGATATCCCACAGTAACAGTTGCATAGCGCCCAGACCGTTGAGAAAGAATAAGCATACAAACTTTGACTTGAGATAAACAGGAAAATGAATCAATCAGAGCTCGTTAAATGACTGGAATAAAATGTTGACAGATGATTACCTTGACTGGAAATGTGCCTGTAGGCAGCTTGGTTGTCAAGAGTTCCCTAAGCCTTCTAACAGCCTTCACTTTGTTTGCTAGTACATCGAGCAAAGGGATCAGCTCATCCGTCTTCAAAGGGAAATCCGGTGTCAACCACAACACTGGTCTTAACCCCTTCTTGTACTCACTTTCGAGTTTATTAGAATCCCCAGATGAGACACCACCCTTCTTCTTCTTGCCGTTGCCCTTCTCCTTTCCCTTCCCTGCATCACCTGATTCATCCTTGCTCACTGCCTTGGGTGCCTTCTCATCATTCTTGGCACCTTTCTTGCCGTTCCAAAACCATCCCTTCTTGTCTTTGCCGGCACCGTTTGCATCCAAATGATCAGCCCCTTTGTCACCTTCCTCGGCCCTATCCTCAGATTCCTCGTCCTGGTTCCCCCTCAACGCAGAATCAAGCTGCTTCCTCTCCTCGGCAGTCAAGACTTCATCCAGCTCGGTTTCAAGCTCTGCGCTCCTCCCATTCTTCTCCTCCCCGTCCATCGCAAACAGCTCCTCATCTGTCATTGCCCCAGGGACCCGTCTCGACTTGACGGTCACCAGGACATTCAACATATCATACACCTTTGCCTTCCACTGCCCCACGGCTTCAGTCCTCTCCTGCCGGCGCCAATTCACGTGCGGCACAAGATCCGCCTGCGTAACGTCTATCCCGGGACGATACATATTCGTCTTGGACATCAATGCCACCTCATGAGCCACCTCCGACTCCGTAGGCTGCACGCCAGCCCCTTCCAGCGCATCCGTGATCTCCTTATCCTTATGAGACAGCACTATCAGAGAACCCGGCAGCAGCTCCTTACCCCCAGCGTCCTCAGGCCGCGCCCCGTCGCCGAGAAACAGGAACGTCTGGTCGGAGCGCTGGATGCGGAAGCCGTCGAACCCGGCGAGCGTCATGTCGGCCCGCAGGGCAGCCCCGCGCTTCCAGATGCGGTAGGTGTCGGAGGGCGCGATGCGGCCAATGAAGGGGATGACGGAGGACTCGAAGTGGAAGGAGATCTCCATGTAGAAGTCGCGGATGCGGGAGACGGAGGCGAGCACCCGCGGGAGCCTGCGGCACCACTTGGCCCAGGCGAGCGGCTGGTAGTGGCGCGCGATGATGGTGGCGATGGCGTCCTCGCGCGTGCACACGGCCTCCTGCAGGGCCGACCAGCCGTCGGCGTTCTGCAGCGACCAGTCGGCGCCGGCCGACATGAGCACGTCGGCGGCGACGGGGTCGCGGAGGCGCACGGCGAGGTGCAGCGGGGTCTCCCTCCGCGGCACGTCGCGGCGGTCGATGACGGCCGAGACCGCGTCCGCCACGCGCTCCCCCGCGATCGACTCCGCCTCGGTGGTGACCTCCCCCGCGCGGGGCAGGCGGGGGAGGGCGGCGACGAGGGTTCGGAGCGCCGCGTGGTCCCGCCGGTAGACGGCCAGGTGGGCCGGGCTGTGCGCGTACCTGGCCGCGTCCTCCATGGCTGGCTGGCTGCGGCGGCGGGCGGGCGCTGGTGCGGGACCAGCCTCGCTCCCCGTCGGGCGCGCGCCTGGCTAGGCTAGGCGACGCGGATCTGGCTCGGGGGAGGAGGCATGGGGGGTCGGGCGCTCAGATCTGGCGCGGCGCGGCGGGGCGGGGCGGGCCGAATCGGCGCGCGCCGCGCTCCGGGGCGGCGCCGGCGGCGAGCTGGGCGCGCGCGGCGGGGAAGTGGGGAATCGGGGGCGGGAGGGGAGGGGGGGAAGTGGTCCTCCTATTTCGGTTCGGGAAGATGGAGAGGAGAGAAGGAAGACGCGATGTCTCTGTTATTTTTTTTCCTCCCTCGATCGATCCAGTCGGGCCGATGCAGTGCAGCCAGCACTGCACAGTGGAATAGGTCGTCTCTCTGAAAGGTGGGGCCGCCAGTGTTTTGCCGTGAGACTTTTTTTCTTGGTCGAATGCCTCGAGCGATCTGGTTTGGTCTTGGGCGTGTGTGTGTGGGGCTCATGAACGCGTGGCGTCGGGCATCGATCGAGCGGTCTTTTACCGCGCTCTCTCGGTTTGTATGACAACCATTGTGAGCCAAGTAAGCAGCGTGCCCGCCATTCGTCCATGATGGTCCAGTTGATGATCGTCGGCGCCTGTTGCTTTACCGGCTCAGTCTCTTGGAGGCGGTTCGTACGATTAGGATGGCGTGTGTGTGTTCATATGGGTGAAGGTGTACGCGTCCGTGCCGTGTTTCTACAAACAAGTCATCCGGCATCTTTCAGATCAGATAAAGTGTTCCGTTTCCCTTTCAGTCTGGCGAGCTTCTGGTCTTGCTATGGCACGAAACCTAAAACTTGTCGGTTTAAGATGTTTGGCGGTGTTTTCAACATTTCGGACCCATCAATTAGGTAACAAATGATTGGGAGGCGGCTAAGGGTTTAGCTTCCTCTTGGACATGACCTGGACGAAACACTGTCCATCCAATTCATCTTCGTCATGGACATTGACCACCAGAGTGGTCGCCCCAGCTTCCCCTCCGCTACTTCCCTCCTCTATTCCTAGATGAGTGTGCTTTAAGCATGAGAAACAACTATGTGGAGCTAGGGTCGGCGTCAAAACGGTGTGAGCTAGTTTGTATCGATTCTTTAATAGGGGGAGAAGTAGGGGAGCATGTTTACCATAGTCTCTGTTTTCTTTAATAGGGCAATTGTGATCCATGTAATCTGCCTACCTTCCATGGATGATGGTTTCATTCATAGTGCATGATGATAATTCAGCAACGCTAGGTACTTTACTTGTGTGCGACATTAGGAGAAGATAAATGCATATGTTTTTTTCCCTCCACGATGGTCCATTGTCTTCCGTATATATCAAATAAAGTGATCCCTTGTCTTGTCAGTCCCGGGTAGATCTTGTTATGTCACAAGACCGAAATCTTATTGTTTAGGACGTTTGATAGTGTTTTTGACACCAATAATTTCCACGCTTCCTCTAGCCGGGTCCGATTCAGTTTTAGTCCAGGGCCATTTGGAAGGGAAATAAATTGGAGTGAACCCCCCTGACGTCAGTGTCAATTCGGACGGTTGGCGTCAGGCAGGAACGTGGCGCGGGTGGGTTTTTTTGGGTGGGCCACGGTTGCCAGACGCGGACGTGGCAGCGAACCGAACGCTCGCATCCCCCCCCCCCCCCCTCCCCTCCCCCCCCCCCTCCCCCACACACACACACTTGTCTCCGGTTTGCTGGAAAAAGCTCGTCCGGACCGGCCCGCAGACCGATGCAGGACCGCATTGGATGGCAAAACACGTCCGGACCGTGCATTCCGGACGGTTGCGGACGATTTGATGGTCAGCATTGAAGATGCCCTTAGAGGTTGTTAGCCCTGCATTTGACAAGGCGATTGCTTGCCTTCTGGCGGGTATGGCAATCGGGGGCAAATGCAAGAAGGTGGACACCTGCTCTCCGGTTGGCGTCCTAAAGGAGAAGTCTATCAAGAGCAAAGGCAAGAGTGACGCCTCAGGGAAAGTGTATGCGGCTGCTTCATGGATGATCTTCAGTTTCTTGATCTATCCTCATGGTTTGAGTGGTCATTGTAGATTTGGTGGTATCCTTTGTCGTCGGTAGAGGTGTTCTTGTTGGGGAGTAGTTTGCGATGTAGAGGTCATGAGTTTTACGGCTATTACGTGTTGGCGGTGTTTGTCAGGTCACGTATGCGGTCTTTGTGAGTAGTCCACATGTAGTCAGTTCGTATCAGTTTTCGCCCGAATTTTTTAATGAACTGGACAATTATCTTCTCATAAATTATTAATCGATGAGACTAATATTTTCCCTCCATTTCAAAGGTAAAAATATATTATTACTCCCCTCACCCTCAGTTAAAAACCCTGTCAGAGCAGCGCAGAATATCGGATTACTGCATCCCCTTGTATAATCTTCCGTTGACTAGTACAAGGGTTAGTGGAGCATTACGCGGGTGTGGCAGTCTCAGGTCCACGTTCCTGACCTGACCTAACCGGTGTCGAAAGTCGTTGGCCGGTGCCGCGTCGACAGGGACACGTCCATCGATCGCTCCATGCACGCGTTGGTAGTGAATGTACTACCTGACGAATTCTGAACCTGAAACCGTACGTACGCGGTGGCAACGGCAGACAGCCACCGGACGCGCTTGATTAAGCGCGGCACGGCGCGGCGGCAGGTGAGCCGTGAGAACAAATCCTAGCTACTCAGGTTGGTGGGTCGCTGGACCGCTTGAGCCTCGAGCTGCATGTGTGCATGATGCTAGCGACTAACACGTCGCTGGCCAACTGCAGCAGAGTAGAGGTGAGTGCGATCGAGCTCGTGCCCGCGCATTGACGCCGGATCGGGTCGGGCGCTCATCACAAAACTAGCAAGTAGCCAGCTGCTCCAGAGCACTAGTGGTAGATCGTAGGGAGGCAAGTGGCCTAGGGGATCTGGGGGCTCCATGAGATCCATCGATCTCGCGGCTGCAGCGCGCAAGCTGGGGGGACGCACGGCGCAATTAGCAAGGTCACATGTCGTTAGCACTGTTCTTGTAGCATTATTATTATGCGTGTAATTGTGCTTCTGCGCGTCCAGATCACGTGCGGCGTGGCTAATCGTCCATCTCAGGTCTGGTCTGGAGCCTCGACTCTTCTCGAGGACGAGGAGGACAACTGCATGCATGGAAGGGTTGCTCGAGCGATGCTACTACAAGAAGCAGAAGCAGATCTCGCTGGATCTTGGCCTTACGCTGATTCGGGCAAACGGGCAGGGGGGCAAAGCGGCAGGAGCGGCAGGATGCTACTACTGCTAGTGCTACTCGCCCATACATAAATAACATCGGTGACAGATAGGGCATGCCCACTGGTCCCTTCCTTGGAGCTCCATGTCTAGCCTCACGTGAACATGCTCCGTGAATTTGGTAGTAATAGTAGTACTGCTAGCCTGCTGTTTTAGCCTGGGTTATGGAGATGGGATTAGCAGGACAGCAATCAACAATGGAGTATAGTGAGCAGTGATGCAAAGCTCGACGTGGGAGCCTGGCCTTTTTTTTTTTTTTTGAAGGAACGTGGGAGCCTGGCCTGGCTGGTCGTGCATGCACTCATTCATGCATGTGCACGCGGTGATAAACAAAACTAGTGTGAATGAGTGAGTCGTTGTGCATGTGTCTGTCTACCTGCTTAAAGATGATGATTGTGATCTCTCTGTTTTTCCTTCTCTCATGCTATGTCTCCGTAATAAAAGGCTGGTGCATGCTGTGATGATGGTAATTACCTGCTTAATGATGCTCATGATCCCCTGTTTTCCCTTCTCCCGTCTGTCTCTGTAAAGGCTGGTGCATGCGTCGCTGCTGAGATTATGGTGATAGCTTCTGATGTCGTATCATGGCCTAGGTGCTAAATATATGATGGTAATCGCCCATTGGATGCTTAGTTCTTTCTCAGCCTATCTAATTTTATTATTATTTTTATTTTTTTCTAAAAGAGGGGACACCCTTCGTCCTCTACGTCAAGTGATGCATACAATCTTTTATTGATTATTTTAAAATTCATCATCCAATCAGAATAAATTAAAAAAAACTGCCATGTATGGCTGCTCCAAGGGCAAAAAAAAAAGGAAAAGAACATATGAATGAGCGTAATGCATCATAAATCCTATTAGTAGCCCGTCAACTAAATTGGTTGAATAAATCCAGAGAGACCGCCACTGGAGGCTTACTTGGCGCACTTGGGCCCCTCTTCGGTTCTGATTCTTCATCCGGCTCGCCGATCTCGACCGCTGCTGGACAACCGCTAGATTGGAGCGCCATGGCCTCCCCCATCATGACGAGTGCCTCCTATGCGACCAGGCCGTCGAGACCATGCAGCACTTGCTGATCCAATGCCCCTTATCGCGCTCGATATGGCATGAGCTCCTTGCTTGGTGTTCAGCCCCTGTTGATCTTCCGCCTACCAGCTCCACCTTCGTCGAATGGTGGGCCACGGCCTTCACTACCGTTCCTTCGGCCATGAGGAAAGGACTGGCATCAATCATCCTCCTCGCTGCTGTGACGACCCCGGCTTAATCGTGCACTAACCATACACGCAAATGCACACGATCAAGCCTAAGGACTCACTTGAAGATATCACAACACAACTCTAAAACATAAACAAATTCATACAAGCTTTATATTACAAGCCAGGGCCTCGAGGGCTCGAATACATAGCTCGATGGCATACAAGTGTTAGCGGAAGCATCAGATATCTGGGTACAGATATATTACAGGAATAGAGCTAAGCCTTTAGAAAGGCGGGGCAAAATAAAACACTAAGATCGAAAGGCGTAGGCCTCCTGCCTAGGACCCTCCGAATCCTACTCCTGGTCATCTGTCGGCTCCTCGTAGTAGTACTTGCCTGGAGGGTAGAAGTAGTAGCCGTAGTCGTCGACGGGGGCATCAGGCTCCGGGGCTCCGTCGTCTGGTTGTGTCAAAAGGATATGGGGGAAAAAAGAAAGTAAAGCAAACGTGAGTACTCATCCGAAGTACTCAGCAAGCAAGGATCTACACTACATATGCAACATTTCCAAAGGAGGCTGTATATGTGGACTGGGCTGCAGAAATGCCAGAATAGAGGGGAAAGCCTAGTCCTATCGAAGACTAGCATCTTCAAGCATCTTCGTCGGTCTTGCATTATTAGAAGAGTGCAGATTAACATAATGTAAAGTAGTTGTAGTATCATTAACCTCGGCCAGAGATTCTTCCTCGACTCCCTGCGAGAAAGCAATCCCAGAGCCATACTATCCATTTCATCTCAAGTCACCAGTTCTAGTTGTACCGATTGGGATACAACTCCGAGTGTCCGTTACCGTAGGACAGGCTATCGATAGATTAGTTCTTCCCTGCAGGGGTGCACCAACTTACCCACCACGCTCGATTAACTCCGGCCAGACACACTTTTCTGGGTCATGCCCGGCCTCGGCCAAACGATACGCCGCAACCCGACCAAATACTTAACAGAGAGGTCAGCACGCCGGACTAAACCTATGCCCCCAGGGGTCTTGGGCCATCGCCCCGGGAACTCCTGCACATTGCGAGGGCGGCCGAGAGCAGACCTAGCAACCCCTTAATACAAGCGCAGTTGCTTAACCAGTCCAACTCGGCGCGCGCCGCTCAGTCGCTGATGTCCATTAAGCTTCGGCTGAAGTGTACGACGCAGAACGCGCATACTATGCCCACGTGATGGTTAGTGCTATCAGGCCAGAGGCCCCTAGGATCAAATATCCAAACCATTAGTGTGTTGGTAGCGCGGAAACGAGCAGAGACTCACGAAAGATGTGACCCCGTCGCCCCGTCTCGAGGACTTGCGGCAAGGGCGAGGAATGCCCGGCCACGCCTCGTGTTCAACTTTCGGGCACCATCCAGGTCCACCCGATTCCACATCACTCGCTATTAAGCTCGCGCGGGTACCCCTCAGGGCCGACCCGTCTTTATCCAGTATGAGCAGTAATAGCAGTAATGTAAGTCATCCGTGTGGCTACCGCATCAAGAAGGAATCCGAGGCATCACCTGAGGGAGTCCTGGATTAAGGGGTCCTCGGGCGTCCGGGCTACGTAATGTGGGCCGGACTGATGGGCCATGAAGTTACAAGACAGAAGACTCTCTCCCGTGTCCGGATGGGACTCTCCTTGGCGTGGACGGCAAGCTTGGCGTTCGGATATGAAGATTCCTTTCTCTGTAACCGACTTTGTACAACCCTAGCCCCTCTGGTGTCTATATAAACCGGAGGGTTTAGTCCGTAGGGAAAATCATAATCATAATCATCATCACAATCATAGACAGGCTAGACTTCTAGGGTTTTAGCCATTACGATCTCGTGGTAGATCAACTCTTGTAATACTCATATTCATCAAGATCAATCAAGCAGGACGTAGGGTATTACCTCCATAGAGAGGGCCCGAACCTGGGTAAACATCGTGTCCCCCGTCTCCTGTTACCATCGACCTTAGACGCACAGCTCGGGACCCCCTACCCGAGATCCGCCGGTTTTGACACCGACATTGGTGCTTTCATTGAGAGTTCCGCTGTGTCGTCGCTAGAAGACTCGATGGCTCCATCAATCATCCACAATGATGCTGCCTTGAGGGAGGTCTTTCTTCCCGGCCAGATCTTCGTATTCGGCGGCTTCATGCTGCGGGCCAACTCGCTTGGTCATCTAGAGCAGATCGACAGCTACGCCCCTGGCCGTCAGGTCAAGTTTGGAAGCTTGAACTATGTTGCTGATATCCGCGGAGACTTGATCTTCGACGGATTCGAGCCCATGGCAGCCGCTCCCTGCCACCGCGATGAACATGACCTAAATCTGTCATCGGACCATACCCGGGAGATAGCTCCTGTGACTGCCCTGGCCCTAGATCCGGAGCAGATTGCGCCATCCGAGGACGGGAAGCTCAACCCCGCCACCGAAGCCGCAGACTCAGCGGCGTTGGAGCCGCACACAGACCCAACTTCGAACGAGATCTGTGTCACCGGAACCTCGGACTCGTCTCCGGCAACAGGTTCCGAACCGCGTGTGTCCGCGCCCGTCGAGCTTAATCGGGCGCCGATCGTCGAGTTCAGCTCCGCAGACATCTTCCGGCACTCACCTTTGGGCGATGTGCTTAACTCATTAAAAACCCTCTCCTTAGCGGGGGACTCGCAGCCGAACTATATCCGGTTTGAACTGGGAGCTGAGGACGGAGAATTTCGCTCCCCACCCACCGCCCACTTCATTGCCACTGTCGAAGATTTAACCGACATGCTCGATTACGACTCCGAAGACATCGACGGTATGGACGCCGATGCCGGAGAGGAGCAGGCCCAAAACCCGCCGTTTACTGGGCGCTGGACAGCCACCTCCTCGTATGACGTGTACATGGTGGATACCCCCAAAGAGAATAACGGCGATAACAAGAAAGATCCAGTCGAGGACACACCTCCTGAGACACGGCCAAAGTGCCGACGTCAGCGGCGCCGCTCTAAATCACGCCGTGGAAAAGACAGCAATACCGGCACGAGAGAGAACAATACTCCGGATGAGGCCGAAGACAAAGAAGATCCCGTCGAGCTGACTTTCGAACAGGACGATAGGGAAGATGGGCAAGCCAGCCCTGATGAACATGCCATAAACGAAGACTCGGAGGACAGCAACTATCTTCCACCCTCCGAAGATGAGGTGAGCCTCGGCGACGAAGACTTTATCGTGCCTGAGGAACCCGTCGAGCAGGAGCGCTTTAAGCGCCGGCTAATAGCCACTGCGAAGAGCCTGAAAAAGAAACAGCAACAGCTTCAAGCTGATCAGGATCTACTCAACGACAGATGGACTGATGTCCTGGCAGCCGAGGAATATGGACTCGAGCGCCCCATTAAAAGTTATCCGAGGCGTAAATTGCTACCCCAATTCAACGACGAGGCACTTAAGCCCATGCCATCAACACATAATGCGGCTGACCGACCACCACGTGGCCGGGACAAAGCAGCAACTCAAGCCGAACACCAGCCCATACTACCTCGCCGCAAAAGCAAAGACATAACAGCCCGGGGTCATACATATGACCTACGGCAGGACCTGGACAATATAGCAGGTCAGTCCAGATCAATCTACGGATCGCGGGGGCATGCCCTGGCGCACGACGACGACTATCAAGCCAGACGTGACAAATATAACCACGCCCGGGCCGAAGACTACCGACGAACTCAATCCGAGTTACGTCGCGACGTGGCCCGATATAGAGGCGCCGCACACCCCCTCTGCTTCACTGATGAAGTAATGGAGCACGAATTCCCAGAAGGGTTTAAACCCGTAAATATCGAATCATATGATGGAACAACAGATCCCGCGGTATGGATTGAGGATTTTCTTCTCCATATTCATATGGCCCGCGGTGACGACCTTCACGCCATCAAATACCTCCCATTAAAACTCAAGGGGCCAGCCCGGCACTGGTTAAACAGTTTGCCTGAAAACTCTATTGGCAGCTGGGAGGACTTGGAAGACGCCTTCCGCGACAACTTCCAAGGCACATATGTACGACCTCCGGATGCCGACGACTTAAGTCACATAGTTCAACAGCCTGGAGAGTCGGCCAGGCAATTCTGGACTAGGTTCCTAACTAAAAAGAACCAGATCGTCGACTGCCCGGATGCCGAAGCCCTAGCGGCCTTTAAGCATAGCATCCGCGATGAATGGCTCGCTTGTCACCTCGGCCAAGAAAAACCAAAGTCCATGGCAGCCCTCACGGCACTCATGACCCGCTTTTGTGCGGGCGAGGATAGTTGGCTAGCTCGTAGCAATAACATTGCAAGCGATGCCGGTACCTCTGAAGCCAAGAATGGCAATGGCAAGCCCCGACGCAGCAGGCACAAGGGCCGAAGCAATGGTGGCACTGCCGATGACACGACGGTCAACGCCGGTTTCAGGGGCTCCAAGTCCGGCCAGCGGAAGAAGCCATACAAAAGAAACAATACGGGCTCATCCAGCTTGGACCGCATACTCGATCGTCCATGCCAGATTCATGGCACCCCTGATAAACCAGCCAATCATACCAACAGAGACTGTTGGGTTTTTAAGCAGGCCGGCAAGATAAATGCCGAACACAAGGAGAAGGGGGCGCAAAGCGAGGACGATGACGAGGAGTCCCGTCCGCCGAACACAGGAGGGCAGAAGAAGTTCCCTCCCCAGGTTAAAACGGTGAACATGATATACGCCACTCATATCCCCAAAAGGGAGCGCAAACGAGCGCTCAGGGACGTCTACGCGATGGAGCCGGTCGCCCCAAAGTTCAACCCATGGTCTTCCTGCCCGATCACCTTCGATCGCAGGGACCATCCGACCAGTATTCGTCATGGTGGTTCAGCCGCACTGGTCCTCGATCCAATTGTTGATGGATTCCATCTCACGCGCGTCCTCATGGACGGCGGCAGCAGCCTGAACCTGCTCTATCAGGATACAGTGCGCAAAATGGGCATCGATCCCTCAAGGATCAAACCCACAAAAACTACCTTTAAATGAGTCATACCAGGTGTAGAGGCCCGCTGTACGGGCTCAATCACACTGGAGGTTGTCTTCGGATCCCCGGACAACTTCAGAAGCGAAGAGTTGATCTTCGATATCGTCCCCTTCCGCAGCGGCTATCATGCACTGCTCGGACGAACCGCATTCGCTCGATTCAATGCGGTGCCACACTATGCTTATCTCAAGCTCAAGATGCCGGGTCCACGCGGTGTCATAACAGTTAATGGAAACACGGAGCGCTCCCTCCGTACTGAGGAGCACACCGCAGCCTTGGCAGCGGAAGTACAGAGCGGCCTTGCCAAGCAGAATCTTAATTCAGCGGCCAAACTCCCGGACACTATCAAGCGGATCCGGACTACTCCGCAGCATAACAGTCCGGCTCGTCAGGAGTTAGACTAGCAATCTGGCCTCCGTCTCCGTCCCGGCCAAATGGCGGCATACGTACCACGCGTACATAACTACGCACTTAAAATACCATGGGCATAGATGGAGGTATAACTATATTGTGGTCCATAATACGGCTCGACCTCCCCTGGATACATGTACTCTCACTCTTTCTTTTTCATCCTTTTCAGGTTTTCCACAGGCCCCTCAAGACGGCCTGATCATCGGTCCTTTTGAAGGATAGATACACCAAGATAGCAAGAAGCATTGCGGTATGTGGGAATCTCTAGGAAGTCTTTTTGACGGTCACTCTACCTGTTCTCAGGACCCTCACGCAGCTCTCCCTTGGTCATGGCATGTAAAATAGCCCTGTTGCTTATCGCACTACTTATACGCTTTTACGTATTCATAAATTTGTAATAGAAACAGTTCGCGGCCCAACTTCTGCGGCACTAGCTTACTACTTTTTCTTTCTTCTTGATAATCTTATCCATTGCACCCGTACACTTTGGTACGGCCTAAATTTGCCAGGGGCTTTATGGCGCCCCATAATATGGCAACAAAGTCCGAACACTTTTTATAGTATAGTTCGGCACCCCGAATTTAGCATTATATGCATTGGCTCCGAATCATGTCTTTGGTCAATAGTTGGGTTGCCCGGCTCCTGTGCTTACTACCTTACGTTCCGCTATATCGGCTAGGGTAGTAAAGGGAGAACTACTGCGATTGTGCCCTGGTTCGTCCGGATGAGCACCTCAGTAGAGAAAGCCGAAAACTGACTGTCATGATGCGGCGTGAGCCGGTCAGCTCTTCGGAGGTTACAAATCTTTTGCGATTTTTTCCGCATTATGCGATGAATCGGTCTTTACCCGATCCGGTGTTTACAGCACCCTAGTTCGGATTCACGAATGCTAGGGGCTGCGCCTAAATTTCTATAAAACTCCTATGGCTAAGTGAGGGTGATAAAGCCACATAGTCCGGTTGCCTGGTTCGTTGCGCTAAACACCTCCTTCAAGGACCAAACTTTGGATAAAGAGTGTTTAGATTTTATCCCGAACACCCCCGTACTACCTACGTGGGGGCTGAAGCCGACGACTGGCCAACTCTCAGATTTAATAAAACGGCCGCACAGGAGGAAAAATCTTGATATAAACAACTAACATTATATTACATATCAGTTTCATTTTATTGTGCAGGACAGGATAACATATTCATCCGAAGATAATGTCTTTTGCACACTGCTCTGCTACAATGCGGGATCCCTCCAGGACATCATCAAAATATCGCTCGGGCGTGCGGTGCTCCTTGCCCGCGGGCGGTCCCTCGGTCGCGAGCTTGACGGCGTTCATCTTCGCCCACTGTATCTTGACACGGGCGAAGGCCATCCGCGCACCTTCGATGCAGACCGACCACTTGATGGCATCAAGCCGAGGGCAGGAAGCAACCAGTCGCTTCACGAGCCCGAAGTAGCTTTGGGGTATGGCTTCGGCAGGCCATAAGCGGATTATCAAATCCTTCATGGCTAATTCGGCCGCCCTATGCAGTTCGGTCAGCTGTTTCAACTGATCGCTAAGGGGCACCGGATGCTCTGGCGCAAGGTATTGCGACCAGAACAGCTTCTCCGTTGAGCTCCCCTCTTCGGCTCGGAAGAAATCCGCAGCATCTGCAATGCTGCGCGGCAGATCCGCAAACGCTCCTGGAGAACTCTAAATCCGGGTCAGTAAGAGGTATCTTTTCTTCACAAATTTGCTTTGCATTATAAAGGCCTTACCAGCCGCGATTTTCCTGGCCTCTTGGATTTCCCGGAGGGCGCCCTGGGCTTCAACCCGGGCTTCTTGTGTGCTTTGGTGGGCCTTAGCAAGCTCAGACTCTTGATTCGTCATCTTGCGCTCCAAGGACTCGCATTTCTTTACAGCGTGCTGGAGCTCTTGTTGGACCTCACTCACCCTGGCCTCGTGCTTTTCACGGACGGATTGTTCCTCCGCCGCTCTCTTCTGGGCCTCGGCCAGCGCCTTTTTAAGGGCCTCCACCTCAGTCGTCGCTCCTACAAATATCATGTCACTATGGTCAATGCAAATCATCTATCCTTTCTGATATACAGAAGGTCATGGCATACCTTGCTTATCCTCCAGCTGCTTTTTCACATGGCCGAGTTCTTCCTCGGCCCGCTCCAGACTCTGCTTCAGTCCGGAGACTTCGGCAGCACGAGAGGTCGCAGCCAGCAGCGACGCCTGCTTTTTCACATAGACATGTATGGTTAGTCTCCTGCGAAAATTGTTTGATCCTCTGTCCGGCTTTTCTTTTCGACCACTGGACAGTGTCTCAGGGGCTACTGTCTATACTGTGATATTCTTTTTACATAATTACGTTTCATACCTCAAAACCTGTTAGAAGGCTTGTGCAGGCTTCGGTCAGTCCGCTCTTCGCGGACTGAATCTTCTCAATCACCGTACCCATAAGGGCACGGTGTTCCCCTACAATGGAAGCACTTTGCAGCGCTTCCAGTAGGGTGTTCGGTGCCTCTGGTTGGACAGAGGTCACCGGCGAAATGGGCACACCCCCTTCTTTCAAAGGAGGCTGCTTGCCGGATTCTGGAGCCGTATTGGTCTCCGGGATCGTATTCGGCTGGGGGCCGAATTGGACTTGGTCCCCATTGCCAGGCTCCATGGGGATTTGCTCCCCCATGTGTCCGGCGGCCGAGGTTTCACCCTTGGGCGCCGCGCTGACGGCCTCCTGCGTCTCTCCCTGGCCTGGGATCCTTTGGGACAACACCTCGGTGTCCTCCATGGCCTTGGGAGAGGAGGCCGCCGGAAGGGACCCGCTGTCCATCACCTTCGGGTCCAGCGAATTTCCCGAGGAGGAGTATCGTTCGAGGTCAGAACGAACCGGACTGCAAGTACATGATTCAACATGTTAAAACTATGGAGACAAGAGGCAGGATATATAAATGCGCCAGGGTCTTTGAGTACTCACGATCCGGCCAGGGGCTTATCTCGGGGGTGCCGCTCTGGGCTGCTGTCGACATCCCACGCGGAGTTATCCACGAGGGAGACCTTCCCCTTCTTGGACGCCTCTGCCTCCAGATTTATGGAGGCCGCCCTTTTCTTCCTTCCCCCCTCAAGGGGAGAGTTGCTTTCCTCCTCCTCCTTGTCGTCCTCTGCGGCGGAGGAGTGAGTTTCGGCGTCTTCGGACGTCGCGTCCGAAGTTCCCTTACGACGGAGGCCACTTCTGGTCTCCTTGGCCTTTTTCTTGGCCTTCTTCTCCGGCGCCTGGTAGGGCGCCGGGACCAGCACCTTCGTCAGAAGTGGGATGGCTGGTTCCTCGGGCAGCGGAGCCGGACACTTGATCCGCTCTGCCATCTTCGTCCAGACCTAAAAAAAATAAATAGGGAGGCTTAGGCATTTTCCCTGAGCAAGCAAGTAAAGGATACACCTTGAAAGCACGAAAAGCTTACCGGACTGGCGGGATGGGCCAGGTCGTGCCCGCGGTCCTCGGTCGTCTCCGGCCATTTCTCGCTGGCCTTAAAAAGTACCTTCCAGATGTCTTCGTGCGTAGTTCCGAAGAACTGTTGCAAGGTCTAGTGCTCGGCCGGATCGAACTCCCACAGATGGCAAGTCCGGCTTTGGCATGGAAGGATCCGGCGAACTAGCATCACCTGGATCACATTGACAAGCTTGATGTTCTTGTCTACCATGCTCTGGATACGCGCCTGCAGCGCTGTCAGCTCGTCTGACGACGACCAATTCAGGCCCTTCTCTAGCCAGGAGGTGAGCCGCATTGGGGCTCCGGACTTGAATTCGGGAGCCGCAGCCCAGGTAGCGTCGCGGGGCTCTGTGATATAGAACCACAGTTGTTTCCACCCTTTGACGGTTTCCACAAAAGTACCTTTGGGCCATGTGACGTTGGGCATCTTGCTCACCATGGCGCCTCCGCACTCTGCGTGTTGACCATCCACCACCTTCGGCTTCACATTGAAGATCTTGAGCCACAGTCCGAAGTGGGATGGGATGCGGAGGAAAGCCTCGCACACGACAATAAATGCCGAGATGTTGAGGAAAGAATTTGGGGCTAGATCATGAAAATCTAGCCCGTAGTAGAACATGAGTCCGCGGACGAAAGGGTGGAGAGGAAACCCTAACCCATGGACGAAGTGGGGGATGAACACCACCCTCTCATGAGGCTTGGGGGTGGGGATGATCTGTCCCTTGGCCGGAAGCCGATGGGCGATTTCCTTGGCCAAATACCCCGCCTCCCGGAGCTTCGTGATGTCCTTCTCCTTGACGGAGGAGGCCATCCACTTGCCTTGCGCTCCGGATCCGGACATGGTCGGAGTGCTTCTTTGAGGCGGGAAAGATGAGAACTTGGGCGCTGGAGCTCGAGAATGGAGAGGCAGAGAAAGAGAAGGCGTGGGTGAAAGGGGTGAATCCTTATCTCCTTATAAAGGCCGTGAATATCAAGCGCCTCCCCACTCGCCTATTCCCAAGGGCCGTGCAGATGGCACGATTGGATTACCTACGCCCGTATTAATGAGAATCCCGTAATAAAGGAACACGATCTCTGCTGTGACAAGGCGTGCCACTGGAAGCCGCATCTTAAAGGAACGTGGTATCACGTTATAAAAAGTTGTCAGCGGATTGGATTCGTGAAATATTATACTCTCTGCGGTTGTGTGTGGTACTTGTTTTGCAGAGCCGGACACGTTTTCTGTGCTCGAAGTCTGTTTTGGAGTATTCGGAGGAGGAACCCGCCTTGCAATGCCGAAGACAATCTGCGCGCCGGACACATCGTCATTGAAGCCTGGTTCAGGGGCTACTGAGGGAGTCCTGGATTAAGGGGTCCTCGGGCGTCCGGGCTACGTAATGTGGGCCGGACTGATGGGCCATGAAGTTACAAGACAGAAGACTCTCTCCCGTGTCCGGATGGGACTCTCCTTGGCGTGGACGGCAAGCTTGGCATTCGGATATGAAGATTCCTTTCTCTGTAACCGACTTTGTACAACCCTAGCCCCTCCGGTGTCTATATAAACCGGAGGGTTTAGTCCGTAGGGACAATCATAATCATAATCATCATCACAATCATAGACATGCTAGACTTCTAGGGTTTTAGCCATTACGATCTCGTGGTAGATCAACTCTTGTAATACTCATATTCATCAAGATCAATCAAGCAGGACGTAGGGTATTACCTCCATAGAGAGGGCCCGAACCTGGGTAAACATCGTGTCCCCCGTCTCCTGTTACCATCGACCTTAGACGCACAGCTCGGGACCCCCTACCCGAGATCCGCCAGTTTTGACACCGACATCACCCTCGTTGGATCCCCACCTGACATAACCGTCAAGGTGAACGTAAGAGGAATCACCCTCGAGGTCCACTCTTGAGGAGTTGCACGACAGTGTCGGTTTCAGGGGGTGGTGTAGGAGGAATCACCCTCGTTGACCACGACCGATTAACTAACCTACAAGGTTATCATCAGAAGTGCTGACAAGGTATCACCCTCGGCACTTGATAGTAACCCAGTAGTGTCGGCAACTAAGGGGAAAGTGACGTGCGGTGTCGGGGCCTGGTCTTCAATCCCGTTGCTCGGGTCTTCTGATCATCCAGCGGGACAGTCGGGACTAGTGGGGTCTCTGATGGTCTCTACCCAACCTATTCTAAACGGTTTAGGATCACAAGTAAGTATCAACAGCAGGTTACAAGTAAGCAGGCTATGCAGCAGATATAGGACAACAGTAGCAACAGTAACTTCTAATGCAAGCATAAGAGAGAAGAGAGTGGGCGATATCGGAATGCTCAAAATGGGGGTGCTTGCCTGTTTGCCCGGCGGCAAGGGAAAGGTCTTCAGTGGTGTCGTCGGGCTCCTGAGCAGCGTCGACCTCAGGAGCTAAGTCGACGTCGGGGTCTACCGAGAGAGAAGAGGGGGAAGGAAACAAGTAAATACACAGCAACGATGCAACACAGAACAAGTCATGACTAGAATGCAGTGCAGGGTTGCCTGAAGTATGCCTAAGTCATTTTTAGTTACTATAGGATCAACCCGGGATTTCTTAATCGGAGTGTGTGCACTATTCACATACCGGAATCGGGCTCGAAGTTATGAGTTCTCCTATGTAGGGGGTTTCGACAAAGGAACAGACGACACGATCAGATTTGTCTCGTCGTTCTGAGCAACTTTCATGTTTTAAGTTTTTCTATCCAAGCTACGGTTTAAAAGTTATTAATTTTCAAAGTTTAAATAATTTTCTGGAATTATTTTTATTTATTAACTCAACATTATCCAGAACAGTGTTTGTGTGACATCAGCATGACGTAGAGGTGATGTCAGCAGTCAACAGTGACGCTGACCAGGTCAAACCTGACATGTGGGTCCAGCGGGACCCACATGTCAGCCTCTGTTAGACTAACAGTGAGTTAATCTAAATAACAGGGTTAATTAAGGGGTGGGCCCCACATGTCAGTGTCTATTTAATTAGCAGATTAATTTCAAAACCTTAATTAGTCTAATTAAGTGCTGGGGCCCACCCGTCATACACTGTGGGTGAACAGTAACCACGTTGACCAGAGTCAACGTGGTCAACGGTGGTGCTGGGGCCCACTGGCAGTGTCCCAGGGTGGACCCCATGCCTGGCCACGTCGGCTGTGGCCGGCGTCTCGCCGCCGGCGACCAAAACGACGGCGGCGCGCACTGGAGGGGGTCGGATTTCGCCGTCCGGCAGTCATTTGGCGCGCGGGAGGCACCGTTCGAACGGTCGCTCAAAGCCGCGTCGAACTGTGGCTGTGGCTTGGCCGGAAATGGCAACGACGAGCGGCGGAGGCGGCGGCCGGAATCGGGCTCGGGCGAAAACTAAGCTAGAGGCGTCGGGAAGCTGCGTGCGTGCGTGCGTTCGACTACTGGGAGCTCCAGGAGCTCGGTAGCGAGCTCTAACGCGAGCTGCAGAGACAGTGGCCTCGACGGCGAGCTCGATGGCGGCGGCAGGTTCGGCCATGACGAATGCAACAGCTACGAGACGCGCGCGCACTCAGAGAGAGAGGGGAAAGAGGCAGAGCTCACCGGGGAGGCACACGGTGGCCCGGTGTAAGCTTAGGAGCAGCAGGCGAAGCGAATCGACGGCAGCGAGCCTCGGCGGTCAGAGATTGAAGACGACCCCGTCTCGACGTTGCGGCGGCGCTGAGCTCGTTCCAGCGGCTGGGAGCGACATGGCGGTCGACGTAGAAGCTCAGGGACACTCTGACGTGGTATAGGAAGGATGGTGGCCACGGCTATGGTGCGGCCATGGCGGCGGTGGTGCTCGGTGGCCGTGGATCTGGAGGGGAAAAGGAGAAGAGAGGGCAAGCGAGGCGATGGAGGAGTGGATAAGGGCGACGACGGAGAGGGCAGGGGTGGTTCTTATCCCCTCAGCCAGCTGCAGGCGTCGCCGTGTCGGCGCCGGAGCGGCAAGCGCGCGCTCGGCCAGGGAGGGGATGACACGCAAAGGAGAGAGAGGGAGTTGGGCCAGGTGGGCTGGGCTCTAGGCACTGTGCACTTAAGCTAGTGCACAGTGGCCTTTTCTTATTTTCCCTTTTCTGTTTTCTATTTCTTTATTTCTTTCTGCTTAGGCAAATGTTTAGGCCACCTGTGAAATTTTATAAAATGTGGGACTTGGCCCAAATAATGCAATGTAATATTACCCTTCACCAAAAACTGGTTTGGGTAAAGTTGGATTTCATTTGAATTTGAAATGAATTTAATTAGATCAAATAATTCTGTTTTGGTGCTGTTTCATGTGGTTTGAATCATTTAACCAATCCAAGTACCATTGGTTATATTTTTATGAGTGCTTCTGGAATATTTGCCATTTAGTGAATATTTTTCCCATAGTGTTTGAGCAAGTTGATTTTGCACTTTTGAATTTGAGTTTATTTCCAGAATAGAGTTTGAATTATTTTGGTTAACCACTATGACTAAGCACTGCAAATGATATGACTTGGCATTATTAGCAGTAGATCACAGTGACTAATACACAGGGGTGTTACAGCTGCCTGGCACATTTGGAAGTTGCGCAACTCTTGCGTCTTCGACAACGCTCGACCGTCTTCTTGGGAGCTCCTCCAGTCTATAAAGGATGACGCACGGTCTTGGGCCAGGGCCGGTGCAAAACGATTGGCGGCCATCATTCCTTTGTAGTGTGTCCTTCTAGTTTGTCGGGCTGAGCGCCCCTAGTCTTCTGCTCCCCAACGTGTGTCCCGCCAACTTTGTGTACGTGACATACGTTGCCTTGTAGCCCGCTTTTCTGCTCCTTTCTATCAATGGAATGATACACATTTTGCGTATTCGCGAAAAAAATCCAGAGAGACCATCTCGCATGGTTGCACCCAAAGATCGTGTGCGCACGATCCTTCTCCTTGCGCAATAACGAGAACGTATGGATCAAGCTGATGGCCTTGAAGATAACCTGCATTTTTTGGACCTTTCATTAATTTAACAATACAATAATTACGAGTATTCCAAATGGCCCAAAGCAGAGCGCAAATTCCCGCATGGATCCGAGACTTCAATTTGGGATGCACCCCCACTGACCAGTTTTCAAACATATCCGTACTACTCGTGCGTGGAGATAGATTACAAGTTATATGGATTGATCACCATAGTAGCTTGATAATTGGGCAGTGAAGGAATAGTTGCTGAATCAACTCCTCATTGTCACAAAAGCAACACTTAGTGTACCCTTGTCAATTCCTTTTTTTCAGATTATCTTTTGTCAGGATGACCTTCGATCTAAGTACCATATGAAGATTTTATTGATAAACTAAACTGGAAGACACGCAAACAACTAATTTATGTGATAAAACCAGTAACTTATCAAGGCCCTTCAAATGCATTGCCTCATCGTCAGCTTTTGCACCTTGATGTTTCTCAAAAATATTGATAGAAAACACATAAAAGACCAAACTCAAGCTGAAATGATCACAAGGGTTTTGAAGAGCCGCTTGAGTCACTCCCCAAAAGGCAGACGCTATGTCATGGTGTCATAACCTCTTCTCACACATCACACCTTTGTGTAATATAGACAGGCGAACATCCCTAGTCCCCTGATGAGTCATTAAGAACACTTACAGATTGGATAATTATGGTTTTTTATAAACGAAGACATGCATAAGGTAGAGGGGATGTTGGAATTATTGTGCTTTGGTCCATTATTATTTCCAATAATTCCTAGGAGAAATCCTAGAGGCCCATACGACCCATTCATTCATGATAAGTAGGTGTGCAAAATTTAGTCTCACCACGCTAGTGGAGGGTGTGGGAGACAAACATATAAGTTGGGTTGCATCACTAAGAGCTTGAGTGGAGGGTACATACACGCCCGTTCCTCCTCCGCCGTCCGGCTCGCCATGCCTCGCGCGTGCGTCGTGTTTCATGATCGAGCCAACCCGCACTATGAACTATACCATGTGTATATTTGCCTCTAATGGACGATGAATCCGAACAATCACCACAAACTGATTCTCTTCCTCTCCCTAGTGAGCTGCCACTTCTCGGCGTGCATTGAAAAGTGAGACATCAGCTCTCCGACACCCTGTCACTTGCTATCCTGTATGGGCGAAAGGCAATCGAGTTTTCGGGAAGTTCTCTAGCGCTGGATCTTCCTCCACCGTGGCTGAGCACAACGACTTCTTCTCCGATGTCGATGGCCGACCCGGTGACATGACGAACGATGCACATGCATCCTCTTCAACTGCACCATATGTGGTCTTCTCCCTTCTGCTAGGGATTGCGTCTGGCCAACTACTTTAATCTATCAATATGGATATGATGCTCGTCTGTTATGTACTCAATTGCATGACTACTTACATCACTTTGTTACTTGATCCGGTTATCATCTCTTCGATTATTATAATGTTTTATCTATCATTTTTCTGGATTAAGCTTAATGAAAAATTGCTCGAATATTCAACAATCCAAAAACATGAAATGTGTAGGAAATATTCTCCAATTGCTTTTGTTGTGACTCACAAACCTCCTCCATTTGAGGGTGTGGATTACAAGAGCTGGCGTGCGAGAGAGGTTCTTGGGCTAACCACCATGAAGTGTTTTCACACCTCCAAGGGCAAACCAAATGGACCGCTTACTCCTGAACATGAGCAAGCATTCTAGGCTACTACCACACTCTTCAGAGGTGCTATCTTGAGTGTTCTCGGTGGCAAGTCATCGATCCTTTCTTGACTATTGAAGTTGGTAATGATATGTGGGTGCTCTTGAGGCCAAGTTTGGGGTCTCGGACGCAGACCGTGAGTTGCATGTCTTGGAACAATATCATGACTACAAGATGGTTGACGGTCGCTCCCTAGTTGAGCATGCTCATCAGATCCAGTTACTCGCTAAAGAACTTGAGCATTTCAATTGTGTGTTGTCAAAGACATCATTGCCAAGCGTCCTCTTTCGTGGAGGAATTCAGCTACTTCTCTGAAGCATAAGAGACACGAATGTTCTGTTGTCAATCTTATTAGCACTCTTATGTGGATGAGAAGGCGAGGGCAAAAGACACACACACTTGATCTATGAGGGAAATTCTAATGCCAATCTTTTTATTTGAAAGGAATTCTAATGGCAATCTTGAAGTTGTCGGATTGAAAATTCTTCTTGTGCACAAAGTAAAGTTTGAACGGCAAGAGCAAGGCCCCACAGCCTACCAACTTCATGAAGGGCGAGGCTCCATTCGGTTCCAGCTAGCTGCGAGGTTGGGGGGACGTGACTTCCGGTGAAAATCGTGTCGGGGAACGTTGCATGAAAACAAAAAAAAATCTACACACACGCAAGATCTATCCATGGAGATGCATAGCTACGACAGGGGGAGAGCATCTTCATACCCTTGAAGATCGCTAAGCGGAAGCGTTTATCAACGCGGTTGATGTAGTCGTACACCTTCACGATCCGTCCCGATCAAGTACCGAACGTACGGCACCTCCGCGTTCAGCACACATTCAGCTCGATGATGTCCTCGCCTTCTTGATCCAGCAAGACGGGCGAAGTAGTAGATGAGTTCCGGCAGCACGACGGCGTGGTGACGGTGTTGGTGAAGAACAATCTCCACAGGGCTTCGCCAAGCACAACAGAAACTATGACGGAGGATAAACTAGAGGGGACGGGGTTGCCGGCACACGGTTTGGTGATTCTTGATGTGTCTTGGGTGCTAGCCCTACCCCTCTATTTATATGTTGAGCTTTGGGGTCGAAACTTGGAGTAAAATCCTCCTCAAAGTCGGTTTTTCCCGAAAGGCAAGAGTCCTTCTCGGAATCCAGGACCAGACGCCAGGGTCCCTGGCGTCTGGCCTCTGGTCTCCACAAAACTCCCTTTTAAACTTTCCAATAGCCTCGCGGGCTTTCCGTTTTGGCCCAAATAAAGTGTTCTCGTACCCAAACATTTCGGGAAACATCCGGAACCCCTTTCGGTGAATTCCGGAACCCTTCCGGAGACCAAACACTATTATCCCATATATCAAACTTTACCTCCGGACTATTCCGGAGCTCCTCATCATGTTCTTGATCACATTCGGGACTCCGAACAACATTCGGTCACCAACATACATAACTCATGTAATACTATATCGTCAACGAACGTTAAGCGTGCGGACCCTACGGGTTCGAGAACTATGTAGACATGACCGAGACACCTCTCTGGTTAATAACCAATAGCGGAACCTGGATGCCCATATTGGCTCCTACATATTCTACGAAGATCTTTATCGGTCGAACCTTATGACAACATACGTAATTCCCTTTGTCCATCGGTATGTTACTTGCCCGAGATTCGATCGTCGGTATCTTCATACCTAGTTCAATCTCGTTACCGACAAGTCTCTTTACTCGTTCCATAATACATCATCCTGTAACTAACTCATTAGTCACTTTGATTGCAAGTCTTCTTATGATGTGTATTACCGAGAGGGCCCAGGGATACCTCTCCGATACTCGGAGTGACAAATCCTAATCTTGATCTATACCAACTCAACAAACACCTTCGGATATACCTATAGAGCATCTTTATGATCACCCAGTTACGTTGTGATGTTTGATAGCACACAAGGTATTCCTCCGGTATCCGGGAGTTGCATAATCTCATAGTCAAAGGAATATGTATTTGACATGAAGAAAACAATAGTAATAAACTGAATGATCAATATGCTAAGCTAACGGATGGGTCTTGTCCATCACATCATTCTCCTAATGATGTGATCCTGTTATCAAATGACAACACATGTCTATGGTTAGGAAACCTTAACCATCTTTGATCAACGAGCTAGTCTAGTAGAGGCTTACTAGGGACACAGTATTTGTTTATGTATTCACACATGTATTTAAGTTTCCGATCAATACAATTCTAGCATGAATAATAAATCTTTATCATGAATAAGGAAATATAAAATAACAACTTTATTATTGCCTCTAGGGCATATTTCCTTCAAATCGCGCCGACTTCGTTCATGGCGGATGATGGCAGCGTGTATGACGTTGTTCCCTTCTCGAGGCATCATTGTTGCCGGTCGTGACACCCCACTCGTGATGCTCCGGGGGAAACCCTAGATCTGGATCTACCGGATCGGACGATGATGGTACATTTGATGCCGTTGTCCCTCCCAAGGGCATCGTTTTGGAGCAAGTGTTGGTCGGACGGGACAAGCTGAAGAGCGGTGTCTCATTCACCGCAAGGCCGACGGCGGATCCCGGTGGCATCGTGCTGCGGAGGTTCGGCGACGGCTGCGTGTGGATGGATACGTGCAACATGGTGGAGTTGTCTAGCGTCGTGGTGGTGTCGACGGCAGGCCAGACAAGGTCGATGTGTCAGTTACTGCTCTGGAGATGGACCGGTGGAAGATGGTGGCGGCAGCCTCTGAGAGTGCGTCGGTCTGGTATGGGACCCAGTCCCGGTGTGTGGCTGGGCTGGGGCATCCGGCTTTAGATGTCAGGGTTTGGTGCGATGTCCGTTTGGTATTAGGCCCGGATATTCAGCACACCTTCATCAATGGGATAGGAGTAGCAACAGGTGTTGCCTAGATGGTGGCTTCAGACTGACTGATGTATTATTTTGTATGGTCTTTGTGAATAATTAATAAAATGGCCCCATGCATCGTCGACATGCAGAGGCTGGGGGTCTATCCTCCTTTTCAAAAAAAAAAAAATGCGGTGCAAATCATCATCGGGCTTCAGCAAGCATGGATTGCTTTGACATGCGTCAACATGAGAATGGTGGAAAGACTTCTACTATTGTTATTGGCGATGTTGAGATGAAAGATGCCGGGTATGGTAATTTTTCTACCGTTCTTTGAGTATGTCATTCTCCTGATTGGTGAATTGACATAGGTGCCAATATACATGTGTTTGCTGATATATCCATGCTTTCTTATTACCAGGTCACAAGAACTACATCCACGCTGATGGGAAACGGGTCGCATACTTCTGTTCATGGTGTTGGTATGGTCGATCTGAAGTTTACTTCAGAAAAAGATCGGACGGCTGAAGAACGCGTATCATGTCCTTTATATATATAGAAATCCCTTCTATAAGAACGTGCAGATGAAGAACAACAATTTCTTCCTTGACGTCGACGAGCTCCTCGGTGACACGGCAAAGGACACACCTGCACCTTCTTCCACCTCACCGTATGTGTTCTTCTCCCTTCGGTTAGGGATTGCGTCCAATAAACCATTGTTATCTATCAATATGGATATGATGTTTGTCTGTTATGTACATAATTGCATGACGACTTATATCACTTTGTTACTTGATTCCGTTATCATCTATACTATGATTATCAAGTTTTATCTACCATTTTCTGAATTAAACTTAATGGAAAATTGCTCAAATATTCAATAGGGGGTCGAGAAGCCAACAATAGGCAATTCTCTCTTTTTTTAATAGTTTTTTGTCAGTTTTTTAATGTTTTATCTGTTTAATTATAAGATTCGATTGTTGTGTTCTAGAAGTACAAAAATATAAATACCAAGCATTTTTCTTATTGATCATACATACACTTTTAGTTAAAAATAGTGCACTTATGTTTTAAATTTTGTTTTCCCTAATTTCTATTTCCGCACCATTTACGAAGGGTTTCGTATAATTTTGAAGAATTAAGTATGATATTGACATCGTGTGTGAGTGCCTTAGCAATTCAAATAGGTTGTGTTTTGAATTTTCTGTAGCGTATGTGCTCTTACACTTTCTTATATAACCACGTGCTTATCGCGGCTTGCAGCCACAACAATACGAAAAACTAATGAAGAACCAATCTCTGATTAGATGGTTAGGAAGGTTGTATCTCCAGACCACCATAGGTTAAACCCTAGTTTCACGCCTGTGTGTATCGTACAAGTGAAATATGTTTTAGTGGGAGTTGACACTTACGTTGATACTAAGATGCGTGTGGTGACTTCGTCAATCTCAAGACCCTTGGCTCAGTCTCTCGAAGGTGCTCATAGTGGTAGGATGTGTATGCTAGTTCATAGAAGTGCGTGCATATACATGTTGTTTTCGTCTGTACTGTGTTTTTAAAAAATCACTATAAGCTAACATTTTTATTTTTGATGCGTGTGGAGAAATTAATAAAAGATTATTTTGTTGGGCCTTGGCTGTTTCACGGGCTGGATCTCAATGGGCCATAATAGGCGAACAAGTGGGAGCCCCTATATCTCGCCTTCAGCGAGTCGGGAGGAACGCCTCGCTGAAGGGTGGCTGGAGTTGGCCGGCCCAGGCGCGCGGGAACATTCAGCCTCGTGTTTTGTTTTGTTTTGTTTCACATTTTTGGTTTTTGGTTTTTGCTTTCTGTTTTTATGTTTGTTTATAATTCCAAATATTCTAAAAATATATTACAAAAATCACTCCACATACAATATTTGAAAAATATTGACCAAGAATTAAAAAAAATTGGTAAATGTGTATAGAGAAAATATTTATCATGTAAAAAAAAATCTGAATGAAACAATTTGATCATGTATTTAAAAAAAATTAATTAAGCATTTGTTTTTTTTTGAACAAGTGTTTGAAAAATGGTAATCAAGCATTTGGAAAATGTTAAATTTGTATAGAAAAAATGTTGATCATGTATTAAAAAGTACTGATTGTTTTATTATGTATGTAAAAATGTTAATCTAGCATTTGAAAAAATATTGAACAAGTATTTAAAAAATGTTAAATGTGTATACAATGTTTTTTGAACATGTATAAAAAATGACATTTTTTTATCATCTATGTAAAAATGTTAATCAAGCGTTTGAAAAAATGTAGAACAAGTATTTTAAAAATGTTAATCAAGCATTTGAAAAATGTTAAATGTGCATAGATTTTTTTTGACAATGTATTAAATATGATAAAAAATTGATCATGTATATAAAATGTTAATAACCATTTGAAAAAAATATTTAACAAGTATTAAATGTTTTTGTAAATCAAGCATTTTAAAAATGTTAATGTGTATAGATTTTTTTTTTATCATGTGGTGAAAAAGTATCTTGTATTTGAAAATTTGTAATCAATAATTTGAAAATGTTTAAAAGTGTGTATAGAAAAATGTTGACCATGTATGCAAAAACATGTTAATCTTGTATCTAAAAATTGTTAATCAAACATTTAAAAATGTTGACGTATAAAAAAAAAGTAGAGTGAAGATCAAAAGGAGCATAAGAAAAAACAAAAACAAAAAAGGAGAAGAAATAAGAAAACCAAACAAAAAAAGGAAAGAAAGAAACAAAACCTAAGAAAAAGCGAAAAAAGAAAAAACCAATGAAAACAGAAAAAGAATTAAAAAATGAAAGGAAAACAACGAAAAAGAAAAAATGAAAAAAGAGAAGCCGGTGAAAAAACAAAACAAAAAAACCCTAAAAAAATGATATCCACTCGTCAATTTCATCATGGCCACTGAAGCAGATTTCTTCATCAGAGTGCTGGATCAACATGGTGCAACATCGGCGATGGAATGGGAACACCAGAGGAAACGTCATGTCTAGATATCTATTGGTGGACAGAGATAGACTCTGGTAAGCAACCTGAAAAGCAGCAATGCCTTGTCGATCGTCTCGTAGATCCGACAAATATAGATGGTGTGGATAGTTTGTTTGCTTGTCTGTAGAGCAATATAGATACTGTCCTTTAGCCTGTGAAACTTATGGACTAAGTAGGAGAACAGTACTTGTGGTATCAAATCAGGTCCATGGTATCCACTGAAGGCTGTGCATATATATAATATCTTGGAGGTCCAACGGATTGAAAAAAGAGGATGCACTTACTCAATTTTCAGTGGCACACACAATGCGGGTGAGTGGTGCACGAGAGATCCAATTACACAACTTTTATAGTAGTATGACAGTAACAGCTACTCCATGCAAAAGGGATCGACAGACACACGTTTCCTACATCCTGGAATATCCTGAACCATTTCCCTCTTTAATTATCATCCATTTGATTTCCTCAAGATCTTACCAAAATATCCCCTATCCATAAATGCTACCTAATATAGTGAAACCATTGCTGTTAGATCATTTGTAGGCTGATAAAATAATGTTACTTAAGATTACTGATCTTTACGTAAATGTCAGTTTTGATTCTTTAAGCGAAGATTTTTTTTTTATTTTTTTTTTTGCAGAAACTTGGCAAGGGTGCCGCACTGGTCCCTGCTCAACCATCCATTGAGCCACTGCTTCAGGAGATTAGATGGACCCTGAAAGAAAAGGTGAACTGTTATGTGACACAACGTAGTACCATCATAGGATCCTCTGGTGGTAGTGGGCATCAGCTCACTGCATTTCAGGTTGCTCCCCACTTCAGTGGTAGTCGTGTGGCTCCTTTGGGATCCAAGTCGGCAACGGGTCGGTCGACTGTGCACGAGGCGCAACAACGTCACGACGCTTGCTCGCCCCTTGGTGGATCCATTGACCTGGTGATTCAGCTCGGGGGAGGGGCAATGCAACTGTGGGTTCAGTCAGCAAATGGTTTGTGTTTGTGGGTGAAACTATGTGAAATAGATTGGCATGAAATGAAATTCAGAAAGCAGTAGAAGTGCACTGCTTTTTTTTTCCCCACATAAAGTGTGTGCGCTGCTACATGGTTAATTATTGGGATGGCCTGAATGGCAATGTTGGGTATCAGATAGTGCTATATTCTCACAAGAGTACCGCATGGATCCCAATGGCAGGTGGATATTCTGCATAGTAGCCTAGCGCTGCATGGAAAAACTGGTATGTTCATGGAACTCAAAGCTGCTCTGAAGAAACTAAAGCAAAAACAGAGTAAGAGAGCGCTTCTCCTTGTCTTTTATTGAGCTGAATGCATCTTCTCATCTGGACTGTAGACTACAATCAACTCAAGTTTTCCGTGCAGCGCTTCTTTATTTAGCAACAAACACGGTAATTATGAAAGTCGCCACCTAAGATCATCTGAGCATCCTTCCACACTACAGGAACCCTTGATTCTAGGAAAGACAAGGTAGATTTTTTTGTTTTGTTTTGTGAATAGACAAGGTAGATTACTCTGCTATAACCACAAATAGCTGTGGCATCTCCATCATGTAGTCCATTTAGGAAACCACACAACAATTCATCGATCTCTTTCTTCAGAGCACAGGCACACATGACAGAATCAATCATGAATGTTTTCAGGCTGTATCCAGTCCTCAACTATCTGCTTTTCAACAACTTGGCAAAGCTTCGAGGTGCCACACTTGACGAAAAACCAGCACAGTCCACATGCCATTGCACAATCGATGAGGTGTCAAGACTCGAGAGAGAATTGAAGAAATCACTTGCACCATTTTCATCAGCGATGTACAACAGATAACAATTAATTACATGAACAGGTAGACAAGTCATGCTGCACCAGAATCTGATCATTGCACATGCTTGAATAACAGCACAACATATAACGATCCACTACAAAAATGTCTACACGATCATTGTGTCCCAATTTGTTCACCACACAGTGTAGAATCACAAGGCAGCAATTTAACATTATTTCACCCCGACGATAACATATTAACATATAACGATCCCCTAAAAATTACTACACGTTACCATATTTTCACATGAACAGCAGAACTAATTAATTAAACATGGATACCAACTAAGGAAACATAGATTTATTTGGTCACGAGCACCACCAGTTCATAAGATCAATGACACACATGCCACAAGGGAGCTCCAGGTCTACTCTCCTCACTCCCATTATGACTCTTCAATCCAAGTCTCTTCACAGATTCAAATAAAAACTAGAGGGGGAAATATAGCAAAATATTATTTGAGTTTAGCACGGCTTGGAATTTCTAGATGGTGGAAACCAACCCTTCAGAACTTCTGAAACATTGGTCAGAGTTATGTCCAACCAGTGTATTACCGTTCTAACAGCCCTGCTCAGGTTCACTCCTGCATGTACTGCCATCACCTCTGGACGGGCAAACTACCACTACCACCATAGCAAGACATCAAACATCAATTCATTATTTGATACTTCCTTCACTGCAAAACAAAAATAATTTACTTTTAACTCAACACAATATCAGAAACAAAACTTTGGTCAGTACGTTTTAATTACAACATTATCAGCAAAAATATAAAATGTGATCCGCGATGAAAGCAGTTAATACGATTAATCTAGTAATGTCATTTTGATAATGTATTCAACAAGTAACAATAAACATTTATATTGACCAAAATTGAAGAAAATAAATTGTGTGACGATAACAACTTCTAGTTTGGACCAGAGGCTAATGGCCAGTTACATACCCAGTTAAAAGTGACCAAGAGACATGTTGTGAAAATGCACTACAATGATTATACATAAAACTACAATATCAATGAGCAAAAGGATAAAGTGATATAAACTTACTCACATGAAAAAAGGTAGTATAAGATTGATGCCACACTCTTCAAGTAATGTGAACACCACTATTTCGAAAGATATCATATCGAGCAGCAATGTTAAATGGACAACTATGACCTTGTATAATGGAGCGAGCCCCAATGCGAGGATTATATTGCTTGTTAGTTCTTAGTTACCTACGCAGAGCGGAAAACATATAGATGTTATACGAACCATTTCAGAATCTTAGTATTCATTCCTTTAGTCTACAAAAGTCCTAGAATAAACTTTTTTTTTTTTGCTAATTTTAACTCAAACCAATAGTTCCGTACAAATAATAGTAGTGACATTAGTATATTAGAGTAAAATTGCAGCAACTTCACACACCATACTTTAATTAGAGAAACCTAAAATCACAGCAAAATAGGACACTGACAACCATCAATTATTGAAGCAAAACTAATGGCATAACAAACATAAAAGGAAATTAGCCATGAGCCTATGACTAATGAATCGAGGTCATAAACATAAGAAAACAATTACGCCACACAAGTATTAGGGCAGAACACGAGAATTCATCAAGCGATTATAAGAGCAAAGCGATATACTATACAACAGTACTTCAGATTGTTGTTTAATAGGTACTAAAAGACGTGGAAGACATGCAATCAACCAATTATATATAAAAAATGACTTAGATTTTTGTGTACCTGTATCTTGAAGGTGTGCTGTTATCTGCAGCCGCAGCCGTGTAAACACTTGTGAATGGGTGAAGCACATGTATGACCCCAGCTTTGGAAAGTTCCTTGCACCTCAATGACCACAGTGACTCGAGATGCACCATAAAGCGACCGATTACTGTTTTCAAGAACACCACATTAGTGTTTTCAGCAAGCCCTTCTATCGACAGTCTCCTTTCCTCCTCTGTATTCAGGGAAAGTAGCTTGTCCAATTGAATAGTTTTTGTGATCGCCCATGAAGCAACACCATCACCGTCCGTGTTCCTCTTCCATAATTGTGCATTGTGGCCCGACAGAAAGAGGAAACCAAGCCCACCATCCTCTGCCCGCATAACCGAGAAGCTTCGATTGCCGTGGCCGTACATATTGACCGGCACGTCTATCACAGCTAGGGTCTGAGTGCCCAGATTGAACTCAAGAAGGGTGGTCGGATGAGCCGGATTCCTAGAAGACGACCAGTAAAGGGAATCCCCGATCAGGACACTTGGAACCGCCGTGACTACAGAAACAGTGGGTGGAATGGGTGCGGAGATGACACTGCCCCATTCACGGGTCTGCGACGAGTAGACGCTGGCGATGACTTGTGTATGCTGCTCGTCGTGGCCTACCATGACCACCTTGAAATGGACGTCTTCTTGGGTACTACGAAGCACCGCCCCGTTCATCGTCTTGAACCCTCCCCGAGGATGAGGATGATCGAGGCGGTGCTGGTCGCCTGTGACGGGGTCCCAGACCAGGAGCCCGGGCTGGTAATAGAAGGAGGCAAGGAGGAGGCCGTGGCGGCAGCCGAGGACCATGCAGGGGTACTCGAAGACCGGGAAGGAGAAGCGGACGCGGTTGGGGGGGGATCGAGTGTAGGGGCGAAGGAGACGTGGCTGTGGCGGTTGGTGCTGGCGGAGTAGTCGGCGAAGAAGCGGTTGGTGCTGGCGGAGTAGTCGATGAAGAAGGCGCCGAGGAGGGGCGCGTGGCGGCGGTGGCGGGCGCGGAAGCGACGGAGGAAGGCGGGGTCACGGGAGAGGCGGCGCCAGCGCGTGGAAACGAGGGAGGCGCGCGGGAGGGAGCACGGCTCCGGCGGGAGGCGGAGCAGGACCTCGGAGAGGAGGTCGTCGATCTCCATGATCTCGCCCTCCTGATCACTTATGTCAGGGCGTCGGGCGGAGCAGGTGAGGTCGATCGAGGGCTGGCTGTAGGTTGTGAACTCTACGCGAGGTCAGGTCGTGGTAATCCGTGGAGCTCTTTTATCACAACAGAAAGACGGGCTCTGAACGGGTAAAGCGGCGCATGCCATCCCACGATCCGCTCGTGGTGGTTTGGATAGCTAACAGAAAAACTACGTCCATGAAAGCTACGTGGAAATTGTTTTTCTTGAAAGATCCAGCAAATTGCTGGCTTCAATTAGATTTAGCAGAAAACAGCGGAAGAATAACATGAGAAGGATTTGAAGATCAAAGAAAAAGAAAAGGGCAATGGGACTGCATAACATGAGCAATGGGAAACTATTAAAAGGCTACGTGAAATTGTGAAAGAGTAACACTGCATGGCCGGCTAGAAATTAGAGCAATGGGACTGCATAAGGGCATGTATAATGGTGGCATATGAATACAGATGCCCTATGATAAAAAATTAGCTTGAGATATTTACATTGACTTTTTCTTCCCAATGCAAGCTACCACTAGTGGACGTCATCAAAGAAAATAAAATAAAGACTCTCACTACATATGCATCTCTACTCTCTACTTCAAACTTTTCAGCTTTATGCATCGGACCACACTTTTTCTCCTCAAGCACCCGCCTCCTGCAGAGGATCCCGCTGCTCCATCCGAACCTACTTTTTCTGACATCTGATCCTACGTGGTATACATGGCATCACCCTAGGGCTATGCATTGGCCATGCCCTAACATGCGACACAATGGCTTCGACTATTTTGGAGTTGAGTTTTGGTTAAACGCGAGTTTACTAAACTGGTTCATGTCTACAATTTTGAAGAAACTCGAGTTTACTAAACTGGCATATGTCTATAATCCTCTATAACATTAACCTCTATAATTTAAAGAGCCCACATTCAATTGAGGTCTCTAACTAAAATTGGATCATCCAATTTTGACCAGGTCAATAATTTCTCAAATCTCTCTCATTCAATTCTTTTATACTATACAATATACTTTCTAATTTTTAAGGCCTCACAATTAATTGAGGTATTCAATTTAGTATTGGGTCAACCTATCTTGACCGGCTCAACACTCTCTCAAGCTCTTTCATTCAATTCTTTTAATTCACTATGTTTGTTAATTTTGAAGCTCTTTCATTCACTTGAGGCATTCAATTTTGGATTTGGTTTACGATTTTGATCGGGTCAACAATTTTTCAAATCAATCAGCAGCAACCGGCCTAAAACATATCAATCTCACGCACCCTCCCACCACCTAAAAAAAGAAGCGTCACCATGTGATATTGTAGCACCAATATAGTAGTACATGCGACCACCGACATAGAAATTTATCCACGTATATATGTAGGTTGGTTAGCAGATAACACAGAATCACACCACGAAAGCCCCACCAAATAACCGCATTATAAATAAAAATAAAACACACTCTATCATATACCCGCCCGCCAAACTGATATTTCATGGGTCAAAATATAAATAGTATTAATTTTGTAGAAAGTCAAATTTGTTTAACTTTGACCAAGTTCAGAGCAAAAATATCAGCATCCACAATATTAAACAAAAAAGTATGGGAATTCATTCATGATGAATTTAAAAATATCGATTTCATATTATGAATTTTGATATATTTCTCTACAAATTTGATCAAACTTAAAAGGTTTAACTTTTCAAAAAAGTAATACATCTTATATTTTGAAATAGAGTACTTATTTTTTGGAGAAACCCAACAACACCAATGGCGCAGCAAAGCTCACCCAACCCTTCTAGTTTCTATTAAACTCGAGTTTACTTGTGATATCCAAGACTTGCAGCATGTGATTCCCCCTTCCCAATCGAGTAGTGGCAGGAATTTCTTTTAAATAATAACTAGCACTATATATCAGAATCATTTTCTTTACCGAATGTCATGTACTCGCTTGTTAAAGGCAAAAATACACTCAGTAAACAGTTTATCTAGTGTTACACTCGGAAAACCACACTCGGTAAACTTACATTCGGCAAAAACAACTTTGTCAAGTTTTTTCTACATACACTCTGCAAAGATATATTTTACCGTGTGCTTAAGAAACACTCGGAAAAAAAAAGTTTATTTGAATTTGCATATATGACCAAAATATGAGATATGGATATATGATACTTCCTCTATTCACTATTATAAGATGTCATTTTTTTCTGGTTCAGATGTATATAGACGCATTATAGTGTGTTTATTCACTCATTTAAGTTTTATGTGATCCATATTGAAATATCTAAAACATCTTTATATATATATATATTTTTTATAAACGGATGGAGTATGTCATGGTGATAAATGGTTGGATGTATGCTGCTGACAAAGCATGCATACCACAACAGTTTCAATCGCCTAGGACAAGAACCCCACCCCCACCCAAAGGTCAAAACTAAATAAATTTCATGTTCCTCTTTACAGCAGAAGAAATACAAAAAAAATTTGGGAGAAAGCAACCTCCTTTTTCATGTTCCTCTTTACAATTGAAAACCTCACACTCTGTTGTTTTCTTCGATATAAAGGGTGGATTTTATCTATTCAAAATGAAACATCAAGTGAATATAAAAACAATTAGCACACACCTGGCCTCTGCATAAGTAAGATACACACATGCAACACCAATGCACAGACACAAAAAAACACTAGCAAAGAGTAAAGTCATACAAGATCAAAGCTATGCCTAAGCAAGAAAAAAAAATATCGAGGCGATCAAAACAACGGTCAATAAACTACAATAACGACCATATGCGCATCAAGCTTGACACCACAAGAATAACAAGGTTCTTCAACATCAACGCCTTCAGGAAGGGAACAACGCTCATTCGCCATCCACACGCAAGCCACATCACAATTAATACAAACAAAACAAAAACATTTTTCAAGCATACAAATTTTATATCTACTTCTTAATTTCAGATAATTCAAGAAGCAAGACCAAATTCATGACTCTTCATATGGCTTATGAGTGTACAACCTTGCTACTACACCATTTGTGATTTCGTCACTTTATTTGCTTAACACATTATCCTATATTAGCTAATTGGTACCCATTTGTTCGTTATCATGGATGGTTGGAGCCGGATCTATGCATAACGTGCACTGGCACCCCTCAAGAACACACATGCTAGATTTGGTTTGCCTTGTACGTTTCACACATTTTTTTTCACAAGTTTTGCTATCACATGGCTTTGTCGATGGGAGAATTTTTTGCACACATGTGTAGAGTTTCATGCTATCATCCATTGATGCCTCCACTACCACATCTGCAAAATTTCACGATTAAGAAAAGGGACGGTCACAAGAAGACCATTATTTGTTGGGAGAGATTCTGAACAAATGTATTACATGAACAAACGAGTACCTGATGCTAGCATGAGAAAGACCAGGGACAGAAGCAACATCGGGGTAGTCCTCATTTTAACTAGTGTTTGTGCTAAAGGAGCGAGTTGCAGATTGTTGTGTGATATGTAAGTTCTAAGAAAGAACAAGCGAAATGGCAAGCCTATTTTATAGTGCATCTACTGCATTAAACTATGGATTTGGTGAGATTTGCCAAATTAATAGCAACTATGTAAATTACTATATAATTTTAATATAATCTATTTATTTTATTTGGTGAGATGTACCAAATTAATAGTCATCTATTTATTTGATCTGGTGAGATGTAGCACATTAACAGTAATCAACAAATTATGTTTATTTGATTCGGTGACATGCACTACTGAAATCAGAGGATTTGCCATCAGCCACTTCTTTGCCGTCTCTGCTATCAAAAAACGGACAGCAAAGAACTGGCTGATGGCACCAATTCTTTGCCGTTTGCTAGCGGACGGCAAAGAATCTTTGCCATCAGCTAGCAGACGGCAAAAAAAACACAGATGGCAAAGAGAAAGCACACCACGCGGATCGATGACATAGCACGATCTGCTCCACACATGCATCTCCACAACACAAAATTGATGCGGCCCATCCCACGCCCCCACCACCCACTCTCTCTCCCTTATCCTCCTGAGAGCCACCCCCACCACGATCTGTCTCCCTTCTCTCTCGTACGCCTCTGCTCTAGACCCAGAACACCGGCGCCCGCCACCACCTAGCCCGCCGGCCCCGGCGTCGCCCGCCGCCCACCACCTAGCCCGCCGGCCCCGGCATCGCCCGCCGCCCACCACCTCGCCTGCCGCCCCATTCCATCTTCGCCCCTAGCGGCGCCGGGCCCTGTCCCGTCCCCCATCGCCCCCGCCGGCCTCCGCTCCCCGTCTCCCGTCGCCCCAGCCGGCTGCCGGACCCGTCCCCCGTCGCCCCTTTCCGGCCACCACCTCGCCCGCCGGCGCCGGCCCCTTCTCTCTTCACCCCCGACGCCGCCGTGCCCGGCCCCGTCCCCATTTGCCCCCGCCGGCCCCATACCTCGACGCCGCACCACCTCCCGCCTCGAGCAGCGGCGGCCTGTGGCAGCCCTCCCCGCAACGAAGGGTGCTGGGTGCTGGCCCTCATCAAAGGGCGGGGTCGCGACCGGATCCAGCGCCCAGATGAGCGTGGTGAGCTCCGGCACAGCCGCGGGTGGATGGAGCTCCTCATTAAATCAGATCTCTTGTAATCTGTTCATGTATACTGTAGTGTTTATCGTCGTCCATTCGTTCCTCGTTGGCTTGTATTGTTGGAGTACTGCTCGCCGGGCGCCGGACATGCCGAACGCAGGACGCCGGACAGGCTGCTCGCCAGACTTTTTTTAAATATTTACTAAGTTCTTTGCCGTCTGTGATTTTACGAGGCTGACGGCAAAGGTTGCGTTTGGCAGACGGCAAAGGGGATGCCGCGAGAAAGCAGACGGCAAAGAAGCTGTTTACCGTAGCTTTCTTGGCCGGACAGCTTTGCCGTCCGTGGCTGACGGCAAAGAGGTTTGCCGTCCGCTTTCTGGTCCTTTGCCGTCTGCCATGGCAGACGGCAAAGAAGCTGATTCCTGTAGTGATGTACCAAATTAATAGTCATCAATATGTTTTGTTTATTTGATTTGGTGAGATGTACCAAATTAATAGTCATCAATAAATTGTATTTATTTGATTTGATGAGATGTACCAAATTAATAGTCAACGAGTGAAGATATATATTCATATATTTTATTTATTTTGACGACGGATGAGCATTTCAAGCCACTAGTAATCACGTAAATGAAAATGCACGGAATTTATTCTACATATACAAAAGGAATTTTTATTTTCATGCCTCTGATTTCTTTGTTCTGCTCAGTTTTGTCCCAGCCAACTAACATCCCTCACTTTCCCCTCCACTACTCAGTCCATGATTGCTTGTATCTGCGTTGGTTATTTCCCCGAAGAGGACAACATGATGCAGCGCAACAACGGTAAGTATTTCCCTCCGTTATGAAACCAAGGTATCAATCCAGTAGGAGGATCCACCAAACTATGTAAGCAGTACCTTCACACAAATAACACAACCTTGCAACCCAACGCGTAAGAGGGGTTGTCAATCCCTCCTTGGTATTGAGATAGATTAAATTGTATGAGATTGGATAAATAGATCTAGCAAAAACACAAAATAGAATAAATAAAGAAAAAGTGCAGCAAGGTATTTTTGGATTAATAGATCTGAAAATAATATGATAGAAAATAGACCCGGGGACCGTAGATTTCACTAGAGGCTTCTCTCGAGAAAATAGCATACGGTGGGTAAACAAATTACTGTTGGGCAATTGATAGAAAAGCAAATCATTATGACGATATCCAAGGCAATGATCATGTATATAGGCATCACGTCCAAGATTAGACCGACTCCTGCCTGCATCTACTACTATTACCCCATACATCGACCGCTATCCAGCATGCATATAGTGTATTAAGCTCATAAAGAAACGGAGTAATGTAATAAGAACGATGACATGATGTAGACAAGATCTATTCATGTAGGAATATACCCCATCTTTTTATCCTTAATGGCAATGATACATGCGTGTCACTTCTCCTTCTGTCACTGAGATTGAACACCGCAAGATCGAACCCATCACAAAGCACCTCTTCCCATGGCAAGAAAAATCGATCTAGTTGGCCAAATCAAACCAAAGTTTCGGAGAAGAAATACGATGCTATAACAATCATGCATATAAGAGTTCAACAAAGACTCAAATAATATTCATAGATAGATCTGATCATAAACTCACAATTCATCGGATCCCAACAAACACACCGCAAAAAAGAGTTACATCAAATAGATCTCCAAGAACATCGAGTAGAACATTGTATTGAAGATCAAAAGGAGAGAAGAGACCATCTAGCTACTGCCTACACACCGCAAAAAAAACTACTCACGCATCATCGGAGGGGCAAGGGTGATGATGAAGAACCCCTCCGTGATCGTTGACCCCTCCGGCAAAGTGCCGGAAAAGGTCTCTAGATTGGATCTCGTGGTTCTGGAACTTGCGGCGGTGGAAACTCTGATCTCTCGACTCCCCTAGGGTTTTTGGGATTTTATAGTATTTATAGAGTTGATAGGCGGTGAAGAGGCCACCCGTGGGCCCCACTACCCACCAGGGCGCGCCAAGGGCCTCTAGCGTGCCCTGGTGCCTTGTGGGCCCCACGGGCCTCCCCTCGTGCACTTCCTTGGCTCCCATGGTGTCTTCTGTCCAAAAAAAAATCTCCAAAAAGTTTCGTGGCATTTGGACTTCGTTTGGTACTGATATTCTGTGAAGTAAAAAACAAGCAAAAAACATCAACTGGCACTGGGCACTATGTCAATAGGTTAGTCCCAAAAAATGATATAAAGTTGCTATAAAATGAATGTAAAACATCCAAGATTGATAATATAACAACATGGAACAATAAACAATTATAGATATGTTGGAGATGTATCAACTCACACTCAAAAATGCCCAAAACGAAGCCTTGTCATCAGGTCAAATTAAGCAGTTGACTGTTACTTAGGTCAAATATTGACAGTGGGACACACTCTGCTATGTGGCACTATCACAGGTGTCCCTGAGGCTTACGTGTCAGTCTCTGGTTTATTGGCAAAACTAGTGTGGCACATAATGCCGTCCGAGGGAGTCAGACTCGAACGCTGCCATTGAATATGTGTCAGACGAGACATTTGAGCTAGTGTGCGTGTGTGTGTTGAGAGGCAGAGCCATCCCCTTTTGACCTGGCGTACGTGAAGGACGGGCCCATGATCCAGTGACCCAGGAAATGATAGATCGCGGCGGTGTCAAACAAAGCACATTTAGATAAGCATAACATGCACATTCATAGAATTTTCTTCAACTTTACAGTGAAAATTGACATTAAACTAGTACCAAATTAACAGAGCGATAACAGGGACGACTTAAGATAGCAGGCACTGATAGGGACAATAGATGAACGGCTACTTGTCTTCACCGCCCGAAATGATGATGGTGTTGTTGTTGTCTTGGCCATCTTCGTCGTCAGAGGGGGATAGGAAGACGACATCCTATCCCCCGCCTTCCTCTTTGATCGCGGCCGCGGCCTGCAGAGTGGCATCCCTCCTCTGCTCTCGAGCTATGACCTTGATGGCCTACAAGTGCACAGGGTTTAGTTGTAGCCTTTTCGAAGAAGAGTATCGATCCCACAGGGAGCACAGGAATCAGACTTTTTCCTCTTGTAGGGAATTATGAATTTTTGTGCCTGCAGATAGTTGTAGACTTAAAACAGAGTGAGGGCGAGTACTAATGATGATTGAGTAGTGTAGTGACTTGTAACAAAATAACATAAAAGTAAATAAAGAGCAAGGATTGTAGTAACGGATGAAACAACATAATGGAAAGGCGCTCTCAGGGAGTCTGGAATCCCCATTGGTATGTTTCTAGTGCACCTATGCATAAGCATAATATGGAATGGATACTTGAACCACTTTTGACGATTATGCTGGGCGAAGCCGGGTACAGTACACGTTCTACTCGTGGTAGACTTCGTGCCATGCACGCCACCATCATAGTATCCTGCATAGGGTTACAACTCGTGATAATTAAGGGTTCCCCCGTGGACGCGGCCCTCTCTAAGGGTTCTCCGTAATTCCCCGGTCAATTGCAAAGGTTAGGAGCGGTAGGCTTTTACTGTCACCTCGAATTACCTCCACACCCTAGACCTTTACAACGACAGTGATATACTCTGTGGCCATAAGGCACAAATGTTGAGTGGGGCCCCTTCACAACATTCACGAAGTTATTAAACTAAGAATTCAATAGAGGATCTCATATCCAAAATAATGTTTCATATCCTACACATACCAAGGTTCATCCATATCCCCGAGAACTAGGGGTCTACTCACGCATGGGAAGAACAAGCATCATAGCAATGGTAATGGTATACATGGATGAAGAATTCAAATGATACACCGAAGGATCCACTAGGGTTCTTGTTGTTGCAGATGATAAGGATGTGGATGATGACGATGATGATGGAGCGGATGATGATGAAGATGACAGTGGTGATGACATTGTCCCCCTTCGTGGTGAGAAGGATCCCCTTCTTCTCCTTGTTAATCCCTCCCCAGGATGAACTCCGGAGGCTAGGGTTCTGCCTTCTGAATGAGTTTCTGTTATCTCTGGGCGTCTCCTCTCTGATCCAATTCGACGGGGTGGAAATACTTGATTTGGCGGATGTGGCGGCGTGCCATACGAACGCTCACGGTCATATGGAACGCTGTCTTTCGCCCTAGATGTGCGATGACACCTGTTTCTTTGGCCTTCTTGCTTGATTCTTTTATGGTAGGTGATTATCACTTTAAATACGCGATTCCACTACAATTTCTTAGGATTTCCTCCATTATATGATCAATGGTCCAAAAGACGTTACGTGAGAGATTATCAACAAAAAGAGGTGCGCGAACGCGATAAAATTTCACAAAGCCCACCATGTAGGGACAAAATATGTATCAAAATCATCACATAAATTGGACTCATCAGGCCTCTGCTTCAGCCGCTCAACACGTGACAGCCTCTGCCTATGCCATGTATAGACCCGGCGAGCACCGCCTGGTCGAGCTGCTGTTGTGTCGTGCGTAGGGCCTGCTAGGCCTAGGCAGTGAGCACGACAACATCGTACGCGGGCGCCAGCACCTCTTCATCGGCCCCCTCTTCCCCGACGTTGTCGTCGAGGTACGCCTGCAGTGCCCCGAAGGCCACCTCTTCCTCGGCGTCCTCCTCCTCAACCTCCCTGCATTTATGTGACAGCTCTAACGCCGTGGGTTCGAGCATGAAAATACACACTGTTGGGAAACGTAGTAGAAAAAATTTGTCCTACAATCAAGATCCCGGATCACTATGAATCTACGTTAAGAGGTTTAGATCGGATCGTTACCGGCAATAAGGTGCACAGGAAGAAGAGTTCGTTTAGGTCATTCACGAATGATCCCTCAAACCGTTCACGAATGATCCATCGAACTAAAGACCGAAAGCATGACCTCTCTACGGATTGCACGCGCATGGGTGTAACACCCTGGATTTCCAAAGTTTCTGGGCAACCGAAAGATTAACTCAGCAATTCAAATTCAGCAACTATGTTAAGGTACTACACGGCCTACCATCCATATAGGAATACCGACAGACTGTGTGGTCAGAAGGATGAACAACAGTCTCGAAGCATGTGTCCTCACATATGGGAATCGGCTAAAGACTAACCTGCCATGAACAAGACTCTGCTGCCAGGACCATTGTCAGTCAAGTCTATGGATAATATCACTATAAGACCGTACACCTTTATGCTGGTCACGATAGGTGACAAACAAATATTTGGTAGAAGCGCTATGCCCGAGACAGTGAAGATACCCAAGATGACCCAGCAATCCGTGCGAGGAGTCAGATTCCGCCAGGAGAACGGTACAAATCATAGTATTGTTTTAAGCCTGGAGGACACACAACCATTTGGAGACACCCAATGCAGTGAGTAAAAGATTTTGTGTCCACCAAGATAATTTGTTCACAACTCAGTGAATGGTCATTCGTATTGGACCTCGTCACGACACGTCCATGGGGAACCATCCTTGGACTTATGAATAGGGCACATAGTTTGGCCAAGAAAATTTATTGCCTCAGACAAGATAGCAGACATAAAAGGATTGGAGTCAGAGTAACCTATGAGTTAAGATTTGCCAGAAAAGTGTCCAGTAAAGCAAACCACCCCGAAGCAAGGCAGTCAGTCATATGAAATTCAGCAGGAACATTATACAAAGGTCAAAAGGAAACCTGAGTTGGAAACGGTTTCCTTAAGTGGAAATATTCAAGTTCGATCCCTGAGCAACCAAATCTCGAGGACGAGATTTCTTTAAGGGGGGTAGGTTTGTAACACCCTGGATTTTGCCCATTTTCTTTTGCTTTTAATTTTGGTCCGAATTTGCTTTTCTGTGACTTAGTGGTCTTGAAACCTGGATGGATCACCCTTCATTTTTCTTCCCGAGTGGCTTGCCAACTTCAAAACCATCCCAAGACCTTATCATTTCCATTTTGGACCAATCCCAATATTCTTTTCTTGGGAATATTCCTTTTTCTATTAAAGGAATAACTCTGTTTGCCCTGAGTTGTGAAGCAACTCATATTTCTATCGTTCCCAAAATTCTCAAATAATTCCCATAAATCCTTTGGGACATATCTTATACAGATATGTCAAAATATTCCTTTCCATACCCAAAAATATTTCACAAATATTCCTTTTCCGATTCTGCCCTATCTGTCAGATTGAGAAGCAAGTACCCTTTATATTTGCTTGCTTGCTATCAAGCATTTTGTGCACTCTTTCCTATCCATATCATTACCACATGCCAAAATTCAACTTTATTTGGATATTAAATCTCTCTTGGCTAATTTCCAAAGTTTCTGGGCAACCAGAATCTTTGTGAAGCAAGTGCTAGCTAGGAGTATCCAAATGAGTTGAAATTTTACAAGCATCTTAATATGCTCAAATCCTGACTCTCCACCAAGTTTCAACCTTATCCGATCATCTATGTGATCACAGCATCAAATCTTTGTTTCTGGTAATTATTATGGGTTGTGAAGCAACTATAATTTTTATTGCTCCATAATTCATGAATAATTTCCAGAACATGCTTCTACCCGTATCTCACTTCTCCACAAAATTTGGGCTCATTCCATTTCACCAGTAATTTCCTAGAATTTTTCAAAGATTCTGTCCATTTGGAAGCTGTGTGAAGGAAGTACCATTTTGGTTTATCCAAATGGTATGACATTTATACAGTGTCTTCATATGCTTAAATAACTAGCCTACTCCAAATTTCAGCTCAATCCAAGCCAGTATATGAGTGCCACTTCAATATTTGCAATTCTGGATAGTATGGTCATTTGAACAGCAAGTGCTATCTACACTCTTCCATTTGGACGGAAACTTGGCCATAGTGATCATCTTAGCATGTTATCACCCCATGCCAAATATCAGATTCTAGATCCTGCTCGATCTCCCCCACCCCACTCCAAACACCTTGCTGTTGCTTAGTCTCCAAGCTCACATCTGTCATTTCTTGCAGCCACTCCCAGCCAAACCTCGATGAGTCATCTCACTGACCTCTGAGTCACACAAAAGACAAGGTGTTGGGTCAAAGCATGCACCAGTGGGCATTTTGGCGTGGTGACCACGTGGACGACGGGCAGAACGCGCGCTCTGCGCACTATACCCTTCGCGAGGTCAACTCCGGCCCTCCCTGGCTTGTCCAAGCATGTCATCTGGCTCCGCAGCACCCACGTACCCCCTCTCTAGGTCTTTCCCCCTCTGATTTCTTCCTCCTCACGCTACGACAATCGCCGCCGAGGCTCTGTCTCGCTCGTGACCTTCGTCGTTTTCTTCCCCGAGCCTTCCCAAGCTCGCCTGAGCCCTCTCCGATCCTCGGCGAAGCTCGTGGACGCCTCTCCCCTCTTCCCTGCAGGTTCCCGAAGACTCCGGCGCGTGGTGGACGTGTCACCGCGGCCACGCTCGGCCACTTCGCCGCTCGCCTATTTAAAGCCGTCCCGAGCCCCTCCCGAGCATCTCATCCTCTTCGCCACACTCTAATAGCCCCCCTCCCTAACCTCTCGCCTGAGCCCCGGAGCTCCTCTTCGCTCCACATCGCCGGCATTGCCGCCGACGGCCTCTGCTCAAATTCGAGCAAGCCTGGCCTCCTTCCCTCCTCATTTCCCACCAGAGGTCCTCATCCACTACGGCTAGCCTCTCCGTCTCCTCCATTCGCTGGCGGAGGGCCCGTGCGCTCGAAGCCAACCACGACCGAAGACCGTTCCGCCGGAAGCCCATGCCGCCCTCACTCCGGCCCTCCTCGGCGTCCGAGCCTGGCTTGGATGGGTGCGGTACCTCCTCCCGAGCCCGTCGGTGGCCGCACCTTGGCCGGAGGTGGCCGGTGGCGCCGGGGCCGCCGGCGGCCGAGCACCCCTGCTCCTCCTTTGTTCCGTGCGGGGAACAAACAAGGAAGGAGACGACCGGGGCCAAGCGGGCCCCACAACGCCCGACCCCACCCGTCAGCCGCAGACGGGAGTCAACGCTCGGGCCCGCGCTTATAAGTGGAGACGGTTTTCGGGAAATGCGTTTTCTTATAACGAAAGCGTACTCCGCTGCTGCTTCGGGCTAAAATACGTTTTCCCCGCAGGGAAGCGTATTCTTCGAAAAGGCGCGATCCGTTTTTCAGCTGAGGGCCTGTTTGTGAGAGTTTTATTTACAGATGGGTCCCTGGCAGGAAAACCCTTATAACTTTTTATCCGTAGCTCCGATCGAGGTGAATCCTACGCCCACGTCTTCGTCTCATCGAGCCCGTCGTGTTGGTATCATTTTCACTATGTGGTCCCACTGTGAAAATGACCCTTTTGCCCTTGTCCGTAAACAGCCCCTCCGAGAGAGAACTGTTTCTGGCAAATTCCTCCGCGACCATTCCGCACTTCTTCCCGATGGTTCCTTCATCCCCAGGCAAGCCACAACTCTCATCTGCATCATTGCATTGCAATATCATAGTTTAACTAATTACTTTAATAGCAAGTATGAGTTATTTGTGAAATGAATTGGATTATGCAATTCTCGGTTAGGTGACTCCCATGTTGAGTACCAGATTATTAGTGACTAGTAGCTTACCCACTTGTTGATACTGTGATGTTGAGATCACTGTCTATGATTATTCTGGAGTTCATCCGGTAGTTCGTGGAGATGAGTAATAGCAGTGGCCTAAGTATACTGGTTGTCGGAGTGTCAGTCATGACAGAAATATTATTCGGGGATTAGATATTTCATGGTTGACCTTGAGTCACCTGTCCGGACTTATCCGTGCAGCCACATTTGCCGGTATGGGACGGCCTTGACTTGGTCTGATCGCGTGCTCTTTCACCGGTACCGCCCGACAGGGAAGGTTATGCGTGCGCGCTACCCTGGCCCGGTACGCGGCGATAACCTTGTGAGCCCAGTTGAGTTTTGTGCCGGCGTCCCCGTTTGGGACAGTATAGTTTGGCCACGATGGTGGCAAGTGTCACGAGGTGACAAGGGGCCACCCAAGGCTTGACTCCGAGGGAGTGCGATTGCCGGTGGTACGATGGGAGAGTCACGGGTCAGGCAGGTTTCGTTGGAGCAACACTGGTCCACCCGAATGGGATCACGAGGTCAGTGCTCCATAGTGTGGGTAAAGTGCGCAACCTCTGCAGAGTGTAAAATCTATTCGAATAGCCGTGTCCACGGTATTGGACAGTCCGTCCAGACCTCACTAGGTGGTCAACCATGGTAGTGATGATGATGATGGAAGAACTCGTCGTATGATCAGAAGTACTCGATGGATCGTGAGTATTCTGAGGGTTGTGAGACAACCCGGAAGAGAGTATGTTTGACTTGTGGTGCAGACGGAATCAGGTATATGATATGATAGCCATGGGATGGCTATGAGTTGAGTGGTCGGATGACCTCATGCTTGGGAATTGGGATTTGGCACAGGTTTGGATTGCATCCTGAGATTATTTGGAGTACAAAATTAAATATGCTTTACCTTACTGCATTTACTTCAGAAGTTATCTTGCTGGATAACCCTGCTTGTTAATTTTGACTGCTATGATGTTGTCTTGCCTTAATGCTGATGTTTGTTGTGAGCTTGCGAGTACATTCAAAGTACTCACCTGGCGTGTCATGCCAGTTTGCAGGTCATGCCATGATTGCTTGCTTGTCGAGGATCCTGAGTTTGCGACCTAGGAGACGCGTTCTAGCTAGAGTCCCTGCGGAGTGGAGTCCATCACCGTCATCGCTGTTCCGCTGCCGAGAGAGTTACTTCGCTGTTAGCATAGAGCTACCCCGAGAAGGCGTAGTGTCGCCGTGCCAATGTAATCCTTGTACCCTTTTGTAACCATATCCATTGTAATAAAGAGCTGATTTGTTCTATGCCAACAGTGCCGTATTCCAGAGGACTTGTCCCTGGGCTGGAATACGGGGCGTTCCGGTTTACTCTGAGCCGGGGTGCCACAGGGCTTCACGATCCAGCAGCGCTTCGTTGTGAAGAGCTAGACATCGCCGGAGAACTAGAGGAGGGAGAAGAGAACCTCACGTCGCTTCCCTATTATGAGGATTAGAGAAAACTATAACTAGCTCTAATCTGGATCAAGTCTAAATTAGAACTAGAACAAGTAGAGAGAACTAGAGGAGAAACATGCGTCTCAAAGAGCCAAAATCCTCAAGTATATATACGTGTAGGGGAGGGGAGGGGTGGACGACTTGGGGAAGGTGCTCCCCTCCCCTTGCGCCGGCCAAGGAGGAGGTGGGGTCCCCCTCCACCTCCAATTCGCCCCATAGGGGCGCCATTCACTAATGGGCCTTAGGGCCCACTATCTTTTCCTCTATAGGCCTTTTATTATTTTTCTTTAGCCCAGTAGCTTTAAATAAATTCCCCGGGGCCTCCCAATAATATTGGAGCCCTTTATAATCTATATTTAAGTCCCCTGAAACAATTTACTCCTATATATTATTTTCTAGTATTAACTGGTACTCGCCAAAACACTTTCGTTAACCCCAAAACGCTTCCGGTTTCTCTCGAAACAATTTCTTTTATTCCTAAAACTTTTCTGGTAATATTTTCTCATATTCCTAACTTCTATAGAACTTAGCAGATCGTAATCCCTTAATCGTGTGACCCTGCAGGTTCGGTAAAATATAGACATGAACCCAAACACCTTTCATTCAGTGATCAATAGCTGAACCGTGGACATCCATATTGATCCCTATACTTACACGAATGATATTTGAGTGAAACGTGGGTTATCATATGTTATTCCTTTTGCTTCATGATATGTTACAAAACCCGAGGTGAGATATATCGGTATCCCCGCGAGATCAACACATGCTCACTATACTGGCCTTCCACGTTATCCGTTTCGTTCTCTTTTCTTGTTCTCGTGTTCCAGTATCACCGTGATCAATTCTCGCTTTGTCTGGCTAGACGGTGATAGACGTGTCACACCAAGAGGTCCTGAGAATATCTCTCCATCGTCGGAGGAGTAAATTCCAGTCTTGAGCTATCTAGTCCCTCGTCATATATTTCTGACGAACCCGTAAGTTGCCGGTAGGATCACCATATTACGGATGACGTTGGAAGAACCCCAAAGTGCAACGTCCGGTATGGAGTGACTCGATGCTCTCATGGTCTAAGGAATCATACATACGTTAACTCCTATATTATGAACTAAAGACTTCAGACGATATAATCTCTGAAGTATACCAAATAACTTGGGTCAATACAACATGAGTGTTCTACAACATCGTTCTCCCAAATGTAACCATCATATTCCCATGATCAGGAAAACAAAATCATCAAATTAATAATTTAGCTAGTCCTAGAGGCAAGACTGGAATCCGGTTTATACTTGTTGGGGAACGTAGTATTTCAAAAAAATTCCTACGATCACGCAAGATCTATCTAGGAGATGCATAGCAACGAGCAGGGAGAGTGTGTCCACGTACCCTCGTAGACCGAAAGCGGAAGCGTTTAACAATGCGGTTGATGTAGTCGTACGTCTTCACGATCCGACCGATCCTAGCACTGAACGTATGACACCTCCGTGTTCAGCACACGTTCAGCTCGATGACGTCCCTCGTACTCTTGATCCAGTTGAGGCCGAGGGAGAGTTCCGTCAACACGACGGCATGGCGACGGTGATGATGAAGTTACCGGCGCAGGGCTTCGCCTAAGCACTACGACGATATGACCGAGGTGTGTAACTGTGGAGGGGGGCACCGCACACGGCTAAGAAATCAACTTGTGTGTCCTAGGGTGCCCCCCTGCCCCCGTATATAAAGGAGGGAGGAGGGGAGGGCCGGCCAGCCCCTAGGGCGCGCCCAAGAGGGGAGTCCTACTAGGACTCCAAGTCCTAGTAGGATTCCACCAAAAGGGAGAGGGGGAAAGGAAGGGAGAGGGGGGCCGCGCCCCCAACCCCTTGTCCAATTCGGAGTGGGCTTGGGGGGGGGGGGGGGGGGGGGGCGTGCCACCTCCTGGCTGCTGCCTCCTCTTTCCCGTATGGCTCAATAAGGCCCATTACTTCTCCCGGTGAATTCCCGTAACTCCCCGGTACTCCAAAAAATACCCGAATCACTTGGAACCTTTCCGATGTCCGAATATAGCCTTCCAATATATGAATCTTTACCTCTCGACCATTTTGAGACTCCTCGTCATGTCCCGGGTCTCATCCGGGACTCCGAACAAACTTCGGTCATCAAATCACATAACTCATAATACAAATCGTCATCGAACGTTAAGCGTGCGGACCCTACGGGTTCGAGAACTATGTAGACATGACCGAGACACTTCTCCGGTCAATAACCAATAGCGGAATCTGGATGCTCATATTGGCTCCTACATATTCTACGAAGATCTTTATCGGTCAAACCGCATAACAACATACGTTATTCCCTTTGTCATCGGTATGTTACTTGCCCGAGATTCGATCGTCGGTATCATCTTACCTAGTTCAATCTCATTACTGGCAAGTATCTTTACTCGTTCCGTAGTGCATCATCCCATAACTAACTCATTAGTCACATTGCTTGCAAGGCTTCATATGATGTGCATTACCGAGAGGGCCCAGAGATACCTCTCCGATACTCGGAGTGACAAATCCTAATCTCGATCTATACCAACCCAACAAACACCTTCAGAGACACCTGTAGAGCATCTTTATAATCACCCAGTTATGTTGTGACGTTTGATAGCACACAAAGTGTTCCTCCGGTATTTGGGAGTTGCATAATCTCATAGTCAGAGGAATATGTATAAGTCATGAAGAAAGCTATAGCAATAAACTTAACGATCATTATGCTAAGCTAACGGATGCGTCTTGTCCATCACATCATTCTCCTAATGATGTGACCCCGTTCATCAAATGACAACACATGTCTATGGTCAGGAAACTTAACCATCTTTGATTAACGAGCTAGTCAAGTAGAGGCATACTTGGGACACCTTGTTTTGTCTATGTATTCACACATGTATTAAGTTTTCGGTTAATACAATTCTAGCATGAATAATAAACATTTATCATGATATAAGGAAATATAAATAACAACTTTATTATTGCCTCTAGGGCATATTTCCTTCAATACTTCTACATGTTTAATGAGTTTTCCTCTGAATCACATATTCAAGAACTATAGCAGTTATAGCATAGAACATAAACATTAACTATAAACTTGGAAATGAATAATACAAATATTATTGCCTCTAGGGCATATTTCCAACACACACACACCGTCTGAAAACCGACTCGACGAAAGACGACCCCCGCTATATGATCCTTTCTCATTGGTGAAGGACCCACTGAAAGGATCGAGATGGACCTAGAGAGAGAGGGGGGGGGGGCGTGCATAGGTACAATTACAAATTTTAATGACCACTTATTCATTATCTTGTCAAACTAGGTCTCTGGGAAATAGGGATAGGGTGCTGTTAGTTTTGTGCCCATTGTGTTCTTTTCATGGTTACCTTTAGTTTCCACTTTCCAGCAGCACATCCTCTTCAACCAGGCGTTTAGCTGTTATCCAGAGATCTCCCTCATCCTGGCTCGAAACAAGGATTTTATTGTGGTTCATGCTTGTGTTGCTCGATAGATAGATATCATATTGACAGAGATGTTGTTCTAATAACCTAGTACTGTAGGTGTTTATCCTCTATAACACTAAGCTCCCTAGTTTTAAAGAGCCCACATTCAATTGAGGTCTCCAATTGAGATTGGGTCACCCGATTTTGACCGGGTCAACAATTTCTCAAAGCTTTCCCATTCAATTCTTTTATATTATACACTATGCTCCTTAATTTTTAAGGCCTCACAATTAATTGATGTCTTCAATTTAGAATTGGTTCAACTCGATTTTGACTGGGTCAACAATAGTAAGCTCCCTAAATTTTAAGGCCTCACAATTAATTGAGTCTCCAATTGGAATTGGTTCACCCGATTTTGACCGGGTCAACAATTTCTCAAAGCTCTCCCATTCATTTAGATTATACTATACACACTATGCTTTCTAATTTTTAAGGCATCACAATTAATTGATGTGTTCAATTTAGAATTGGGTCACTCGATTTTGACCAGGTCAACAATTTCTCGAGGAGCTCTCCCATTTAATTATTTTAATTCACTATGTTCTCTAAGTTTGAAGCTCTTTCATTCGATTAAGGTATTCAATTTTAGATTTGGTTTACTATTTTGATCGGGCCAATAAGTTTTTCAAATCAATCAGCAGCAACCGGCCTATAGATACATACCAATCTTGTGCACCCTCCCACCACCTAGAAAAAAAATCACCACCATCTGATTCTGTAGCATCAATGTAATACATGCAGCTACCGACGTAAAAAAATTCCCACATAAATGAGAGTTTATTAGCGGATAACACAAAATCACACCGCGAAAGGCCCACCAAATCACAGTGTTATAAAAAAACACTCCGTGATCTCCGTGCCCCGCTGAACTAAATATTCCACCAATTCAAAAATATAAAGAGTATTAATTTTTTGGAAAGTTAAATTTCTTTAACTTTGACCAAGTTTAAAGCCAAAAATATCGACATCCACAATATTAAACAAAAATAATATGGAAAAATATTTCATGATGAACCTAATTATACCGATTTGATATTGTGGATTTTGATATATTTATCTACAAATTTGATCAAAGTTAAAAGGGTTTGATTTTTTTTTAAGTAATACACCTTGCATTTTGAAACGGAGTGGGTATTTTTTTAAGATACCCAACCACCTCAACGGCGCAGCAAATCGCGCCCAACCCTTCTAGTATCGTTTAAACTCCATGGAGGATTTAGGTTCTAGAGCACCAGTATAGGCAAGTTTTTGGAAAAAAATACTATGGTGTTTGTGTAAATGTCTAAAATACGATCAAATGCTCTTTGCTGAAACTACATTGTTAGGTATGCTTATAATTTGTTGCAATGTATTAGATTCAGGATGTTTAGTGTTCATTGGTAGTGAGATCACACATTTTCTTCACTGTAATGTTTACATGTCTGCTTGTGCATTCAGCATGATCCGTGCATGCCTGCTTCTGCAGTTTTCTGTTTGCTGAACATTGTACTGTATTCTTACTCACTAGTGGAAATGCTACTATTGGTCATTATATATATGGTTAGCAACTTGTGCATGCTCCAGTGTTCAGTGTTTCCAACTAATTAAATCACTCTTAGTTCATGTTTCCCTACTCCCTACTGATGTGAACTAGAACTGCGACAATTTGTGGTACTAAGTGCTCTGCACAAATCCATTTTTCTTAACAATTGTAGCTTCTAAATGAGTGATCAGTCTTTATGCAGTAGCAGTTCAAAGTCTGCAGTAAAAAGGCTACTTATTCGATTTTTTTGGTTCAAACTTTGGTAATGTTGAGTATCATTGTTATTTAGGAAACATAGGATAGCGTAGGATTTATTCTACCTTGTCTTGTACTCCAAGATGACCTTGTACTCCTATATATATATGCCCCGAGGCTCAAGCAATACAACAACTATTCCACCAAATCCATCTCTCCCTTCTAACATGGTATCAGCCTAATCGATCCAAACCTAGCCGCCGCCCAACGCTTCTGCCTTGTGCTCCGCCCCCGGGACGGTCGGCCTCCATGACCGCCGCCGGGGGCCGCGCCGCCCGTACCTAGGGTTCGTCCGCCGGTCATGTTGACCGGCTGCCCTAGAGAGTCTTTTTCCCGATCCTTTGATCCGGGCTTTTCTCTTTCCCACCGATCGCTTTGATCGCCATTTATTTATTGGTTTTCCGATCTAAGATCGGTTTGAGTCGCCCGCCGCCGCCGTCGGCCCCCGTGCGCCTCTACTCCAACATCGGCGCAACCGGCCGGCTCCTTCACCGACCCGGTGGCCTCGCGCGATAGGCGGCCCCTCATCGCCGCCGTCCGCGCGTCTGCCCGCCTGTCGCCCTGCACCGGCCGTCGCCGCCCTGCTCCGACCGGGACCTCACCATCGCCACCAGCCTCTGCTGCGCCTGCACGGCGGCCCTGCGGTTTGCCTCGCCGGCCTCGTCCTCGACTGCGTCGGGCCGGCTGCGTCAGGCTCGTCGGCTGCCTCGAGCTCGGGCGCCGTTGCTCCGTTGGTCGCTCGGGTCTCGCTGCCCGGGCGCCGGCGCTGTTTTGGCAGCCCGGGTGCTGGTGTTGACGCGCTCGTCCGCACGTCATCCCACTCCGTCCGTCGTCGCCGGCTTCATCGCGGACTCCGCCGCCACCCTGCCTCCACCGAGCGGCGTCCCCAACCTCGCGCGCAATCGGTTTGATCACCCGCTCGCCGCCGCGATCCGCCCCATCTACGCCGCGCGATCGACCTGGCCCGTTGGTTGCGCGCGCCTCCGCAGGTCCCGTGAAGATCGTCCCCGAGTTCAGCGCGCCCCTCCACCGATCGAGTATCGGGCTGCCGCTGCGTCGCCCCGTCGGGCCGCAGCGCCGCCGCCCCGTGGTTCTTCTCGCGGCTGCATCGACCCGCGTGCTGCCGCTGCGTCGCCCCTTTGGGCCGTAGTGCCACGGCCCGCAGTCTACCCCCGCCCCGAGTACGTCCATTCCAGGCCGTCTCCGTGGCTGCACCGACCCTCGCGCTGCTGCTGCGTCGCCCCATCGGGCCGTAGCGAGCGTGGCACGCGGTCTCCGCCGCCGCCCGAGGCCGTCCCCGCTGCTACACTGACTCACGCGCCGCCATTGCGGCTCTCCTTCAGGCCGCAGCATCACGGCCCGCGGTCCTCGCGACCGCCCCGAGGTCTTCCGCCGTCGCCCCTATCTGCCCGCAGCCACTGTGTCACCCCTTCGGGCCGTAGCGCCGCGGCCCGCGGTCCACCGCCATCCCCGCGCATCGACCTCTCGTGGTATGCGCCGCGCGCCTCCCTTGGCGCGGGAACGCCACCGTTCGCGCCGGTCTTCATCACGCTATCGGGTTCCTCGCCTACTTCGAGCACCGCCGCCGCGCTACTAACCTAGCCGCCGCCGCCACTACCTCCGTAGCGGCCGCTATCTCATGTCCACCTCCTTCGTCTTCGTCCAGCACCAGCCCGTCGCCAGCGTCGCCGTCATCTACCCCGACCACTTCATCTACTTCGACAACCGTGGGCGACATCGGCCCCGCTCCGATTGGCGCTGCAACCGTCGTCGAGTCCTTCTCTGCTGGCCTCTCCTACTTATCCGACATGACTGTCATGGTTCGACACGATCACCTATGGTGCCATTGGCCCCTTTGTGGTTCGGCAAGGGGGAAGGGCGCATTGCACAAAGAGCAGAGGTCATAGAACAACATGGCAATGGTGACGTGGGTGGTTTTTACCCAGGTTCGGGCCGCCGTGAGGCGTAAAACCCTACTCCTGCTTTGGTGGATTGAGTGGAGGACTGTGACGAACGCGCAGTACTCAAGCCCGGCAAGGTTGCCTCGGGGAGAGCAGCTACACGCATATGAGTGTACAAGGGTCGAATCCTTTCTAAGGTTGCCTCGGTCCTCCTTTTATAGGTCAAGGGGTTACCACAATGGTAAAACAGTCATTATCCAGTGATTAGATAGCCACAGTGCTATCATACCTAACTCTGCAGACTGAACGAGGTGCATTAAATGCACCACTTAGTGTCACATCGTGGATGCAGTCCGGCAAGCCTTGTTGTGCCATTTAACCACCTTCTCGCCTGCCTGCGTGACACGCCTCTGGACGGGTGTCATTTAGGGGTGATCTTCATCAGAAATGGATGCCACATGCTGAATGACTGCCACTTATTCACTTGGGGGCTCGACACTGCACTGATAAGCGACTTGCATCACTGTGAGGTGGAGCGGTGGAGCCCTGGCGGGATAGCAGGCCGCCAGCGTCTCGGAAACCCTTGCTGGGGAGGTCTTGGGACTTGTTCTTGGGGTGGCCTCGACCTGACCAGGATCGCCTGCCCGGTAAGGGAGGCTTTTCCCTTGGTGATATCTTGCTGTCTTGGCTTGTCTTGGTCTTCTTGATCCGCCCTTTGATTTCTCAAAGAGCTATCTCTTCTTCTTGGTCTTGACTTGGATGTTGTATCCTTGCCCTTGAGCCTGTGTACAGTCCGGGCAACATACACCAGGGTTTGTTGCACCGACAGGAGCCCCCGGGCCTGGCCCAAAATAACGCGCTGTCGAGCGTCATTGGGGTAGGCCCTATCTAGTACACAGGCGAAGAGTTTGTGGTGGCTCATCCCTTGAGGTTTTCTTTGCTTCTTCATCAATCTATGCTTGAGTCAGTTTTCGGTTTTTTCTCGCGTCGTGCAAGACGTTATGGGGGAGTTTTAAACCACGACCCGTGGCTACCCACATCCCACGTTCATGGGGCGATAACTGCCATTCCACTAGCTTCTCCGCTCCTGGCGTTTCTGCCACGTACGTTGCATGCATTGCGTAGGGTTGGTGGCGGACACGGAGGGCGCAGAAATGCGGGCCATGGCAGCAAGCCAGACGCCATGGATTGGCGCAGGGGGTCGACCTTGATTCCATGAGTTGTTGATGGCGCAGGGGAGCTAGATTGGCAGAGTGGGGCGGTTGCCTCTCCTGAGTGAGGAGCCAGCCCCCGGCCCCGTTTGCCTATAAAAGGGGACGTGGGCGAGGTGCTGGCTCACACCTATCTCTTCCTCCTTTCTTCTGGTATCGTTTCTCCATCATGGTGAGGGGAAGAGGGCGTAGCGGCACTCCAGTAGCGGCGACGAGGGCTTCTGCTTGACAGCGCCTCCCTCCTCCTGTTGGGGATGCGGAAGCAGAGCCAGCCATGAGGGGAGGCAGGAGAGGACATGGACATGGTCGCCGCGACGATCGGGGTCGAGGAGGACGAGGCGGTGTGCTGATCGCACCTCCTCCGGCCGTCCAGGATCTGTATGAAGGCCACGTCGGGAACCAGCCGCTGGAGTTCATTGTCAAGCTGCGAGGGCCTCCGCGCAGCCGTCTTCGAATCCCCACCCCGTTTGCAAGAGTGATGGAGGTCGAGTAGCCGCCGGGGCTGAGGCTGCCCATGAGGGGCTGCTGTAATGGCAGCATGCGAGCGGACGTGGAGTTTCCCGCTCCTCATGTCATGCTTCTCCGGTGTGGCTGGAAGACTTTTGCTCATGCCCACAGCTTGGCGGCTGGGCACGTCCTCCATTTCAAGTTAATGGGTGCCACCCTGCTCTCCGTCAAAGTGTTCGGACGCTCGGGTGCTCGCTTAGCGTGCTGCGTGGAGAGCTCAACTGACGACGAAAGCTCCTCCTCGAGCGATAGCGACGAGGAGGACAGTGACGGTGATGCCGACGGCGCTGATACGTCTCCGTCGTATCTATAATTTTTGATTGTTTCATGCCAATATTATACAACTTTAATACACTTTTGGCAACATTTTATATGATTTATTTGGACTAACCTATTGATCCAGTGCCCAGTCCAGTTCCTGTTTGTTGCATGTTTTTTATTTCGCAGAAAATCCATATCAAACGAAGTCCAAACGTGATAAAATTTACAGAGAATTATTTTGGAATATATGTGATTTTTGGGACTTGGAATCAACATAAATGGGGGCCCACGGTGACCACAACCCACCAGGGCGCGCCGGGCACCCCCTGGCGCGCCCAGGTGTCTTATGCCCTCCTCGAACATCGGTTCGAGCTATACTTCGGGCGCAAGGAAGCTTATATCCGGAAAAAAAATCATGTTAAAATCTCAGCGCAATCGGAGTTACGGATCTCAGGGAATTTAAGAAACGGTGAAGGGCCAGATCTAAGGAACACGAAACAGAAGAGAACAGACAGGGAGATCCAATCTCGGAGGGGCTCCCACCCCTCCGCCACCATGGAGGCCATGGAACAGAGGAGGAACTCTCCTCCCATCTAGGGGGGAGGCCAAGGAAGAAGAAGAAGGAGGGGGGCTCGCTCCCCCTCTCTCCCGGTGGCACCGGAGTGCCGCCGGGGCTAGGATCGTGATGGCGATCTACATCAACAATCTTGCTACCGTCAACACCAACTTTCTCCCCCTCTATGCAGCGGTGTAACACCCCTTTTCCCTGTTGTAATCTCTACTTAAACATGGTGCTCAACTCCATATATTATTTCCCAATGATCTATGGCTATCCTATGATGTTTGAGTAGATCCGTTTTGTCCTATGGGTTAATCGTGATCTTGGTTGGTATGATTGTATATTTTATTTATGGTGCTGTCCTACGATGCGCTCCGTCTCGCAAATGTGAGGGATCCTCACTGTAGGGTGTTGCTATATGTTCATGGTTTGCTTATTGTCGGTGTTGCGGGGGTGACAGCAGCCTAAACGCGGATAAGTGGGTTATGGCGTATGGGAGTAATGAGGACTTGATACTTAATGCTATGGTTGGGTTTCACGACCTTAATGATCTTTTGTAGTTGCGGATGCTTGCTAGAGTTCCAGTCATAAGTGCATATGATCCAAGTAGTGTCGGGGGTGTCGTGCGACATATGCCAAAGGATGGCTTATCATGGATGGGGACAAAAGTACGTCGCCGGGCTCTAGAAGTGGGAGTGAGCGAGACCGCGTACGCTTGCGAATCTTACCCAGGTTCGGGGCTCTCCTAGGAGATAACACACCTAGTCCTGCTCTGCGGGGTCTCCGCATGATCACTACTTCAACAGGTAGCTACAAGCTTGCTCCTTGAGCTGTCTGGCTGGAGAAGGAAGAAGAGCAAGGCTAGCTCTACTCCACTCTCTCTGCGTGTGTGTGTGGTGCTGAGAGATCTCGACGAGGCCTCTGCCAAGGAGCCAACTGCCAACCCCTTGCATGGGGTGACCCGGGGGGTTTATATAGGCCTACCCCCCCAGGGATACAATGGTAATCCGGCTTGGTGTAGGACCCGGCCGTCAGTGTCTCTGGTCGCCGGCTTCTCCGCCGACTGCAGGGGCCCGTCGCCTGGTGGGTCCCCCCGGCGGTTTCATACTCGGCCGACAAGCCGGGCCTGCTGCTTGCGGGTCCTGTCGGCTGCGTAGCACTGTAGCCGTGCCACTGATGATGCATGCTTGGTCGGGGAGAGAGTGGCTACAGTTCCGCCGCCTGGCGGGCGTTTCACTGTAGCCACTCCCCGTCTCTTCTGGTTAATGGCGCACAAACTTCAAGGAAGGAGGAGGGCCGCCTGCTGGGAGCCGGCTTCCCACTGAGCCGACTGGTCTAGGCTTGCCGCCTTCTGGCTTGTCACGGATAGGTAGGGCCCGCCGCCTGCGGGCCGTACTGACCGCCCATCGCGGGAGCATGGCCTCCTCTGCCATGGGTGATGTCATGAGCGGCATGGCAACAGTCCTGCGCTGGGCGTAGGACGCCTGCTTGGTACGCTGTACTGTAGCCACGTCCTGCGCTGGGCGCAGGACGCCTGCTTGGTACGCTGTACTATAGCCACGTCCTGCCCTGGATTCGGGGGCGGCAGGCCTGTACTGTAGCCATGCCCTGTCTCATCATGTTTATGTTGGCGCTGACTTTGAGGGCGCGAGGGGCCGCCTGCTAGGACTCGGCATCCCAGGAGGCCGCCTGCCAGGAGTCGGCCCACTTCATGGCCGTCTTGTGGACTCCGCCGCCTCCCGGCAACCGGCTGCTTGGACCAGCCAGCCTCAAGAAGGCAGCCCTTTGTCCTTGATGTTTGAGGGGCGCAGCCTGCCCCGATGTCTTGAAATACCAAAGGGAGCTGATGGGGCTACCCGTGGTCATTTACTCCGACAAGTAGAGAAAGTATGTTAACTCATGCCTCTCCCTCATATAAAATTACAGGAATGACTACTGGTACTTGTTATCGATTGCCTAGGGACAAATGACTTTCTTGTTGACAAAAGCTATCCACTTTTATTACCTTGCAATTTATTCGTAGTTTTATTCTCGCAAAGTACTCGTAGTTTTATTCTCGCAAAATAGTTTCATACTTGTTTTAGGTAAAGCAAACGTCAAGTGTGCGTAGAGTTGTATCGGTGGTCGATAGAACTTGAGGGAATATTTGGTCTACCTTTAGCTCCTCGTTGGGTTCGATACTCTTATTTATCAAATAAGGCTACAAACGATCCCCTATACTTGTGGGTTATCAATACCTTTTTCTGGCGCCGTTGCCGGGGAGCAATAGCGTGGGGTGAATATTCTCGTGTGTGCTTGTTGCTTTATCACTAAGTAGTTTTTATTTCCTATTCTAAGTTGTTCTCTATCTTTAGTTATGGATATGGAACACGAAACACCAAAAAAATTAGTTGTACTTGCTACTCATGGAGATGGGGAACATCCTAAAACCCTCGATGCTCGTTATATGAAAGATATTATGCACCACTTTGATAATCCCGAGAAAACCCCGTTCAACTTGATAATGGGAGACACGTTGGATCAACGTGAATACTTTAGGGATTATCGCTTGACACAAAAAGGGAAACTGTTATGGGATCAAATTCATATGTTGAAATGGTATGCTTGGAATCTATGCTCTAGATATGATTATACTTGTTGCTCTAGGATGAATGCTCCACACCTTCCCTTTTGATGCAAATTTAGTGATAATGAAACCTTGGCTTCCTATGCTAAGGGTAGATATGATTATTATGATGTGGAACGAATAGAAGAATTTATTGCTTTTAAGGGTGCTTATGAAATTGAATCTTTGTTTGAAAAGTTTGAAGATTTTGATGATTCGGTTTATAGACCTGAAAATTTGGCTATCCTTAAATATTGCTATGATAATTATAAATACAATTCCGATATTGATATATTTATTGAGAAAGTCTTCGCTGTCCAAGGAAAGACTAATATTTTGCAGGAGTCTATGGAAGAAGAAATTGATGAAACTGTGAGCTCATTGGATGACAAAGATGATGAGGAGAGCGAAGAACAAAAGGAGGAAGAGCGGATTGATCACCTGTTGTGACGCCCGGATAGTTAAGCTACAGTGAACCTCTGCTAATGATGCCACGTCACCTCGATTACTGTTGATAATCTCGCGTTAGTTCAAAACTGATTCAAATTCAAATTTGAATTATAGGCAAACAACAAAGTTTTCAAACATTAAAACTAAAATGTTCAAAATGGAACAAATAAATCCTAAGTAATATTGGTGGAGAAACCACAATTTTATAAAATGTTTAAATACTCTAAAATAATTAAAACAGTAGGTAAAACAATTGAATAAATGCTTTTATAAATTATAAAATATTAAAACATTTTATTTTGGAGTTAATACTTTTTATGGCAGTGGGTAAGATGTTAACACTAATTTAGGAACTATTTTTGTGTTTTGTAAAACTAAAATAAATAGGAAATAAAAATGAAACAGAAAAGAATAAATAAAAGAAAACAAAATAAAGCAAAATAAAAAGGAAAAGAGAAACCCCCTCCCCCTCTGGGCCTGGCCCAACTGGGCCAGCCCAGCCGGCCGCCCACCTGGCCGGCCCACCCCAGCCGGCCTATATGGCCTCTCCCACCCCCACCCACCGAAACCCTAATCCCCCTCACTCTCACCTCCCCCGATCTGGATCGGTGACCGCGCCGCGCTCGCGCTTCGCCGTGCCCCTCGCCTCGCTCGCCACCCCCAGCGCGCGCCCGGGGCGCGCCCCGCTGCTGCTACGCTGCAGCTGCCGCCGCCCATGGCCCTCTGGCCGCGCCGCCACGCGCCCGTGCGCACCCACGCCCGTCCCTGGGCCACGCCCCTGCTGCTGCTGCAACAACTGCGCCTCCCGCAGCTCGCACGTCTCCGCCGCGGCCCCGTTCGCCCCGTGGCCGCCCTGTCCACCACCCGACGTCGCCTCGGCCGCTCTCCGCCTGGCCGCGCCTCGCGCTCGCCGTCGCCCGAAGCCGCCTCGCCGGATCTCCTCCCCCCTCGCTGGACCTCGCTTCCTCGTCCTCCTCCCCGACTCGCATCACCGAGCCTCGCCGCCCTCTGTACATCTACACGCCGGTGAGGCCCTCGTCCTCCTCTTCTCCTCTACACACCCGCGCCCGTTCGCCCCTGCAGCCTTGCCTCGCCCCTGCACACGCGCGTGCGTGCGCCGCTGCGCGGCTGCTGCTTCCCCGCGGCTCGCGCCCGCCTCCTTTCGTGCTCGCCTGCGCAGCTCCGCTGCCTGCGCCCGCCGCCGTCTTTGCTCCGCGGCGCCTGGTCGCGTCCGCCAGGGCCGCCGCTGTCCGGTCCCCCCCCCACTCCCGCTGCGTCCGCCGTCCGCCGCGGCGGCCCTCTCCGCTAACCGTGCCGCCCTGCTCCGGCCGCGGCCATGGCCACCGGAGCCTGGCCGTGCGCCCGCCCCTTCGCCCGCTGTCCCGCGGCGCCCTGTTGGGCTGGCGCTCGTCGCCCGTTCCGCCTGGCGCCCGTAACCGTGCGCCTGTTAGGCCCTCGGTCTATGGCAAGTGGGGCCCACCCCTGTAAAAAAAAAGGGGAATTAAAAGAAAACAATAATAGAAATTTAATTAATTAATTAAATTAAATAAATTCATTTAGATAACTAGTTAGACTTAAATAACCTGCTAATTAATCGAAAACTGTTGTTAATTAGTTAACAGCCTTTGACGATCGGGCCCCATCTTATAGTTTGACCGGTCAACGGTCAGCTTTGACCGCTGATGTCATGGTGATGCAGTAATTATTTTTCAAATTAATTAAATAATAATAATTCTAGAAAATGATTAAATCTTTATAAATTAATATAAAATAATCCGTAACTCGGATGAAAATACTTTGTACATGAAAGTTGCTCAGAACGACGAGACGAATCCGATTACGCAGTCCGTTCATCCGTCACACGTCCCTAACATAGCGAACATGCAACCGTCCCCCTCCGGTCATCTGTCTGACAAATGTCCGGAACCGGGAAAACATTCCCGGTTGAATTCCCCCTTCACCTTTGTCGTGTAGCACTGCGTTAGGTCACATCCGGCACAGCCTATTGCCATGTCTTGTATTGTGTTACCTTGTTTGCCTTGTATTTATTGTTTCTCCCCCTCCTTCTCTCTCGATAGACACCGCGACTGCCGACGATGCTGCTGTGCACGACTACGTCGTCGATGACTCTTCCCTCTCGACAGAGCTTCCTGGCAAGCCCCCCCTTAATCAAACCGATATCGCCTATTCCTTCTCTCTACTGCTTGCATTAGAGTAGTGTAGCATGTTACTGCTTTCGGTTAATCCTATTCTGCTGCATAGCCTGTCTTTGCTACTACTGTTGATACCTTACCTGCAATCCTAAAATGCTTAGTATAGGTTGCTAGAATTACATCAGTGGCCCTACACTCTTGTCCGTCTGCCATGCTATACTACTGGGCCGTGATCACTTCGGGAGGTGATCACGGGTTTATATTATATACTATTACATACTTATGTTTCTGTTCGGAGATGGGGGCTGAAGGGGCAGGTGGTTCCATCCAGGTAGTGGTGGGCCTGGGTTCCCGACGGCCCCCGAGTGTTACTTTGTGGCGGAGCGACAGGGCAGGTTGTGACCACCTAGGAGACAGGTGGGCCTGGTCCTGGTCGGCGTCCGCGGTTACTTCAAAATAACACGCATAATGAGATTGGGTATTTGAAATGAGTCTGGCTACGAGCCTATACGCACTAACCACCACGCGGGAACAGTTATGGGTACTCGACGTCGTGGTATCAGCCGAAGCCTCCTAGACGTCAGCGACTGAGTGGCGTGCGCCGGGTTGGACCACGTAACACGACTGCCTTTGTAATGGAGGTTGCTAGGTCTGCTCATTGGCCGCCCACGCAACGTGCAGGTGTGCAATGGGCGATGGGCCCAGACCCCTGCGCGCACAGGATTTAGACCGGCGTGCTGACCTCTCTGTTAGGCCTAGGTAGGGCTACGACGTGTTGATCTTCCGAGGCCGGACATGACCCAGGAAAGTGTGCCCGGCCAGAGGGATCGAGTGTGTTGGGTAATGTGGTGCACCCCTGCAGGGAAGTTTATCTATTCGAATAGCCGTGTCCCTCGGTAAAAGGACGACCCGGAGTTGTACCTCGACCTTATGACAACTAGAACCGGATACTTAATAAAACACACCCTTTCAAGTGCCAGATACAACCCGGTGATCGCTCTCTCACAGGGTGACGAGGAGAGGATCGTCGGGTAGGATTTATGCTATGCGATGATACTTGGTGAACTTACCAGCTACTCTCTTCTATATGCTTCAAGATGGAGGCTACCAGAAGTGTAGTATTCGATAGGACTAGCTATCCCCCTCCTATTCTGGCATTCTGCAGTTCAGTCCACAGATACTACCCATTTCATTGATACCATTGCATATGTAGTGTAGATCCTTGCTTGCGAGTACTTTGGATGAGTACTCACGGTTGCTTCGCTCCCTCTTTTCCCCCTTTTTCCATTCTTCTCGGACGTCGCAACCAGATGCCGGAGCCCAGGAGCCAGACGCCACCTTCGACGACCCCTACTACACCGAGGGTGCCTACTACTACGTGCAGGCCGCCGCCGACGACCAGGAGTAGTTTAGGAGGATCCCAGGCAGGAGGCCTGCGCCTCTTCGATCTGTATCCCAGTTTGTGCTAGCCATCTTATGGCACCTTGTTTAACTTTATGTCTGTACTCAGATATTGTTGCTTCCGCTGACTCGTCTATGATCAAGCACTTGTATTCGAGCCCTCGAGGCCCCTGGCTTGTATTATGATGCTTGTATGACTTATTTATTTTTAGAGTTGTGTTGTGATATCTTCCCGTGAGTCCCTGATCTTGATCATACACGTTTGCGTGTATGATTAGTGTATGATTGAATCGGGGGCGTCACAAGTTGGTATCAGAGCCGACTGCCTGTAGGAACCCCCCCTTCCACACTCCTTGGCCGAAGTCAAGTCTAGACATTGCAAAACTTTTACTAACATGGCTGTGTGTCTTACGGGCCCATGTCGCCATTGGGTGGTATTAGGATCTTTTATTCCTCGTCTATACTCTGGGACTCTGATCTCTCTTCTATTCGGGTTAAAATGAATTTACTAACTCAAACATTAGGATCTCGTGATTAAATCCACCCAGAGAGCCCCTTATTACAGATGATCGCCTGCTTCACCAGTAGGTTCCGAAGATGCTATTCGATGATTTCTCGAGACACCTATGTCCACCGCCTTTGCAAATTCCCTACCGCTGTTATATACTTATGGATAACTACATACACTTGCCATTCATACATTCAGTCCCATTGATCTTGTTATTACAAGATGCCCCGAACTGCTCTTTATTGTTCCGACAATCCTTTGAGCTTACTGCCTTGCAGACCTTGCCTCATCAATACCCCCTACGGATAATTCCTCGCACTTACGAGTATCCGTTCTTCCCCCTTTGTTCATATGACTCACAAGATACATTGAAATACTATTCGATCTTCCGAAAATCCTTAGCAGCTAATTGCTCTACAAATACTTGTCTGCTTGCATTATGGATGCTTTCCATATGACTGACAATATTCATTAGTATCCTTTGACACCGTCATTTTGATCTTATTGATTCAACATAAGTGCGAATGCACGCATTCATTAGTTGATCCTTTTAAAATTGTCTTTCTGGCTCAGACGTCATTCTGAACATGAGCTGGTTCTCGACCAATCTAATTGCCGTCGATCATACCCTTAGGTTTATTCAAGTTACCCATCCTTGATCAGAGCGTCTGTTTCTGATCCTTCGTATTGGAATTCATATTTCCTTTATTATCTAAGCATCAAATTATTCGGATGTTCTATAATCTGATGCCTTTGCCTTCCTTCTTCATCTGGTTGTGTGCCGATGCTCACATCATCTCCGCTAGGGACATCCGATCCTTCGTCGGATTATTAATCGACAGTGTCCTTCATAATTAACCGCCTTGTGAATTCTTCCCTGATACATAAATGCCTTTGGTAAATTGTATCCCCTCCTTTTGTCAAACATGCTCTGCTTTCGAGCTTGTGTTAAATACTTCTGAAGATTATGTTATAAGCCCCCAAGATGCCCTGTGGGATGAACATATACCTTCTCTAAACCGTATGAACCCGAAAGTTATACGGGTTGTACCCTACTGGCGTTTCTTCGGATAAATTTTCAACTCTACAACTTCTTCGAAGACGAGAAGTAAATGAAAGGTTATGTATCGAAGAAGTGGGAGTCGACCTTGAACCTTTGTGTTCATGCCCATGGACCCGATGTGGAACTTATCATGAAAGCTTCTTGCAAGAATATTTAATCATTTGAATAATTCCTCCGGTGTCACTAAATTGGAGCCGTTGCAGTTATGGTCCCGACCATGCTAGCCTTATTCATTATATCTGAAAGGAAACCATTCTAGTGCCTCGTCTATTTTTGACGAGATTAAAGTATCCGCTATCATAAGTCAACGATCCAGCTCATTTTCTATTCTGATCTTCCTTCGAGTATTACCCCCTGGTATCCCGATAATATCACAGGACTGCAAATACTTCTTATGAGACTTCGTCAAGTATTCCTTCTCATTGTTTCAGTATTCCACGGGTTTTGGGTTGTTTGTCAACTGAGAACATCGATAAGTGAATCGAATCTACACAGGGATCCAATACTCCTAGTAATGTACTGCTGGGAAATTTAACTTTCAACTCATGTCATTCTTAGCCTAATCGGCTATATCATTATCTTAACTATGCTACCTAGTGCTGCTTCTCGGAGCACAATTTCGACGATGAGTTAATCTTACGTCGATCTTCATCGTCATATCTTTTTGCCTTGAACAACAAGCTTGATTCTGAGATTTGTGTCGTACCGTGGTTTCGATGACCTTTCGCTTCATCATTCCTTTTGCTTGATGTCATCGATGATCGATTACATCTTCAAGAAGCCTCTCGACAAATGTGTCGTGATCATCGTTAACACTTTAACTTCTTCCGAGAGATTAATTGAATTCATGATGAGAAATTCCATGCTTGCCCCTCAATGATCTGTGTTATCATCGACCACATCCATGCCTTCCTTCCAGACACAGACTTGGTCATGTTTTGTGTTGTACCTTGAGTTCCTTGCTATCCAGCTTATGTTATGTTCTACCATGTAGTATTATCATCTTGATGTCAAGAATGCTGTGAGAACTGCTCCCCTCTTAAGAATTCTTGGTATAGTGATACTTCTCACAATCACCATTCCTTCATGGTCCCCGTGTTGATTCTAACCGGGATACCAACACGTGAACCGTGCTGCTTGGATTCTGTACTTCTAGCAACCCCATTGCTTTGAAGTTAATGGTCGATAGTTCATTCTTAGACTATTGGATATTGAATCACCATTCTAACAATTGAAGATGCTACCTAAGCCATATCTCGGTTGCACCTTTCAACCAATGTTTAATTGTGTATGTTTTCCTCGAGCATACATCATTATATCATTTGATCTGACAAATGTCATCTCCTTGTGCACATAATTGTGGAAATCCATCTTATTGGAAACCTCGATGAATTGTCGCTGAATCCATCAGCCACCTCCTCATCCTCTCCTTGGTTTAATGATGAACTATTGTTTCGGAACTCGCTTCCGTAGCTCATTTCCCGAGAAGCTTACATTGTCATCTCGTCAACTTGTGTCGCACCTTTTTCTTCTCAGACATACTGAGTCTGAGGTATCCCGACACTAATCAGATCTGAACCTCGGTCAGATATGATGGTTGGAACATATTTCCAAGAGTTATAACGTTGGTCTTATATGACCCGGTAAGGTGATGTCATGCCTAGCACACTTGGCTGGAGGACTATTGTTATAGTTTCCTTTTTAGCAAGTTTAGCCATTCTTCCATGAGGAAATTATAAGACTTACTCTATGAGTTGTTCCTGATGGATCCATTGTGTATCCAAAGTCTGACCTTTGCTTGAAGACCGTGCCAATGCTATCTCTAAGCATGTCTGTGGTACCCCGATTATCAATAAAAAAACATTTGAAGCATAATGCTAAATTTTGTTTATCAATTATCCAACACCGTTGTATGGGTAATGTCATGAAATTTCTCTCCCCTTACCTAAAGGGTTTTCTACTTTATATCCTGTCATGGATAACATACTCTGCTTGTCCTTGGGAAGGATATACCACTGAAATATGTGTTTAAACACATTTTTCTTTCCATTGTTCTGTTTAATTTGATAATCATATTTTCCTTTCCATTGTTTGGTTGAACCTATCTTGTGATCTATATGATCTAAGCAATAATATTTTCCTGCTTATGCAAGCACCTCGGTGTACAACTCTGTCAGCAAGACCCTGTTACTATATGTAGATAACATTTTGGTAACCACCGATGGACGAGAACTTTGCCTATTGGTCTGCCTCGTTTCAACGAGCAGGAAAATGGTTCTCTTCGTCCCTCGCCCTTGGTACCAACGTTGTTGCCAATATAACTGGCAGGCTATGCTCTGACCTGCCCTGCTATCGTGACCATACAAGATGTCACTGCTCCTTCTACTTTTAACCGACATGGTGGGCCCATAACCCACAATTCCACAGGATCGAAACCTGACTCTCTTGTACGCCCCTGTTGCCAAAGTTATTCCTCACGCTTGGCTTCGTATTTAATTCACGAGCCACCTTCCTAGCGATCTATTCTGGTATCAGGCGCAATACCTACTCTCGTTACTCTGAACCCCTTTCGCACTCTGTTTTAGACTTCGAGCGATTGCCTGCCTGCTCGAGACTTCCCATGATACCTCCTTACTTGCTCTCGATATTTTCTTAAGTTTCAATTCGAGAGTTACTCTCTGCCACCTTCCCTGATGTTATCGACCAGATAGTCAACCTTGCAGAGGCCCGTTCTCCCGGAATACCCACCCTTTATTCTTTCGTAAGTACGATGAAGATCGTGAAGAAAGGATGACGACTTCATCATGATGACCTGAAGCAGAGAAGCGAAAACATCAACGTAATGGATCGACCTCTTCGAGAAGAGCAACCAAGACCGAGAAGAATCATTAGAAATTTCGTAACCTAGTCTTTCCCCCCTTACCCCACCACAGAAATCTCGGGACGCGATTTCTTGTAGTAGAGGAGAATTGTGACGCCCGGATAGTTAAGCTACAGTGAACCTCTGCTAATGATGCCACCTCACCTCGGTTACTGTTGATAATCTCGCGTTAGTTCAAAACTGATTCAAATTCAAATTTGAATTATAGGCAAACAACAAAGTTTTCAAACATTAAAACTAAAATGTTCAAAATGGAACAAATAAATCCTAAGTAATATTGGTGGAGAAACCACAATTTTATAAAATGTTTAAATACTCTAAAATAATTAAAACAGTAGGTAAAACAATTGAATAAATGCCTTTTATAAATTATAAAATATTAAAACATTTTATTTTGGAGTTAATACTTTTTATGGCAGTGGGTAAGATGTTAACACTAATTTAGGAACTGTTTTTGTGTTTTGTAAAACTAAAATAAATAGGAAATAAAAATGAAACAGAAAAGAATAAATAAAAGAAAACAAAATAAAGCAAAATAAAAAGGAAAAGAGAAACCCCCCTCCCCCTCTGGGCCTGGCCCAACTGGGCCAGCCCAGCCGGCCGCCCACCTGGCCGGCCCACCCCAGCCGGCCTATAAGGCCTCTCCCACCCCCACCCACCGAAACCCTAATCCCCCTCGCTCTCACCCCCCCGATCTGGATCGGCGACCGCGCCGCGCTCGTGCTTCGCCGCGGCCCTCGCCTCGCTCGCCACCCCCAGCGTGCGCCCGTGGCCCTCTGGCCGCGCCGCCACGCGCCCGTGCGCACCCACGCCCGTCCCTGGGCCACGCCACTGTTGCTGCTGCTCCAACTGCGCCTCCCGCAGCTCGCACGTCTCCGCCGCGGCCCCGTTCGCCCCGTGGCCGCCCTGTCCACCACCCGACGTCGCCTCGGCCGCTCTCCGCCTGGCCGCGCCTCGCGCTCGCCGTCGCCCAAAGCTGCCTCGCCGGATCTCCTCCCCCCTCGCCGGACCTCGCTTCCTTGTCCTCCTCCCCGACTCGCATCACCGAGCCTCGCCGCCCCCTGTACATCTACACGCCGGTGAGGCCCTCGGCCTCCTCTTCTCCTCTACACACCCACGCCCGTTCGCCCTTGCAGCCTTGCCTCGCCCCTGCACACGCGCGTGCGTGCGCCGCTGCGCGGCTGCTGCTTCCCCGCGGCTCGCGCCCGCCTCCTTCCGTGCTCGCCTACGCAGCTCTGCTGCCTGCGCCCGCTGCCGTCTTCGCCCCGCGGCGCCTGGTCGCGTCCGCCAGGGCCACCGCCGTCCGCCCCCCCCCCCACTCCCGCTGCGTCCGCCGTGCCGCCCTGCTCCGGCCGCGGCCATGGCCACCGGAGCCTGGCCGTGCGCCCGCCCCTTCGCCCGCTGTCCCGCGGCACCCTGTTGGGCTGGCGCTCGTTGCCCGTTCCGCTCGGCGCCCGTAACCGTGCGCCTGTTAGGCCCTCGGTCTATGGCAAGTGGGGCCCGCCCCTGTAAAAAAAGGGGAATTAAAAGAAAACAATAATAGAAAATTAATTAATTAATTAAATTCATTTAGATAACTAGTTAGACTTAAATAACCTGCTAATTAATCTAAAACTGTTGTTAATCAGTTAACAGCCTTTGACGATCGAGCCCCATCTTATAGTTTGACCGGTCAACGATCAGCTTTGACCGCTGACGTCATGGTGATGCAGTAATTATTTTTCAAATTAATTAAATAATAATAATTCTAGAAAATGATTAAATCTTTATAAATTAATATAAAATAATCCTTAACTCGGATGAAAATACTTTGTATATGAAAGTTGCTCAGAACGACGAGACGAATTCGATTACGCAGTCCGTTCATCCGTCACACGTCCCTAACATAGCGAACATGCAACCGTCCCCCTCCGGTCATCTGTCTGACAAATGTCCAGAACCGGGAAAACATTCCCGGTTGAATTCCCCCTTCACCTTTGTCGTGTAGCACTGCGTTAGGTCACATCCGGCACAGCCTATTGCCATGTCTTGTATTGTGTTACCTTGTTTGCCTTGTATTTATTGTTTCTCCCCCCTCCTTCTCTCTCGATAGACACCGCGACTGCCGACGATGCTGCTGTGCACGACTACATCGTCGATGACTCTTCCCTCTCGACAGAGCTTCCAGGCAAGCCCCCCCCCCTTGATCAACCCGATATCGCCTATTCCTTCTCTCTACTGCTTGCATTAGAGTAGTGTAGCATGTTACTGCTTTCGGTTAATCCTATTCTGCTGCATCGCCTGTCTTTGCTACTACTGTTGATACCTTACCTGCAATCCTAAAATGCTTAGTATAGGTTGCTAGAATTACATCAGTGGCCCTACACTCTTGTCCGTCTGCCATGCTATACTACTGGGCCGTGATCACTTCGGGAGGTGATCATGGGTTTATATTATATACTATTACATACTTATGTTTCTGTTCGGAGATGGGGGCTGAAGGGGCAGGTGGTTCCATCCAGGTAGTGGTGGGCCTAGGTTCCCGACGGCCCCTGAGTGTTACTTTGTGGCGGAGCGATAGGGCAGGTTGTGACCACCTAGGAGACAGGTGGGCCTGGTCCTGGTCGGCGTCCGCGGTTACTTCAAAATAACATGCTTAACGAGATTGGGTATTTGATCTGAGTCTGGCTACTAGCCTATACGCACTAACCACCACGCGAGAACAGTTATGGGTACTCGACGTCGTGGTATCAGCCGAAGCCTCCTAGACATCAGCGACTGAGCGGCGCGTGCTGGGTTGGACCGCGTAACGGGACTTCCTTTGTAATTGAGGTTGCTAGGTCTGCTCACCGGCCGCCCACGCAACGTGCAGGTGTGCAATGGGCGATGGGACCAGACCCCTGCGCGCATAGGATTTAGACCGGCGTGCTGACCTCTCTGTGGGCTGCGACGTGTTGATCTTCCGAGGCCGGACATGACCCAAGAAAGTGTGCCCGGCCAGAGGGATCGAGCGTGTTGGGTAATGTGGTGCACCCCTGCAGGGAAGTTTATCTATTCGAATAGCCGTGTCCCTCGGTAAAAGGACGACCCGGAGTTGTACCTCAACCTTATGACAACTAGAACCGGATACTTAATAAAACACACCCTTTCAAGTGCCAGATACAACCCGGTGATGGCTCTCTCACAGGGCGACGAGGAGAGGATCGTCGGGTAGGATTTATGCTATGCGATGATACTTGGTGAACTTACTAGCAACTCTCTTCTATATGCTTCAAGATGGAGGCTACCAGAAGCGTAGTATTCGATTGGACTAGCTATCCCCCTCCTATTCTGGCATTCTGCAGTTCAGTCCACAGATACTACCCATTTCATTGATACCATTGCATATGTAGTGTAGATCCTTGCTTGCGAGTACTTTGGATGAGTACTCACGGTTGCTTCGCTCCCTCTTTTCCCCCTTTTTCCATTCTTCTCGGACGTCGCAACCAGATGCCGGAGCCCAGGAGCCAGACGCCACCTTCGACGACCCTTACTACACCGAGGGTGCCTACTACTACGTGCAGGCCACCGACGATGACCAGGAGTAGTTTAGGAGGATCCCAGGCAGGAGGCCTGCGCCTCTTCGATCTGTATCCCAGTTTGTGCTAGCCATCTTATGGCACCTTGTTTAACTTTATGTCTGTACTCAGATATTGTTGCTTCCGCTGACTCATCTATGATCGAGCACTTGTATTCGAGCCCTCGAGGCCCCTGGCTTGTATTATGATGCTTGTATGACTTATTTATTTTTAGAGTTGTGTTGTGATATCTTCCCGTGAGTCCCTGATCTTGATCGTACACATTTGCATGTATGATTAGTGTACGATTGAATCGGGGGTGTCACACCCGTGCCCACCTTCTAATGAGAGTAACTCTTCAACTCATACATTGTTTAATTTCCCTTTGTTCTTACCGAAGGATGAATGCTATGATAATTGCTATGATCCCGTTGATTCGTTTGAAATATCCCTTTTTGATGAACTTGATGCTTGCTATGCTTGTGGCCAAGATGCCAATATGAATTATGCTTATGGAGATGAACTTGCTATAGTTCCTTATGTTAAAAATGAAATTGTTGATATTGCACCCACGCATGATAGTCCTATTATCTTTTTGAATTCTCCAAACTACACTATATCGGAGAAGTTTGCACTTATTAAGGATTACATTGATGGGTTGCATTCTACCATTACACATGATAATTTTGATGAATATAATAAGCATGTGCTTGCTGCTCCTACTTGCAATTATTATGAGAGAGGAACTACATCTCCGCCTCTCTATGTTTCCAACACGAAAAATTTGCAAGAAACTGCTTATGCTATGTATTGGCCTTTACTTGATGTGCATGAATTGTTCTTGTATGACATGCCGATGCATAGGAAGACAGTTAGACTTCGTCATTGCATGATATATGTTGCTTTGTGCTCACTACTAAATGCCAAATCATTGCTAATTAAAATTGGCTTTGATATACCTTGGGATCCGGGTGGATCCATTACTTGAGCACTTTATGCCTAGCTTAATGGCTTTAAAGAAAGCGCTGCCAGGGAGACAACCCGGAAGTTTTAGAGAGTCATTTTATTCCGTTGAGTGCTTTTATAAAGTTTAAAAACAAAAAAAAATATAGAGGGGAACTTAAAACTTCACAAAAAGAGAAGCGATTGAAAGGTGATGCATTGGAGAAGTGAGGGTCGACCTTGAACACTTGTGTTCATGCTCATGGAAACAACGTAGAATTTTTCATGAATATTCTCACAAAAATAATTACCCCCTTGTACAAATCCATTGTATTATAAAAATAATGTGCCAAGATTTGCCATTAGGATGATTAGATTGCTTGTTGGTATGTGCGGTGCAAAAATAGAAACTTTGGCTGTAGTGCATGATTTTAGATTTTTTACTGGAATGTCAAAAGCTTCTGAAGTTTTTGCACATTCTTGCTATATAAATTTTTTTATTTTTTCCTAATGTTTCAGATTTTTTTGAGTACCAGAAGTATGGTAGGTGTTCCGATTGCTACAGACTGTCCTGTTTAAGACAGATTCTATTTTTGATGCATTGTTTTGCTTGTTTTGATGAAACTATCGATTTTTATCGATGGTATAAGCCATGGAAAAGTTATAATAAAGTAGATAAAATGCAAAAATAAAATATGAATTGGTTTGCAACAGTACTTAGAGTAGTGATTTGCATTATTGTACTAACGGATCTCACGAGGTTTCTGTTGAGTTTTGTGTGGATGAAGTGATCAAAGATCGAGGAGGTCTCGATGTGAGGAGAAGGAGGAGAGGCAAGAGCTCAAGCTTGGGGATGCCCAAGGCACCCCAAGTAAATATTCAAGGAGACTCAAGCATCTAAGCTTGGGGATGCCCCGGAAGGCATCCCATCTTTCTTCAACAAGTATCGGTACGTTTTCATCTTCGTTTCGTTCATGTGATATGTGTGAATCTTGGAGCATCTTTTGTGTTTATTTTTCATTTTTATTTTATGCACCATGATGGTATGAGATAGTCCATGGTCAATTTATAGAATGCTCATTGCACTTCACTTATATCTTTTGAGTATGGCTTTATAGAATGCTTCATGTGCTTCACTTATATCATTTGAAGTTTGGATTGCATGTTTCTCTTCACATAGAAAACCGTTATTTGAAGAATGCTCTTTTGCTTCACTTATATATATTAGAGCAAGATATTTTGTAGAAAGAATTAAACTCTCATGCTTCACTTATATCTATTTAGAGAGTCAACAGGAATTGGTCAATTGCATGGTTAGTCATAAAATCCTACATAAAACTTATGGATCATTGAATATGATATGTTTGATTCCTTGCAATAGTTTTGCGATATAGAGATGGTAATATGTGGGAGGTACTAGTAAATGGTTGTGGTTAGTAGGAATATTGGTGTTAAGGTTTGTGATTCCCGAAGCATGCACGTATAGTCTCTCGTTATGCTATGAAGTTGGAGCATGATTTATTATTGACTGTCTTCCTTATGAGTGGCGGTCGGGGACGAGCGATGGTCTTTTCCTACCAATCTATCCCCCTAGGGGCATGCGTAGTAGTACTTTGCTTCGAGGGCTAATAAACTTTTGCAATAAGTATATGAGTTCTTTATGACTAATGTGAGTCCATGGATTATACACACTCTTACCTTTCCGTAATTTGCTAGCCTCTACGGTACCGTGCATTGCCCTTGCTCACCTCGAGATGTAGTGCAAACTTCGCAGGTGCATCCAAACCCCGTGATATGATACGCTCTATCACACATAAGCCTTATTATATCTTCCTCAAAACAGCCACCATACCTACCTATTATGGTCTTTCCATAGCCATTCCGAGATATATTGCCATGCAACTTCCACCGCTTCCGTTTCGATGACTTGAGCATTCATTGTTATATTGCTTTGCATGATCGTAATATAGCTAGCATGATATTTCCATAGCTTGTCCATTTTTTGATATTGTTGTTATGCTAGATCATTGCACATCCTGGTACACTGCCAGAGGCATTCATATAGAGTCATACTTTGTTCTAGGTATCGAGTTGTAATTTTTATTTCTTTTGAGTTATAAGTAAATAGAAGTGTGATGATCATCATTATTCATTATTAGAGCATGTCCCAGTGAGGAAAGGATGATGGAGACTATAATTCCCCCACAAGTCGGGATGAGACTCCGGACATGAGAGAAAAAAAAAGGAAAAAAAGAAAAGAAAAAAAGAAGAAGAAAAAAAAGAAAAAGAAAAAAAAGAAAAAGAAAAAAAAGAAAAAGAGAGAGAAGGGGCATTGCTACTATCTTTTACCACACTTGTGCTTCAAAGTAGCACCATGTTTTTCATATAGAGAGTCTCCTATGTAGTCACTTTCATATACTAGTGGGAATTTTTCATTATAGAACTTGGCTTGTATATTCCGATGATGGGCTTCCTCAAATGCCTAAGGTCTTCATGAGCAAGCAAGTTGGATGCACACCCACTTAGTTTTCATATTGAGCTTTCATACACTTATAGCTCTTAGTGCATCCGTTGCATGGCAATCCCTACTCCTCGCATTGATATCAATTGATGGGCATCTCCATAGCCCGTTGGTTAGCCGCGTTGATGTGAGACTTTCTTACTTTTTTTGTCTTCTCTATATTTACCCCTATCATCATACTCTATTCCACCTATAGTGCTATATCCATGGCTTGCGCTCATGTATTGCGTGAGGGTTGAAAAAGCTGAAGCGCGTTAAAAAGTATGAACCAATTGCTTGACTTGTCATCGGGGTTGTGCATGATAAATACTTTGTGTTAAGAAGATAGAGCATGACAAGATTATATGATTTTGTAGGGATAGCTTTCTTTAGTGTCGATATTTTGAAAGACACGATTGTTTGTTGGGATGCCTGAGTATTGATGTCTTTATGTCAAATTATAGACTATTGCTTTGAATCATTCGTGTCTTAATATTCATGCCATGACCAGACATATGATCAAGTTTATGCTAGGTAGCATTCGACATCAAAAATTATCTTTTTTATCATTTACCTGCTCGAGGACGAACATGAATTAAGCTGGGGGATGCTGATGCGTCTCCGTCATATCTATAATTTTTGATTGTTTCATGCCAATATTATACAACTTTTATACACTTTTGGCAACATTTTATATGATTTATTTGGACTAACCTATTGATCCAGTGCCCAGTGCCAGTTCCTGTTTGTTGCATGTTTTTTGTTTCGCAGAAAATCCATATCAAACAAAGTCCAAATGCGATAAAAATTTACGGAGAAATATTTTGGAATATATATGATTTTTGGGACTTGGAATCAACGCAAACGGGGGCCCACAGTGACCACAACCCACCAGGGTGTGCCAGGCACCCCCTGGCGCACCCAGGTGTCTTATGCCCTCCTCAAACATCGGTTGGAGCTATACTTCGGGCGCAAGGAAGCTTATATCCGGAAAAAAAATCGTGTTAAAATCTCAGCGCAATCGGAGTTACGGATCTCCGAGAATTTAAGAAACGGTGAAGGGCTAGATCTGAGGAACGTGAAACAGAAGAGAATAGAGAGGGAGATCCAATCTCAGAGGGGCTTCCGCCCCTCCGCCGCCATGGAGGCCATGGACCAGAGGGGGAACTATCCTACCATCTAGGGGGGAGGCCAAGGAAGAAGAAGAAGGAGGGGGGCTCTCTCCCCCTCTCTCCCAGTGGCACCGGAGTGCCGCTGGGGCTAGGATCGTGACGGCGATCTACATCAACAATTTGCTACCGTCAACACCAACTTTCTCCCCCTCTATGCAGCGGTACAACACCCCTTTTCCCCGCTGTAATCTCTACTTAAACATGGTGCTCAACTCCATATATTATTTCCCAATGATCTATGGCTATCCTATGATGTTTGAGTAGATCCGTTTTGTCCTATGGGTTAATCGTGATCTTGGTTGGTATGATTGTATATTTTATTTATGGTGCTGTCCTACGGTGCCCTCCGTCTCGCGCAAACGTGAGGGATCCTCGCTGTAGGGTGTTGCAATATGTTCATGGTTTGCTTATTGTCGGTGTTGTGGGGGTGACAGCAGCCTAAACGCGGATAAGTGGGTTATGGCGTATGGGAGTAAAGAGGACTTGATACTTAATGCTATGGTTGGGTTTCACGACCTTAATGATCTTTAGTAGTTGCGGATGCTTGCTAGAGTTCCAATCATAAGTGCATATGATCCAAGTAGAGAAAGTATGTTAGCTCATGCCTCTCCCTCATATAAAATTACAAGAATGATTACTGGTACTTGTTATCGATTGCCTAGGGACAAATGACTTTCTTGTTGACAAAAGCTATCCACTTTTATTACCTTGTAATTTATTCGTAGTTTTATTCTCGCAAAGTACTCGTAGTTTTATTCTCGCAAAATAGTTTCATACTTGTTTTAGGTAAAGCAAACGTCAAGTGTGCGTAGAGTTGTATCAGTGGTCGATAGAACTTGAGGGAATATTTGTTCTACCTTTAGCTCCTTGTTGGGTTCGACACTCTTATTTATCGAAGAAGGCTACAAACGATCCCCTATACTTGTGGGTTATCAGGCGCCGACGGGGAGGACGATGGCTCCGACTCCGGCTGAACACCAGCCGCACCATCACCATCAGGTGGCGGCACCACCATCTGCACCTGCATCTCCTTCCCGGCAAGGCGATTTGCCGGGGAGTTGGATGTGGAGGTGTGGATGGTGTCTCCGGCTCCTCCAGCAGCCTTCCAGTTGGGCCCCGGTAGGCTTCCTCGTGGGCTCCGGCTTCGTTCGCCATGCCGCGTCCTGCTGGCCCTGGTGGCGGTGACCAGGGCGTCGCCTAGTCACTCTCCCCATCCATCACCTTCGCCCGCGCCCTCTTGATCTTGTCAGACTCTGTCTCGCGGGCTCTGACGAGGTCAGGCTGGGCTTCTACTCAGGCACTCCTTTTGCCCTCTTCACCTCCCACTGTAGTTCCTAGGAAGAGAGGGACAAGAAAGGGATTACGGGGCACTTATCTTTTTTCAGTCTAAGACATGTAGGCACTTGCTAAACTTTAGTCTCAAATATGTAATCTTCTTTATCCATGTTTGTGTTCTGTAAGATCTGTACTTGCTTATTCGCACATTAATGAAAAAGACAAGCTTTGCTGGGTACTTGTGCATGTATTACATCCATGCAGAGGTGGAATGCCTCTATACGTACAAGTAAACAAGTTTTCTCCAGCAAGCTATCCTGCCGACGCCTTTCATTTGTTGTCGTGGGGCTTGGCCTGCCGGGCTCAAAACTATGAAAAGGGACCAGCCCCCCTGTCGAACCCTCTCCGCCAAAGGCCACTACAACCACCTTGACCGAAGCAATGTTCGGGTCAGAGGATGGGAGCACCCATGCTTCGAAGGTGACGGGGTTTCTATATGCACAAGTTTTGCTTCTTATAGAACATGTATGGATAAGAAGGAACTTATCTGTTTGGCTTGTCGGGGACCGATATGCAGGCTTGTTTCCGTTTCTTCTTTTCAGGGCCAAGTCCGCGGCAAGAGCCCTGCAGTTTAGTGCAGAGGAAAACAAAGCTGCATATGACCTTATCTACATGATCATGCAATGCTCATGTTATGCTATGCATGCATGAAAGTTTTTGGGGCCCCAGCACTTCGTTTATTTATTTGCTGCTCAGGGTCTGTGCCTGGCTTTGTACAAAGGGTTACATGCAGCATCGGCAAGGCTTGTACAAAAAGGTGGTTGCCGGGCAGGGCCCGATAGTCGCGCCTTACGGGTAGAACTTACGGAGATGCTCAATATTCCATGAGTTTTGCAATTGAATGCCATCTCCGGTTTCCAGACGGACTGTGCCAGGTCTGGTGACTCGTACTACCTGGTAAGGGCCTTCCCACTTTGGCGTCAACTTGTTTGCACCCTTGGCGGACTGAACGCGCCTAAGGACAATGTCGCCTTCCTCAAGGCTCCGGGGGTGAACCCTGCGGCTATGATAGCGGCGCAGGGCTTGCCGATAGCGTGCAACACGCGTAACAGCCCGGAGACAGTTCTCCTCGAGGAGCACGGCATCGTCATGCCGGTGCTGCTCTTGCTCTACTTCATCGTAGGCAAGTACTCGAGGTGACCCGTATATGAGTTCCATGGGGATCACTGCTTCTGCCCCATAGACTTGGGAGAAGGGAGTCTGGCCAGTAGCTCTATTTGGTGTCGTACGGAGGGACCAAAGAACCACCGGCAGCTCATCAATCCAGCGCCTGCCGCATTTCTGCAGCCTATCAAATGTTCTTGTCTTGAGTCCTCGTAACACTTCAGCGTTCGCCCTCTCAGCTTGTCCATTGCTTCTGGTATGAGCAACAGAAGCGAATGAAAACTTGCTTCCGAGGGCTTGAACGTGTTGCATGAAGGCGCGACTCGTCAACTGGGTGTCGTTGCCAGTGATGACCCTGTCGGGTACTCCGAAGCGGCACACCAGTCCTTTCAGGAACTTGATAGCTGACTGTGCGGTCACCTTCCTCATGGGCTCCACCTTCGGCCACTTCGAGAACTTGTCGATGGCGACGTACAAGAACTCAAAGCCCCCAGTAGCACGGGGAAAGGGGCCCAAGATGTCGAGCCCTCAAACCAAAAAGGACCATGATAAAGGGATCGTCTGGAGAGTCTGAGCAGGTTAATGGATATTCTTGGAGTGGAACTGGTAGGCTTCATATTTGGTGACTAGCTCGATTGCATCTTGGAGGGCCCTGGGCTAGTAGAAACCTTGCCGGAAAGCTTTTCCAACCAAGGCCCTTGATCCAATATGAGAGCCGCACATGCCTCCGTGTATCTCTGCCAACAGTTCCTTCCCCTCTTCCCGGCAAATGCACTTCAATTTCACACCGTTGGGCCTCCTTCTGTATAGTGCGTCATCGACGAACTGATACATACTAGCTCTCCAGGCTACTCTTTCAGCTTCTTCTTGCTCTTCGGGAAGTTCTCCTGTTTGGAGGTAACGAACTATGTGTCGTGCCCAAGTTGGAGCCCGAGGCTCGACAACAAGGACCAGCGGCACCTCCTCATTCGTGGGAGCGCATGCCTCAACCGCGAGGATTGGTAGTTCGGCGGGAGGGTGCTGCTCGCCAAGCGAAGTGGAGTTGTTCCCGCCAACCTCTCTACCGGGGACTTTTGGAAGCTCTGCCGGGAGAGGCTTGCCGGAGTCCAGTTTCCTCCTCTTTCTGACCATTGTTGCCGGGGATATGGAGGGCTGAGTCAGGTGGAGAACAAAAGTCCCTGGTTCCACAGGAAGCTTTTGCGCAACGCACTTTGACAGATGATCAGGAATGTTGTTTTCCGCACGGGGTACATGCTCTGTTTGCAATCCGTCAAAGCGCTCCTCCAGCTTTCTCACTTCCTCCACGTATGCCTCCATCAATGGACTATGATAATCCTTGTTCACTTGCCTCACCACAAGCTGTGAGTCTCCTCGTATGATCATCTTATTAATCCCCAACTCTGTCGTGATTCTGAGCCCGGCAAGGAGTCCTTCATACTCTGCAGTGTTGTTAGTTGCCTTCTCCCGGGGGAAATGCATCTGGATCACATACTTGAGGTGCTCTCCAGTGGGTGTGATGAGGAGCACGCCAGCTCTTGCACCTTGCAGTGAGAAGGCACCATCAAAGTACATGATCCATTCTTGGGGTGCTTCCTTACCGGGATAACCGTTTACAGTGCCTCTTCGTCTGGGGTAGGCGTCCACTCCGCAATGAACTCTGCCAGTGCTCTGCTCTGAATGGTTGATGTACTATCAAACTTCAAACCAAAGCTTGATAACTCCAAAGCCCATTCCACTATCCTGCCAGTGGCCTCTGGATTCCTCAGTATGTGTTGCAAAGGGAATCGGGTGACGACTGTGATCTCGTGGGCTTGGAAGTAGTGGCGCGGTTTCCTTGAGGCCATGATGAGGCCAAAAATCAACTTTTGCTCGCCAGAGTACCTTAACCTAGCCCCCTACAACAGGGAGCTGACAAAGTAAACTGGCCGCTGCACCACCTTCTTCTCTGCCGCAGTCTTGGGATTGCCTTCACTTCTCTGCTCTTCTTTCTCTTGTTCTGCGCCCAGCCTTGCCAAGACTGGTTCACTTCCTTCTCCCGGGAGGACAATAGCTGCAGCTGCTCCTTCTTCCACTTCCCGCTGTGCCACTAGTGCCGCACTAACCACTTGATTGGTTGCCGCCAGATACATCAGCAACGGCTCTCGTGGTTTAGGAGCGACCAGGGTGGGAACAGAGGAAAGGTAGGTTTTTTAAGTCCTGTAGCGCTGCTTCTGCCTCCGGGGTCCACTTTATGGGCCCTGCCTTCTTCAAAATTTTGAAGAACGGTAGGGCGCGCTCAGCAGACTTGGAAATGAACCTACTCAGCGCGGCAACACATCCGGTTAAACCCCTCACGTCCTTGATTGTCTTGGGTGCTTGAATCTGTTCGATTGCCCTGATCTTGTCGGGGTTGGCCTCTATCCCCCGGTGAGATACAAAGAATCCAAGTAGCTTGCCGGAGAGAACGCCAAACACGCACTTCTCTGGGTTCAGCTTCAAGTTGATCTTGCGCAGGTTTGTAAAGGTTTCTTCCAAGTCCTGAATGAGCGTTGATCTGTCCTTGGTCTTGACCACTATGTCATCCATGTAACCTTCAATATTCCTGTGTAGCTGAGACTCAAACCCTATCTGCACTGCTCTTGCAAAAGTAGATCCAGCGCTCTTTAACCCCGAAGGGCATCCGTACGAAGCAGTACATGCCACAGGGGGTTATGAACGCTGTCTTTTCCCCGTCTTCTTTGGACATGAATATCTGGTGGTACCCAGAGTAGGTGTCCAAGAAGGAAAGCAGATCACACCCGGAGGTGGAATCCACGACCTGGTCGATGCGCGGCAAGGGGAACGGGTCCTTCGGGCATGCTTTATTCAGATCTGTGAAATCTATGCAAAGCATCCATTTCCCATTCGCCTTGCGCACCACCACTGGATTTGCCAACCATGTCGGGTGCAATACTCCTCTGACCAAACCAGCTGCCTCAAGTTTCTTGATCTCCTCGACAATGAATTGCTGCCGCTCCAAGGCTTGCTTCCGGACCTTCTGCTTGACGGGCCGGGCGTGAGGGCAGACATCAAGGTGGTGCTCGATTACCTCCCTGGGAACACCGGGGATGTCAGATGGTTGTCAAGCAAACACATCAACATTCGCCTACAGGAAGGCAATGAGCGCGCTTTCCTATTTGTCGTCAAGGGTGGAGCTGATAGTAAATGTACCATCAGCACCAACCAGCCCTTCCTGGACCTTCTTCACAGCGGGTGCAGCAACCTTGGATCTCTTGCTAGTGGAACTCTCCGGCAAGTCATCGACAGGTGCAGCGCACTCCGGAGAGGCGCGCTTCCCAGATTCCTTGCCAGTATCCTTGCCAGCTTTTCTCCCTTGTTTGTTTTACTTGGTGGGGACTGCGGCTTCCGCGGCCTTGGCAGCGACCGCACCCGTCACATCTTGTCCATGCATATAATTGCGTACTTCTTGCCTGATGGGATAGAAATAACGCCCATTGGTCCTGGCATCTTCAAAGTGTTGTAGGCATAGTGGGATGCCGCCATGAACTTTGCCAGGGCAGGTCATCCAAGTATCCCATTTTACGGCAACGGAAGCTCAACCACATCGAACACAATTTTCTCAGTCCAGTAGTTCTATTCTCCTCCAAATGTCACCGGCAGCGTGATCTTACCCTTTGGACGACTTCTGCCGGGGTTGATTCCTTGAAACGTGCCAGTAACCTTGAGCTCTTCATCTGTTATCTGCAGCTTGCTGATTACCTTGGGGGAAATCATATTAAACCCGGCCCCGCCGTCAACCAACATCTTTGTGACCTTGAGGTTGCGGATTGTTGGCGATACCAACAACGGCAAGCACCCTACCGCAGTGGTGCGGTCAGGATGATCCTCTTCGTCAAAGATGATGGGCGTGTGAGACCATTTGAGCGGTTTCCGTGAATCTACCGTTGGCTCCACATCATTGACCTCACGCGCCCATTGTTTCAGCTGGCGGTGAGAGGAGTGCAAGTATACACCCCCGTCAATGCAGAGGGCGTCAGTGGCTTTCTGAAACTCTTGCTCGCTGGTTTCCTCTTCATCCCCTTCATCGCTTTCGTCACCACATTCCTTCTTCTAATGACCTCTAGCGGGTTTCTCTTGACGTTGGGGAACCTTGCCTCCTCGGCCGCCTCGGCCCTTCCCGCCAACGCCATCTTGGTCTCTCTCCTTGTCGTGTTTCTCGTACTCAGCTTTTTGCTTCTTGATGAGTTGCTCAACTTGATGACACTTTTGGAGATCATGGCCCTTGGTCTGATGGATCTTGCAGTACGGCCCGTCTCCCTTCCTAGCCTTCTCGGCAGCCGCAGCTTCTCAGCAATCAGTGCATGCGGCAACTTCCTTGCCGGGAGCCTCGGTCTTGGCCTTCTTGCCGGTACTAGGAGTGCTTGATCCTTCAACAGCCAGCACTACTTTATCCTTGCGCTTCTTGTTGCGTTTCTTGTTCTTCTTCTTCTGGCTGGCAGCATTGTCGTCATCTTCTGAGTCGACGTCAACGCCATCCTCTTCTCCGGGGAGACGCCTCCCCTTCTCCGTACGGGCACACTTATCCGCCAAGGTGTAAAGCTCGTTCACAGTCTTGGGCAACCGGACGTTCATCTTGGAACGTATCCTGCGGTTGCGTACGTTGGACTGGAACGCAACAATCACAGCTGCCGGGTGGATATCTGGAATGTTCCTGTGCACCCGGCTGAACCTCTGCATGTACTTCCGCAAACTCTCCCCTTCCTTTTGTGGAAGGAGCTGCAAATCGCTGGGCCGCCCTGGTTCTTGATGGCCGCCCGTGAAGGCACCAACAAACTCGTGGCACAGGTTGGCCCATGTCGAGATGGAGTTCTCCGGCAAGTGCATCAGCCACGACCTTACGTTTGGCTTGAGTGCCAAAGGGAAGTAGTTGGCTAATACCTTCTCATCTCTTCCTCCGGCGGCTTGAACGGCGATGGTGTAGATGCTCAAGAATTCTGCTGGGTTCAGTCTTCCATCATACTTTTCCGGTATCTTTGGCTTGAACGTACAGGCAAATGGCCAACGGACTTGCCGTAGCTCACGAGTGAAGGCAGGACACCCAACCTCGAAGGGTAGGTATCCGTCTCCACCGGGCGCAGGCTCGTCCACGTTGGGGCCATTGCGCCTGTCGGACTGGCGGTGGGTTTCGCGGCCGTTCTATGGTGACATGTGCGTCTTCCCTTCGCCTGTCCTCCAGGACCTGCCGCTGATCTCGATGGGCTCGAGGATCAGATGAAGCCATCGACACCTCGTCGTGTTCTTGGTTGTGCGGCTCTGGCTGCGGCCCCTGCGCTGGTTGTCGTGGGGGGGAGGGGGGACTGCACCGTGAGGTTGCCCCGTTCAGCACGGCCAGCGGCTCGGGCCGTTGTCGCTGCCTGCGGATGCTGTGGCGAGCCCGCTCGTTGCGATCCCACTGCCTCAGCGAAACCAATCAAACTTTGAATGGTGGCTCTCCATTCATCCATTTGGTCGGCCGCTGGCGGGAATCTCAACAGGAGCTGGGCTCGAGCCATGGCCTCCGAAGCAGTACTTGGCATGGACGACGACGCAGATCGCGACGTCGCCCGACTCCTGATGGTACCGGTAGTGGCGGCGTCGTGCTCTCGTCGTCGCGAGCCAGTCGTCAGTCGCGAGGGCGGCGTGACGATGAGAAGGACGCGCTTGGGGGTTGACGGCCTCGTTCGGCGCTTCGTCTTGATTGCCTTGTCCTGGGGAAGGCGTGTGCCTCATAGCTGCACCCGTAGCAGGGGTAGCTAGGAGGTCGCGATTCACGCCGGAGCGGGCGCCATCGCTGCGGCTGCGTTCTCCAGTGAGGTGGAGAGGCGGGGATTGGATGTTCCCCCCTCCCGCATCTTGTGGAGCGTGGCCGCTAGGGTGTTGTTGACGCTGTCCTCCTCCTCCGGCGCCTCCTGCTCCCACCTCAACCGCGGGGGGAACGATGTCGGCGCCGCCTGCGCCGGTCGCGTCCCCCGACGCCACCGCAACCCCCATGGGATCAGTGGCTGCATGCGAGGGGGCCTTCGAGGTGGAAGGACGAGCTGCTGCGCCGGACTTTTTCTTCGGCGCCATGGGTGATGACGCCGTCGTCGAAGGAGATGGTGATGAAGATCGACGCGCTGTTTACGTCCTCGGGTTCGCACAAGCGCTCCCCCCTACCTGGCGCGCCAAAGATGTCGTGGTTTGACACGATCACCTATGGGGCCATCGGCCCCTTTGTGGTTCGGCAAGGGGGAAGGGCACGTTGCACAAAGAGCAGAGGTCGTAGAACAACACGGCAATGGTGACGCGGGTGGTTTTTACCTAGGTTTGGGTCGCCGCGAGGCGTAAAACCCTACTCCTGCTTTGGTGGATTGAGTGGAGGACCGTGACGAACGCGTAGTACTCAAGCCCGGCAAGGTCGCCTCGGGGAGAACAGCTACACGCATATGAGTGTACAAGGGTCCGAATCCTTTCTAAGGTTACCTCGGTCCTTCTTTTATAGGTCAAGGGGTTACCACAATGGCAAAACAATCATTATCCAGTGATTAGATAGCCACAGTGCTATCATACCTAACTCTGCAGACAGGACAAGGTGCATTAAATGCATCGCTTAGTGTCACGTCGTGCATGCAGCCCGGCAAGCCTTGCCGTGCCATTCAACCACCTTCTCGCCTGCCTGCGTGACACGCCTCTAGACGGGTGTCATTTAGGGGTGATCTTCATCAGAAATGGCTGCCACGTGCTGAATGACTGCCACTTATTCACTTGGGGGCTCGACACCACACTGATAAGCGACTTGCGTCACTGTGAGGTGAAGCGGTGGAGCCCTGGCGGGATAGCAGGCCGCCAGCGTCCCGGCAACCCTTGCCGGGGAGGTCTTGGGACTTGTTCTTGGGGTGGCCTCGACCTGACCAGACTCGCCTGCCCGGTAAGGGAGGCTTTTCCCTTGGTGATATCTTACTGTCTTGGCTTGTCTTGGTCTTCTTGATCCGCCCTTTGATTTCTCAAAGAGCTACCTCTTCTTCTTGGTCTTGTCTTGGATGCTGTATCCTTGCCCTTGAGCCTGCGTACAGTCCGGGCAACATACACCAGGGTTTGTTGCACCGACAATGGCGTACAGCTCGTGCAGGTCCCCGTCTACGCATGCCCCGTGCTGGCAACACCGATGCGTGCCTTCGTCCACGACGTGTCCCTGGGCCTGGCAAGCCTGGAGCGGCGCTTCGTCAACTTCGTCTTCGTCCGTCTATGCATGCCCGGTGCTAGCAACACCGATGCGTGCCTTCGTCCACGATGTTTCGGCACGTCAACAACATCTTCTTCCCGGCGCACCACTGCGCCCATGACTAACTTGGCGCCTCCTTGCGCCCGCGGCTCCACGGCGATATCCTCGACACCGGCCACCCCGACTCGACATCGACCATAGCATTCTTCGCATGGCTACCTCGACACGGCTACTCCACCCTACGCTCTCGCCTACATCGACAAACGGCACAAAGGGCTACCGCTTTGCTTGAGGCAACCTCGTTGGTTTCCACTCCAGCCACGACTTCCCCGATGCATCGACCGTTATGACCGTGGGGGGTGTCCGTCGGCTTACCTTCGGATTCTTCTCCAGTCTCACCGTCTGCGTCGCTATCGTTGTGACTGTGAGGGGATGTTGAGCATAGTGCAATGGAGCTTTCATGTAGTCCTTTCTTAGATTTGTGTAAGCATGGTCTCACAACGATTTTCCTTTATGGAGAAAGCTCGCTCTCTCTCTCTCTCTCTCTCTCTCTCTCTCTCTCTTGTTGAGATCTTGTTCTAAGTTTCGTGTACAGGGAGCATATTAAGCCAGATAAAGAAGGCTTTGGCTAGTGTCTTGCGTGCTAGGTGCTATATGTTCAGGTTTAATTAAGATGTCCTTACAAGCCTCATCTTAAGGCTTTAAGGTTTGTGCTTAGTGACCTGGTTTCCTCCAGAAACGGATCAAGAGGAGAAAAAAAAATTGCGGGACAAGAGGGAGAATATTCTACCAAAATACCACAATCATGTGCTGTACCGTGCACACTTTGGCTCGACTGCAAACGGATTTATATCTTGGCAGGACCCAAAAAGAGAATGGAAAAAAAATCCAGAATGCATACTAGACGTGATGAAAGAACAGTTTCTATGGCCCAACACTTGTTCTTACGTTTTCTATCATCGTGCTCAAACAGCCAAAACATGATTCCACACTTTCAGTTATATTTTCACACAGCTCATGTGGTTGTGTGCATTTTTGCCTGCAGCCAGAAGGTACCTGATTTCCTCACGAAACATACCAACAAGAGAATTTTAATTCTACCAAAATGCCACAATCATATGTTGTAGCCATGCACGCTGGCTCGATTGCCAACTGATTTTAATCTTGGTAGGGCTCAAAAGTGGGAAAAAGATTACAGGATGCATGACGAAAGAGAAGTTTTCTGTGCACATATTCTTGCGTTTTGGGCCCTCGTGCTCAATCAGCCCAAACACCATTCCCATACTTTTAGTTATATTTTTACACAGTTCATGTGGTTGTGTGGATTTATATGGAGACGCGGACAACACATGATTTCATCATGGAACATGCCATCAAGAGAATATTCTCTTTTTTTAGCAAAATATCATAATCATGTGTCGTGCCTGTGCACACTGGCTCGACTGCCAACGGATATTCATCTTGGGGAACTAAAAAAGAGAGGAAAAACATTACAGAAATCATGCTAGACATGACGAAAGAGGAGTTTCTAGGGCTTGACACCTGCTCTCATGTTGATGTTGTCAAGTATCGTGCTCAATGAGCCAAGGCACGGTTTCATACCTTCAGGGCCTCATTGATTCGTAGGATTCCAAAAACACATGAATATGAAAAACATAGGATTGCAATGTCATGTCCATTTGAATCATACAAGAATGTGATTTGTTTGATTGCATCACAAAAAAAAACATAGACCTTTTTTTAAGAGGTTTGTGTGGATGCTAAAATTCCTATGGAATGTAGTGCAAAGGATTCCTTAGGGGGGAAAGTCCTATAGGATTCAATCCTAGAAATCAAACTTTGAATGTAGATTTTTTTTTCTTAAGGATACCAATCCTTCAAAATCCCTATGAAAAATCATTTGAATCAAAGAAGCCCTTAGTGTGTGGCTGTGTGCATCTTTCAAAGCTAAGGCAGGTGGTGAAATCTCATAGTCATGTCATTACATGTGATTTTGACATTATTAAAGTTTTAGATTTGCTATTTCACATCTAGATGTGAAATAGCTATATCACATCTAACTTGCCTGCCGTTGGATTTTCACGTGCTAAGATTCGTGTTTCTGGTCGATCGCCTGGCTTGTCGCTTGTCGCAGTGCGTTCTGGTTCGCGATGTTTATTAGTAGCGAGGCCCAGCAGGAATTGTTAGATGGGCCGGTTGTGTTTTGTTTGTCTTTTCTCGTTTGACTCATGCGAATGTTGATCCCGAAATCACTAGTTAGGGAGTACTCCTTGCAAAGATCACTCCCACCTTCCCAGGTTGCGACAAGTGACGCGCTACATGTGCGCCACTTGTCGCAACCTTGGAGTTTTCCCTTTTTTCGTAGATTCATTCATTCAAAACGTTTTATCTCCTAAACCGTGCGTCCAAATCTCGAACCGTTTTCACCGTTGGATTCCTCACGTCGATATCTTCAAACTAGATCTCATGTTGATAGGTTTTGACGAACTTTTTTTTCACGAAAAAACCGGACTAAAAACCAAACCGGGAGCATGGGTTTTTTCCCTTTCCGAAAAAGGCACGCCCGTGCCTCTCGCGAAATCACAAGTGTGCCTCTCACGGAAGCAAAACCGTGCATCTCGCGGAAGAAAAGAGAAGAAGAGAAAACATGTTTTTTTTTCCGTTTCCGAGGAGGCACGGCCGTGCCTCTCGCGAAAGCACAACCGTGCCTCTCGCGGAAGCAAAACCGTGCCTCTTGCGAAAGAAAAAAAACAAAAAACGCATTTTTTTTTCGTTTCCGAGAGGCACGGTGAAAGCACAACCGTGAGCGGAAGCAAAACCGTGCCTCTCGCGAAAGGAAAAAAACAGAAAACACGTTTTTTTTCGTTTCCGAGAGGCACGACCGTGACTCTCACGAAAGCACAACTGTGCCTCTCTCGGAAGCAAAACCGTGCCTCTCGCGGAAGGAAAAAAACAGAAAATGCAATTTTTTTTCGTTTCCGAGAGGCACGGCCGTGACTCTCGCGAAAGGAAAAAAAACACGTTTTTTTGGCACAAAAAAAATTTTTTTGTCCAAAAGTTCAGGAAGACCGGTGGAATACCGAAATGACGAAAAAATAAAAAAAAAACCATTTAAAAAGCTGAAAACGCGTGCGGAAAAATAATAAAAAAAATCCGGAGGGAGCGTCCAGAGTGCGACACGTGGCGGGACGGCTGGGAGCGCGCCAAGTGACGCTGATCATTGCGAGGCTCCCGAAGGAGCGCTCGTTAACTAGTTGCTCTTCTGTTGATCCTTAGAAAAAAAGACTCACGACGGCTGTACGAGGGTTTGTCACGAGAGTGCCACGAATCCATGTGTCCCAATCCTTTTGCGGCTAACTCAAAACACATGAATGGATTGACTCTCTAGTCTCCCATTTCTGTTACATTTTTAAGCACCATGCAGTTGCACTATCTCCTTGTACCAACATTTCATTTTATATAGAGGTTAAAAATCATTTCATTTATTTTATTTTATTTTATTTGCCTTTTTTCTATCACCCAAATAATATCCTAAGCGAGACCACGTGATCAAATTTCCGCGTTGTAATTTCCGCGCATACTAGATGTTGTTTGTTGGATTTTATTGTTTTAATTTTTCCGCAAACCGCCGGCCGATGTATTCCAATGTCACCTTGTTTTGTTTGTCCACTTGTCAGGTCTTTTTTTTTTGCTTGCGCCCCATTTCTTCTGACATGCGATGTAAAAGTGGATGTGACCTGCTCTATTGCTTGTAGCTGTGTATTTCTATTTCCTTTCAAGTTTGATGTCGAAGAGACAAGCTCCGTGGAGAGATAGGCTTTGGCTTGCGCTTGATATGTAACTGGGCTTAATCAGTTTTTGTCCTATGTGCAAGTCCATTCTTGACACGCAATTCGAGGGCCGAATTGTTTTTTGTTTTTATTTTTCCATTTTTCCATTTTTTAAATTCATGATTTTTGTTTTTTGTTTTCACATCTATTTTAGATATCTTTATTTTTATTTTTTCTGGATTAGCTAATTCTCATCTAAATGTTTTTTAGCTATGTCACACCTAAGCTGATCACCATGCGATTAAACATGTATGTTTTGTGCAAAGTTATTGTGTTCACATGCATGTGCCTTGTCTCGTGTTGGTGTTTGCGCTGTCGGGCCGGTTTTTTGGCGTCGCTCTGGTGGCCGTTATTCTCGTTGTCTCCCATGCTTGCATCCGTGTTAGTATATGGGCCTCTATTTCACAAAAGTTGTTACTCACCGAGATGAGATTTGGCAATGTTTCATCTAATTTTCAAACGTACGATTTCGTAGACCATTTCATCCCAGTTGCAAGTCGACCCTTGACTCGCAACTGAGCACATGATTTCGTAGTTGTCCCAGTTGTAAGTCTGCCGTTGACTCGCAAGTGGGCTCATAGTTATCCGAGTTGCAAGCCCGCCATCGACTTGCAACTAGAGCCTATGTTTTTGTTTTTCATCCCAGTTGCAAGTTCATCCTCCACTCGCAACTGGGCCCATTTTTTGTTTCATCCCAGCTGCAAGCTCATTGTTGACTCGCAACTCCACATGTATTTTCACTTTCATCGCAGTTGCAAGTCCACCCTTAACCCGCAACTGGCCCATAGATTGTTTCATCACAGTTGCAAGTCAACCATCGACTCGCAACTGGGTTCATAGTTTTTTGAGTTGCAAGCCCACCCTCGACTTGCAACTGAAGCCTATGTTTTTATTGTCCCAGTTACATGTCCACCCTGACTCGCAACTGGGTTGTTTTATTTTTCATCCCAGTTGCAAGTCCGCGCTCGACTCGCAACTGGGCTCGTATTTTCTTGTTGTCCAGTTGCGAGTCCACCCTTGACTTGCAAATAGTATCGTAGTTTTTGTGTAGTTGTCCTTGTTACAAGTTTACCCTCACAACTAAGCCTGCAACTAAACCCATAGTTTGTTTTCATCCCTAGTTGAAAGTCCTCCCTTGACTCGCAACTGGGCTCGTAGTTTCGTAGTTGTCCCAGTTGCAAGTCCACCTTCGACTTGCAACTAGGCATATAGATTTGTTGTTGTCCTAGTTGCAAGTTCACCCTCGACTCGCAACTCCTAGCGTTGTTTTGTGTAGTTGTCCCAGCTGCAAGTCCACTCTTGACTCGCAACTGGGCTACAATCAATTTTTTGTCCCAGTTAAAAGTCCATCATTGACATGCTACTCGGCCATTGACCCTTTTATTTGCCCCAGTTGCAAGTCCATCCTTGACTCGCAACTGGCCCCGACATTTTCGTGACCCAATTTCAAGTCCACCATCAACTCGCAACTAGGTTCGACCATTTTTTTGTCCCAATGTACATTTTTAAAATTCATGACCTTTTTTTTGAATTCATGAACATTTCTTTTATTCATGAATATTTTTAGAAAATCATGAAAATTTAACAAATTCATGAACATCATTTTAATTCACCAATACGTATTGAATTGGTGAAAACTTTTGAAGTTAGCGAACATTTTTCAAATTCTTGAACATCTTTTATATCGCGAATATATTTTTCTAATTTGTGACCTTTTCTGAATTGATGAACACTTTTTAAGCTACCACTATTTTTATTTCAAATTCTTAAAAAAAATCACAAACTTTTTTCATGTTTTGCGGATGGGGTAAATTGACCTAAAAGACGTCAACCTAGGGACAAGCTGGAGGGAACTTTGCAAAGAAACTGAAGGATACGGGCGTTATCAACAATAGGGCTACTTCTCATTGCATGCAGACTTGTACAATATCAATCAAGTCAAGGCCAGTGAGGGAGCCGAGCTAGCTAGCGCTGGCCAGGCAGCCCGCATGTGTTTAACCTGACAGTAAACAAAAGCGGAAAAGGCTAAAAAACAAACAAACAACAAAAAAGTTCAGCAGGGAGGATTACAAAATACATGACATATCTCACATCTAAATGTAACATAGACAAACCCTTAAAGTTTTTCACTCTCGGGGCGGCTCGTAGATCTTTTTATCAGACACTTGAGTTAGCATTGTACAAACATGACCTACAAGTAGAAATCCATTAGTTAGTCTTTTCCTTATAAAACTGGCATTTGTCAACCATTTTACTTGATTACTGAATTTCGATAAGAAAGGTACCATGCAGAGACAATGAGAAAAATACACGGAAAACAGAAGCAATGCATGCATGCGTTGATGGCTAGGCAAGGAATGTGGTTAATCACCGGCGTATGTGATACGTAGCCTGGGGTAGGCGTACCATTTTTTGGCAGGAGAGGCCAACGCCTCCCAGACGCATGCAGCAACTGTTGGGAATCATGTATCCTGCAACTATATTCAAATTATTTGGAATTGTTAATATTCGGAATATCTCATTATGGAATTATACATGTATTTATACATAGAATTGCTATACATGTTTAGCATGGAATTGTTACTTGCTGGAATGTACTTAAGTAATATATGCTTAAGGAAGTTGGTCGATTATCAGTGAAATACAATATACTATTTATATTGGAAAGACTACCCGGGTACATTGATGATTGGAAGGAGCTATGTCGCATAGTTAGATTGCAGCCCTGATGTTGATCTACGTAATTAGAGGAATTTACACTCTATTATAGCGCGTTGCTCATAAGCGCGTGCTCCAGGGACATAACGGGTAGAATCATTATCAGACAAATATGATCGTGGATGGTAATTTGATCTGGACTCTATGCCGGAAACTAGTTGTAACGACTAGAAATCTTATCTGTATAAGAGGTGGGTTCTTTGAAAAATTATATAAGAAGGTCCCTACCGCCTGGTCTCAGATATGCGAATTATGAGCGGCATCACGAAAAAGCGCAGAGGAATAAGGGTAGACCAAAAACCCTAAATTTCTAACTTTGACATCATGAGCAAGGTTCGTTCGCCGACACCTGCGCGATCAGGCTACATCGGCGCAGTCGCTTATCCGCTGTGCAATTCTGCCGAAGTGGTCGTTGCTCATAATCCAGATCCGCTGCGTTCCGCCGGTTGGCTCCGCTGCAAACCATCGACGTGGTTGGTCACCGATCGGCTCCACTGGGCTGCACGTCCCGACGCCTGTGGTCGCCACTACGATGCTGCGGCTCTCGTGCCTCTCTGACCAAAAGTGCTCCAGTTCCATGCCGCGTTACGCGTGTGCTTGCATGCACGCCAGAGGCTGATTTACCATGTGCCGCCTGTTAATCCTCCGTCCACGTGCTGCCCTGCTACTAGTGTTCCAAGGAGGAAGTTCTTCACCGCGTAAACCCTGGAAATCCACGCAAAAGTAGTAGGAGTACTACCTGACGGGAAGGGATCTGTACTAGTGCAGATTTTTTACTTTCTCTGTCCAAATTGCTGCGTGCATCGGAAGATCGTCAGATTGCTTTTCTCTGGGGAATCGAGGAAGTATAGTGTTGTCTTGGTTATTTCTGTACGCCCGAGAATCGTGGAAGGCTGAAGTACATGTACTAGCACTGGAAGAAGCAAATCGAGTCCCTGGAGGTTTATTCGAGTTTAGCACGCATGCGGGCATAAGTACCTGAGGTTTTGATCGATCTGGAATAGTAGTAAAACCTGTAGCGGATTGATCATTTAGCGTGTGGATCGAGCAAGGAGCTAGAAAGATGGTAAACTCTGCGTATGTGTCGCAGAGGAAATACGGATTGCTAGCTACTCTATTCTGCTTGGCAACTCTCTGAGGTAATGATCCGGTCGAATGGAACTCGCAAAGAGGAAGGTATTTCCATAATTCATATATGCACGAAATATTTGTTTGCCATTTGTTTTATTTTTCCAAATAGTTGTGTTGCATCTTTTGGATGTCATATATTCCTAGAGACTATAAGGGATTCACCTCCATGCAAACAATTCCAAGGAAATGCTAAATACCATACACTTGGATTGGAAGTTATGTCTTGACTCTCTTGTGGACAGATTTTATTTATTTATTTACTGGTAATTACGCCAACTTTGCATGTGAAGGAAGTCAAGTAAGTGTCTATTATGAATCATGACTTGTTATAGAGGACAATGGGAATCACTCTGAGGACAAGGAAATTTGGCTTTGTTTGACGGTATATTCAATGGAAATGTGTTTGCACTAACTGTTTACTCATTGCCACTTTCCCAAATAGTTGGATTACTGTTTTTTGATTCTATAGCATATATTGTTGGAATGCAATAGAAACTATATTGGCATAGAACAATTCCAAAGGAAAATTGATGTACTTAGGCATTAGTGCTAAATTTGAGGTACTTTGGAGTTGGACATTTTGCCATGAAACTCCCTTGTGGAGGAAAAGTATTATTAATATAGGACACTCTGTGAAACTTCAATGTGAAGGGATTTAATTTATTGTTCTATCTTGGAACCCATTGATTATGAAATACTATTTGGAAAAGGAAGAGTGGAAATATTGCTCAATGATAAAATTAGTGCAGTACGGACTTTCACACAATGGTCTATTCTTTCTTGATGGTCCATTGGAAGTTAGCAACCCATATTCTTATTTGGGGAAGATAACTCTGTAGAGAGTAATATTGATAATGGGAACACATGCTTGGAATTTATTATTTTATCATGGAAGACTTTATCACATATCATGGAACCGAACCGAGTGGCATACTAATTTCGGATTCAAAACTTTAGTGGGAGGAATTTGGTTTTCTGAAGCACATATATAATGGGTATTTTGACTTGCACGCCTTTTCTTAAGGTGGAAGAAGATTAAAAGATTCACATCATTTTCTTTCCTTCTGATATCCTTATGGTTTTTCTTTGCACTCCCACTAGAGGTCGGCTTATTTATTTTATCTCATTCATTGATGATTGCACTAGATATGGTTATGTTTATAGTATTTCAAAATACAGGTCGGATGTTTTATTGTGCTTGTCATATTATGTATTGAAGTGGAAAATCAGTTGATTAAAAGATTTCAAACTTTTAACAACTGATTGGTGGGGGAAGTACACTTCAGGAATATATCAATTGAACATGTAAAGAACATGGAACTATTCACCATTGTAGTAGACTGTACACTCCACAATTAAATGGAGGAATTGAATACTTTTACTACTATGTTTTTTGTTTCATTGGAAAGAAGCATTGCATATTGTTGTTTGTGGATATCATTCTCTATCTAGCATAGTCACTTGACTGGAACAAAATCTTCTTTTTTGGCATGAAATTCTCAGTTATTACACAGCGCACACCCAGAATTTTTCATGGTTATTCTAGTGGATCAAAGGGTGTTTCCTTAGTTATCTGGAAAAGGAATACTGGTGGAAAGTAGGAACACAATCATTTTTATGATCAAGGGAGGAATTATTGACAATCATACTGGAATATAATCTTGACCCCAAGGAAACTACAAGTGACACTCCCAACATGACATGCTTAGGATAAGTGGGAGAAATTAACTTGGAATGTAATCTCTGGATAATTGTTATGTGATTTTTTGGGGAAGTCACTCTAAATACTAGAGGAAGACTCCTAAGAAGGCTTAAAATTTTCATCTTTGTCAACTATGAGTGGAAAAAATGCGGGAAGGAATAAACTCAATGAGGAAATATATAATTTGGGAAGTTATTATCATACCAAACAACCGCAAGCCCATTATTTGTAAGCGTTTTTTTTTGTAAGGAAACTTGGCTCATTGAAATATTATAATCTCACTCTTGCTATTCAGTTCTTTACACAAAGGAACATATACTTTGTGGAAACTCTCTCTCTCTCTCTCTCCTAGAATTTAGGAAAGAGGAGCTAAAGAGATGGTTTGCTAATTGAATATATTAATGTATGGTCTTATAACAAGCTTCACATCAATGGAATAGCAGGTCATATGGTTTTCTAAATGAAGTAAGGCAGTCATCTACAAATGTAAGTGTAAAATAGTTTACATTATTATTGTATACATTAACATTCTTTGGTTGTTTGTGCATTGATAAGCCACATTCATGGAAGTGTAAGCTTGGTCATTTTCTAACTTTCATATGAAAGGAATTTGCGGAGCTTCCCATGTTTCGGGAGTGGAAATACATAGAAAATATTTTGAAGTGTTTCTCTATGGAAAATTGCAAATCTGTTAAAATACCTTGATAAGGGGAATCATACTCAGTGAGGAATTATGTTTGAACTCCTAAGGAAAAAGGGATACTAAATGGTATTGGAATTTGTATATATTTTTGTTATACTATCAACCTTAGCTACCGGAATTTATGATGCATTCAAGCAGTGGAAGGAAAGACGAGCAGCTAAGGGAATCTCACACATCATATAAGATTGTGGAAAGTGCCTCACAACCTGTCACTTGCTCTGTAATTTATATTGAAGTTAAACACATTGAGGAAGCTACTACTGTATCTACGAGATGAGAATAAGTCCAAGTACGCATATCCAGTTTTTTTTGTGAAGTAGTAATATGGTGCAGGTTCACTGACCGAAGTCAGGAATTTCTTTCGAAACATGGTTACTTATGGAGCTTCATTTACTAATTGGATTTGATATTTATGTTGTTTTGAAAATTGTATTCAACATGGTTATCATCTACTTTACTCAATGTGGAATTATTTATATTATGGATGGATATATGTGATGGAAATAATTAATCCAGAATTTCACTTGAGGAAATAATACTCAAGGTGCCTATAAAGGTGGAACTGCTCGAGGAAATAATACTCGAGGTGCCAAGGACAGCTATGCTGGAATAATTAGGCAGAAAATAAGGTCTCTAGTGATCTTAAGTGTCATAGCAAGGAAACATATTGAGGGAAGGTATCACTATATATTTTTTTGGATTTTCAACGTAGTGTTAATCAGGTTGCTGGCCCCTTGACTAAGCCTATTAGTCATGAGGTATTTGGTAAGCATGTTAAGGCTATGGGTTTGCGAATATTTGAATGGTCATTTTGGACAATTGGGAGATGTTGGAATTATGTGTCCTGCAACTATATTCAAATTACTTGGAATTGTTAATATTCAAAATACCTCATTATGGAATTATACATGGAATTGCTTTACATGTTTAGCATGGAATTGTTACTTGCTGGAATGTACTTAAGTAATATATGCTTAAGGAAGTTGGTCGGTTATCAATGGAAAACAATATATTATTTATATTGGAAAGACTATCGGGGTACACTGATGATTGGAATGAGGTAGATCGTATAGTTAGATTACAGCCCTAATATTGATCTACGTAATTAGAGGAATTTACACTCTATTATGGCGCGTTGCTCACAAGCGCGTGCTCCGGGGACATAACGGATATAATCCGTTAACAAACAAGTATGATCGTGGTTGGTAATTTAATCTGGACTCTATCCCGGAAACTAGTTGTAACGACTAGGAATCTTATTTGTATAAGGGGTGGACTCTTTGAAAAACAGTATAAGAAGGCCCCTACCCCCTAGCCTTTGATATGCGAATTGTGAGCGGCACCACGGAAAAGCACAGAGGAATAGGGGGTAGACCGAAAACCCTAAATTTCAAACTGCAACTCGTTGCTTTTTCGTTGGGCAAAATATTGAGGGTGTTTTTGATTCGCATGATTCTGAAAATGTAAGAATATAAAAAGTATAGGATGAAGTGACATGCCACTTGAATCCTATAGAATTAGAAATTATAAACGGAGGTTGGAGTGGATGTTAGATTTTCTATGAAAGAGCATTGTTATACGGACTTCAGTCGATTTTTGGACGATGCTATGGATCCAACCATGCATGGGTAGGAGCAAGTGTCACGCGGCTGCAGGATCAAGTGTCGTCTGAAAATCGGGCAAGAAGTGTCTACGGCAGAGTAGTTCTGTCCTATGAATCAAAGGACCAATGAAGAAAAAAATTCTAAGGATTTTAATCCTTAAAAAATCCTATAAATTTCTTTAGATCAAATATTAGCCCTGACTACATGATTTATGCACAACTAATATGTACATGACATTAACACATGACATCACCTGTCACGTGACACGTACGCACATATACACAGAGACGACACGAGTTGGTCTTGGCTAGGGTTGCAGCCAGATCATCACTGGTACAACTAGTAAGTATACCACTAAAGTAGAATGTTTGTAAGAGAAATTCCAAATGTTTCTTCCCAGCGAGGAAGAATCCAAATGTTATTCGTCGCAAAAAGAAGCTTTTGGATATGTTTGACAAATATGAATAATTACCAAAGAAGCTACATCATTTGACAAAGTATTAAAGTTGTCATAAAACAGTTAGAGCAAAAATATTCGTTACATAAATGACGGTAAAAAAATGCATTTGGGACGTGTACTTTGGGACTATAAACGTCGTACTAGTGTATTTTGGAGTCGAGGGGAATAATAAGCAACAACCTGGTGACAACGATGGATACCCGCGAAGAGAACAAATTAACCGACGCGTGCCACGCACGACGCCGTCCCCGGCCGCTTTTTCGTGACGGTGCCGTCGCCGACCGGCGGCCAGACCAGACAAGCTTTCCGTTGCGCCACCTCTCTCGATCGCCCACCGCCCGGAAGAAGGGATCGCCGGCCCGGTGCACGCCACGAGCGTTCGCTCGTGCGTGTGTGCATGCTGGGCCTTTAACCTTTTTTTCATTCCGACCGCCGTCACGTCCCACCGAGTGTCAAACAGAATATATGCGGTGCGGTCGTCTCGGTCGGAGGCGACACTGTGTACATGCACGGGAAAGCCAGCTAGGTAGCGAGCTGGTGTTGCCGCTGAGCAGCTAGCGTGTCGTCTCGTTCTCTTGACGCGGTGAGAGACGCTGTACTCGGGCATGTTGCGCATGCTCGAAATAATTTGAGGGTTAAACAATGTGCCGGGTCTCCAAGAAATGGCACGCCCTGTGGCTGTGCCTCGGTGGCAGAGCTTGCATGACGGATTTTGCTTTAGAAGGGATCAAAAAGGGTCTTCAGACTCGGGCCATTCAGGCTGATTTTGTGGTACATACGCCGTGGATTTTGGCACTAGACTAGCGGGGGTTGAATGAATAACGTTAAAAAGGCTACAATAAATTCATGAAAATGCACATGGTATATAATGTTTTATCAGGGTTTTTTTTCCTTGTTTTAAAGTGTATCATAAAGCTTTGTTGTGTATCAGTAAATTAAATAAGACTCTATGTGCAAAGATAAAGTGAAACATTTTAAAACAAGGGGAAAAAATACAACAAAACATTATGCAATACTTTGACACAAGACAAATTTTGAAGATGAAAAGTTTCACGAATTCAAAGCAATGACGAATGTTGAATACATGCATGATGTATGTCGTGTATGATTTGGAAGGTGTGGGTGCCACTGCGATGCAAATCCTTTGTCTGGCTAACGCTTCAGGACAGAATATGGTGTGCTCATCGGCTCCAACGCCGAGGCTGGGATAATTGCTACTTCTGCCCCCTATGCATCCGTAATTTGGAAACCTCTTTCCACCTATTCTGGGAGTGCAGCGTCGCCAAGCAGATATGGAGCTCTGTCTCAACCTGAAGAGGCTGCCAGTTGGGAAGGCGAAGACAACATCATGGCTATCTGGAGCAAGATCAGCACCCAAGGACCAGCTCGAGAAAGAAAAGGCATCCAATCCATGCTCCAGCTCATCGTTTGGGAGCTGTGGACAGAGAGAAACAGCAGGATCTTCAAGAACAAATACCTAACGGTACACCTGATAGTCAACTCCATCAGGACGGACATGGAGGGATGGAGGACATGCTGCAACCCTTTGGGGACACCCCCACCCCCCCCCCCCCCCCCCCCCCCCCCTCCCGCGGGTGAAATATCGCCATTAACTCTTAGGCCTCGTTTTTCTGCTTCTTTTTTAGTTCTTCCCTTGTGGTTCTTGACCACGACTCAGGAGAGAGGATTTTCTAGCATGCACGCGACCTCTCGTGCATGCATCCACCTCTTGTTTATTACTGTGTGGGACCACTGACATAATGTATATTGTTTTCTCTCTCATCTAGCACACATTCAGATGTTATTCCACTCACTAAGTTTCAGTCGAATAAAATATATGCTTATTGTATGTTGAAATAAAAGTTTGATTTACATTCTGTTTGCATAATTGTGTTTTTTCTGGCAAGATCTTTAAAACAAGATCAATATGGAAAATATTTTTAGAAAATATTTTTTTGACAACTAAATCACCATATTTCAAACTTGTTTCATACCAATTTTTTAACTCCATGCAAAAATTCAATAACGTGTTAATTAAACAAAACTTAAAAAAAACATCTCATAGTTTTGTCTACTTTTATAGTGTTTCATTGTGTTTCACCATGTTTTAGAATATGATTTTTTGTTAGAACTTGTTGAAATATATTCAAAAGTGGTCTCTTTTTAAAGTTCACCTCGTCATAAACACAAATGTGCAAACAGGTCATAAATTATACTTTTGGTTCAAAAGATAAAATAGATTTAAACTTGGGAATAAGTAGAAAAAGCATGGGACGCTGGAGCATAGGCTTGCATGTTGTCAGAGAAAGATCTGACAAACTATGAACAGTATCAATGCATGGCATCGAATCTTCAAGAAAAATCAACGGCCCTCCCATGCATGGGAGAATTGCTTTTCTCCATGACACTGTACATAGTGATAACTATCTATCAATGAAAAAGCCAATGATTGCTGGATCTTTCAAAAAAAAATGTCGTGTATGGTAGAAAAAACTCTCTCTCAAATCCCTGCATTCAACAGGCCAATATTTATTTGTGGGTGTCATGATGTTTTAGGGGTGGGTGGGGGGGGGGGGGGGGGGGGGGGAGGGGGGGGGCTAGGGCCCCCCTGTCGGCTCTCTCTGGGTGGAGGCTTATAATAGATGCATCCATCGGACAACACTAGCTACCACCATCAATGGTGAAACAAAGTATTGTGGCTTATGTGGGAGGAGAACATGTTCGTCCATTGGACTCTAAGTGCACCCACAGTGTATGCCCACATTGTACGATTTAGCACCAATGCTGTTTGTACAGTTTCTTTACAACATAGCCATTTCTTGATCTCTTGCCATATAGGTTTGGTCCTAACACAAGTTAGCATAAAGAATTATATCTCTCCTTAGCTTTGTATCCACTCTTCAACATGCAAGAGCACCTGTAGCCTGTGTTCAGGGTGTGCGCCTGCACAGGTCGTCCAGATTGGAGGGGCCCTAGATTCGGTTAAGTACAAGTATACTAATTGAAGTTTGTGTGAGATAATCATGGAGATCATGCATTAGTACTACTACTAGTGCAAAAAACTTGCATGCTATTCAACAATCTACACACCAGACTCCATTTCGTGCATGTCTCATTTCTCTCTCCTCTTCAAATTGAAGGATACTCCTCGATTCTCCAATCTCCGTCCTCTACCAATTATTTTTTTGCAGTTTCCAAAATGAATCAATTATTCCCCAGCAAAAAATTTAATCAATTAATAGCAATGAGTAGCTACTACTGTCAACCCTTGTAAATGCTATTGTCCAACAAAGAGATTTTTCTTTAGCCATTGGAAACAATATTTTAAAGGGGTTGCTTATGAAGAAACAATTTGAGATTATGTACTCTTTAAATTTCAAAATAGGTAATATTTTTTGGATTTTTCACAGTTCGCAACGAGCAACTTTGGCTGCTAATCTTCGTTTAAATACAGAGTAGGTAATTATGAAAAAAGAATCCCATGTCAAAGCTATTGGCACAATTTTTGCAATGATGCAACTATTTTTTTAGGTAATACTCTAAATATAGAGAAATTCACCTCCATATTGTGTTGATATTTGGGAATGGAGATAAGTATATTACCAGAAAATGCAAAAGGATGTGCCACTTTCCTGCGAAAATCAAAGGCATTCAAACTTTAAGATTCACTTTTTGATTAGATATAATTGTTGGACAATTATATTAACGCTGGGATATATATAAATTTTTTTCATAATTAACCAATGTTATATAAAGGGCTTGGTTTTAATTTTGCACAGGACCTGTAAATTATTAGGTACTGCCCAAATCAATACTCCTCCGTCCAACAATATAAAACGTTTTTGCAAACTATGTTAACTTGCAAAAATGTCTTACATTTATGGGACGGATGGAGTACTTTTTAATTGCCCAATCCAAATTGGCATTGGAGCATGCAGCTGCTCCGTTCCCATACTTTTAGTTTTGGCACTAGGCTGCACAATGATAGCCACTAGTGCCAAACGCCAGTTACATGTATGGCAACGCTATTTGGCTATGCATTGTGGATGCCGAACTACCGTCATACACAAGGAAGAAACGAGGCGTGGTAGCTAGGTCAACGATGTACGTGGGAGTGACCGTCACGCATTCACGTAATCGATTTAGTTTCAGCTCCACTCATCAAGATCGTATCTCCTTTTGCACGATCGCTCGTCTCGTTGCTCAGATCAGACAGTCATCAGTTCCACTCATAAAAAATTTAACACGTATAACATTAATGACGATGTGGCAGATAATAAATGAGAAGAGAATGAAATTGTATGAATTTGTACCGACTATACTTGCACAAACTTCAGATGCACAGAGAGAGCAAACTTATTTATTATCTCATTTTCACTGGAAAACTTAAAAACAATCTATTGAAGTAATTGTATGATAACACGATGACATGAACAAAATTATCAACACAATTACACACGAGTCTTTTTAGAACATAGTACAACCGTAGATATCTACATACACATACATACATTCACTATATGAGCGCACACATACATGCATTCACCATATGAGCACACGCACGCACATCCTACCCATGAGCACTTTCGAGATACTTAGCCGGCATCACCCTCCAACTTGCATCCAATCCATCTTCCTTCCTTGCTTTGCCGCCCAATCGGCTCACGAAATGTGTAAAGCACCACCACACTCGCATAACGTGCGCACTGCACCAAATCAAGCATAGCTGATTAACCAAAAGCGTGTTAATCACATACGGCATTAATTAATACTTTATTAGAAGTAATAAACCGGTTTTCCAAGAACGAATTTGCTACGTACTCGAACTATCATCGGTCGATCCCGTGAATCCGTGATGATGATCTTGACAAGTGACGATGCATGATATGGCAGTGACACGACGCACTGATCACACATACCGTACGCACGAATCTAACGAGCGTGTGATCTGGCTAGCTGTAATCGATGAGTTGGTTCGCGTTTTCAGGCCGGCCGCCGGGTGAGTGGCGGAGAGTGCGTGAGCGGGTCGCTCAAGGAAGCGAGCACGCACGTTGCTTGGCTCCCGAAATCGCTCGTGATCTCCCTGCCTTTTCGCCCAAAAGATGGGGGCGCCGCGGCCTCTCAAGCTAGCTCTTTGCTTGCTTTCTTCCTTCCTGAGTGAGGCATGCGAATTGCAACCAGTTATAGGTCGATCGATCCAGCAGACCAAAGCTCATATCGTGCACTGCATGGTGTCCACTACGAATTTCGTCGACTTTCTCGGCCCCGCCGTTTGATTCGTCCGGCCTAATACTTTTTCAGTATCCTCCTCCCTTTTTCGCAGCACTAGCGACGGATCCTTCATCGCCTCCCAGTTTGGTGCTTTCGTGCACACACATTCGTCCATTCGTGAGTGCGGCGGGAAAAGGGGAGAAGGGAAAGAAAGAGTATCCGTCCGTCCTAGCTTCTCCGATCGTGTGTCCCTCCATCTATATAAGCAGGGTTGCTTCTGCCATCACTCCTGCCTGTCCCTGTCCCCCTCCGGCCTCCCTCTCCCTCTCCTCCGCATGTAAGCTCGGTCGATCGATCGGCTCGGACAGGAAGCAACCCGCTTCAATCCCCGACCCCCGATCGGTGGTCATAGTGGAGTGCTGGCTGGTATATAGGTGGAGGCCATGGTGAAGTTCTCTAGGGAGTACGAGGCCAGCATCATCCCGGAGTGGAAGGGAGCCTTCGTCGACTACAAGGGCCTCAAGAAGCTCATCAAGGAGATCAAGGTCGCACGGCGCGACGCCGACGACAGCAGCGGGGGAGACTCCTCGCCGGAGACCGCCGCCCTCGCCGCAGGCGTCGAGAGCATCGGCTATGGCGCTGACTTCTCCGTCCTCGACCCCGTGCGTGCCCTCGCCGCCCGGTTCGCGCCCACGGTGCAGGCCTCCATGGTGCGTGCTTGCGCGCGTCAGGCGCGCGATACGAATAGATAAACAACTGATATGCTGAGTTGGTCGCGATTCGTCTTGGCTGGCTACGTGCTTGCACGGTAGGTACTGACGTGCATTTTGGCGTGCAGGAGGACGAGGAGAGCGGCGATTCCGGCGAGCTCGTGCGATCCACGGACAAGCATGTAAGCTGATGCATGCATGCATTTCATGATGCATCTGCAACTGAATTATTCATGTACTGATGTGTTTGCTGTGTGCAGGAGCGGGAGTTCTTGGAGAAGGCGGACGAGGAGATGGAGAAGGTGAACACCTTCTACGCCACGCAGGAGGCGGAGCTGCTCGGCCGCGGCGAGGCGCTCATCGACCAGCTCCGCATACTCGCCGACGTCAAGCGCATCCTCGCCGACCACGCCACCACCCGCCGCGCACGGGGCTCCCTCCTCGGCCGCAGCCGTTCCCTGCCGGCGGTGGCGCCGCCCTCGCCGGCGCTCAGCGGCTCCGGCCGCTACCTCCTCTCCGGCCTCGCCACGCCGCAGTCCATGTCAGGTAGGTGTCCATACTCCAGACCGGTGCGCGCACACGCACGTCCGTTGGTGTCGCCGTACGACACCCAACCAACCCACGTCACGTCCCAGCACATGAACCCCACTATCGGCCTCTCGATCATCTTTACGCGTGTGCATGGCAATATGGCACGTGAGCACCATCTCGATCGATTGATCGGAGTCTCTGTCACTGACACGCATGGCACGGTGCAGATGGGTGCGTGGAGCTGCAGCAGGCGCAGATGACGGAGGGCGCGGCTGTGGCGGACGAGGTGATGGCGGCGCTGGAGCGCAACGGCGTCAGCTTCGTGGGGCTGCCGGGGAAGAAGGACGCCAAGAAGGAGGGCAGCGGCAGGGGCGGGAGGCTGCAGCTGCCGTCGACGGTGCGCATCGACATCCCGGCGAGCAACCCGGGGCGGGCGGCGCTCAAGGTGTGGGAGGAGCTGATGAACGTGCTGCGCAAGGACGGCGCCGACCCCGCCGCCGCCTTCGTGCACCGGAAGAAGGTGCAGCACGCCGAGAAGAACATCCGCGACGCCTTCATGGCGCTCTACCGCGGCCTCGAGCTGCTCAAGAAGTTCAGGTGCACACTCCGGCCGCCATCGCCATGCGCCATGCACGACCGATTCAGTTGATTAAAATTCCCTTTGCTTTCCGCCGTGAGAATTGTGACATCTCTGACGGATTTGTTGTGCTTTTTCTGTTGCATGGGTGATGGATGGATGGGTGCAGTTCTCTGAATGTAAAGGCCTTCACTAAGATTCTCAAGAAATTCGTCAAGGTACGTACGTCATAATTAACATACTTTGCCCACTAGCAACATATATAAATGCACACGTACTTTGCAAAATGGATGGACAAAAACAGTGTAGAGTCTTGTAAACAACATAATTAAGGACGTTGTAGTACTTAATTATTTGAACATTTTTTAGGGGAGAATATACTCTTCATCATGTGGTAGTATCAAGTATAATCAAGTAGCACACACAGCTAGTGAGAGACGGTCGTCCTAGTGATTTACTGAATTGACTTGTTGCTGCAATTTGCACTGACCTATCTCTGAAAGAATAGTGATAGATTTGACATAAACATGATTTTACCGATGCGTTTTCGCTGTCGGCAACTGACACGAAATGCTCTCAGGTGTCAGAGCAACAGCGAGCGACGGACCTTTTCTCGCAGAAGGTGAAGGGATCATCGTTCAGCACATCCGACAAGGTATCATCATCAATTCATCGTCATCTGCATCATGTCCAACCCTGAAGAACACGAACCAAAGGAGTAAATATTCGGAAATTTTGAGCAGGTTCTTCAGCTGTCGGACGAGGTGGAGTCACTCTTCCTGAAGCACTTTGCAGGCAACGACAGGATGGTGGCGATGAAGTACCTCAACCCCCAGCAGCCCAAGAACACCCACATGATCACCTTCCTCGTAGGTAGGCGGCGCATAGAGTTCAGACATCACAATTCTACCATCTGTTTTCAAAATTCAAATTTCTAAATTTGCGTTAATTTCGTCTCATATTTGCAGGTTTGTTCACAGGCACATTCGTGAGTCTGTTCATCATATACGCCATCTTGGCCCATGTTTCCGGCATTTTTGCCTCCGCCAGAAACACGGCCTACATGGAAGTAGTCTACCATGTCTTCAGGTAACCTCTCAGACCAAGGGTTCAGACCATATATAAGAGCTCTGTCTTGGCATGAATTCAGTATTCTTCTTTACCTCGACATGACAGTAGATGTTCGTTCCTTTGCTCCTCTGCAGCATGTTCGCGCTCATCAGCCTGCACTGCTTCCTCTATGGATGCAACCTGCTAATGTGGAAGAGCACCCGGATCAACCAGAACTTCATATTCGACTTCGCGCCCAACACCGCCCTCACGCACCGGGACGCCTTCCTCATGTCCGCCTCCATTATGTGCACCGTCGTCGCAGCACTGGTCATCAACCTCTTCCTCAGGAATGCCAGCGCGTCCTATGCCAACGCCGTGCCTGGGGGGCTCATAGTGGTAAGAAACACATGCTATCTATTTGGAGCAAAAATTGATTGCTAAGGCTATGTTGCAACTGATGTCAGTTCTCAAAATTTGGAATCTGAATCTACCTGTTTCAGTTGTCGGCCGGACTTTTATTCTGCCCGTTCAACGTGTTCTACCGCTCGACACGTTACTGCTTCATGCGCATTATGCGCAACATCATGTTCTCGCCATTCTACAAAGTAAGGAGACTTCTACAGTTTTCGATCCGCGAAACAATTGTGAACATATGTTTGATGGTAAGCCTGCCTTGTGATCCAGGTTCTGATGGCTGATTTCTTCATGGCTGATCAGTTAACTAGCCAGGTAATGGCCATAATCGCACGATTATACTACAACCAAGTAGCCTTAAAATGCAAGTCCTTATGAGTTAAACTTGTCAATGTTCCAGATTCCATTGTTAAGACACATGGAGTTTGCAGCGTGGTACTTCATGGCAGGAAGCTTTAGGGCTAACCCATATAAGACCTGCACTAACAGCCAGCAATACAAACACCTGGCCTATGTGATCTCGTTTCTCCCTTACTACTGGAGAGCTATGCAGGTATAAATCAAATAGATAAACGAACAACAGTAGGATCTCAAGTTGTCAAAATAAGTTTCAAACTGAACTTTGTGGCCATTTTTCTGTTGAAGTGCTTAAGAAGGTACATAGAGGAACATGACATTAATCAGCTCGCTAACGCCGGGAAGTACGTGTCGGCGATGGTGGCGGCTGCCGTCAGATTCAAGTACAATGTCACACCGACACCATTCTGGATGTGGATGGTCCTCATCTCGTCCTCAGGCGCCACCGTCTACCAGCTCTACTGGGACTTTGTCAAGGATTGGGGCTTTTTCACTCCCAAATCTAAGAACCTATGGCTCCGGGATGATCTCATCCTGAAGAACAAGTTAACCTACTACATTTCCATGGTATTGTACTTTGTTCAACTGATTTATACTACAGCATTAATACAGAAAATGACCAGATTTATGATTACTAATTCTTTCACAAATCCAGATGCTAAACCTAGTGCTTCGGCTAGCATGGACTGAAAGTGTGATGAAGATCCGTGTTAGCAAGAACGAGACTCGCCTACTGGATTTCTCCCTTGCCTCCTTGGAAATAATCCGACGAGGACACTGGAATTTCTACAGGTATTTAAGATTAGTATAAAGCTGGAATCATTATCTTCGGTTCAACGTTTTGGTTATAACCTGGGTATATGGTTGACTGGATTGCAGGCTGGAGAACGAACACTTGAACAACGTTGGCAAGTTCAGAGCAGTGAAGACTGTCCCATTGCCATTTCGTGAACTCGAAACGGATTGATGATTAAGAGTTAAGACTGGGAGAAGAGTGTAGCAGCGTGCTCCTGATAACAATGGATCGGTGGTTGCCCCCAGCCAGCCCCATCCTCCAAGCCACTCCATGCAACCACCGCCGGCACGGCTGCCATTGCCCAGACCAGCTCCGGCGACTGCTCTGGCGAGTAGCTCGCTCATGACACCCCAGGCACACGCGGTGCAGCTGGAGATGCCGAGCTTTGGGGGCAGCATCTGTGGCGTCCCAGCCGCAGGAGGTGCTAGGCACTGAACCCAGGAAAACAGTGCACATTGCTAACAGTAGATTGTTAGGCACCAATTAGTGCAAACCACTAATGTGGGGATCAATTGATATACCATCCAGTGTGACGGTAATGGATTGAAGTATGGTTATAATCAGAACACATAAATACATCGAACTAACGAAGAAAAGGGGCATAAATGCATCAGAGACTCGATTTTGCATCATCGTTTTGATGACCTGAAGGGGAGTCTGAGTAAACCTCATCTTTGGCTAAGCCACCAACAACTCACGAAGGAGTTGCACACAGATAAACAATAACAGCAAGTGCAAGACAATAATAAGTGATATTCATAGTGAGCAAGACTGTAGGAAGATAACTCTAGAATTCTTTTATAAAAGGCATCCCTGGTCAGGCTGTGCAACATCTGAAAAGGAAAAAACAACCATGCCAACTCGCAATAGCATCCTCAATGATGGTAATCACATTAGTCCTCTTGTTGACAAGATCCCTGCCACTCCGGTGAGAGAATTCCACAGCATAGAGCAACTATGTCTGCAAGTAATGGTCTTCGTCAAGAAAAAATAAACAAAGCGGAAGTCATTTAGCATAAAAAAGGAAGTTGCGTTGAGATCTCACCAGACACCGATCCAACAATATCACACATGAGACACGGTTGTTCCGGAGGCAGCTCTGAGGTACAGCACATGAGTTCCAGGAGCCGGAAACAGTGTCAAATACTACAACCTTGGACCCGTCCTCATTCTATATAATAACAAAACAGTAATGAACATCATTCCACATGTGGTAGAAGCATAACACCAGCATTAGCACCCAAAAATGCATCAAATAGTAATCAAAATAATTTCCTGTGTGCAAGAAGCATAACCGAGTAGTATAATCTAACAACAGAACCCAATGAAGATAACAAAGAATTAATGACCCCGCTGAATTTATGCTAGTTTAACATTTGCTTATCCATGCCATACCAACATCAGCAGTAAAACTAAAAATGTGCGTCAAACTACATAAGCACGTTAGCCAAACCGATAAAGCAGCAAGCACAGACCAGGACAGAGATGTGCTTCTCACCATAGAGGCATCATCTTGATCGCAAGGAGGACACGTATCAGGGTGCGGCGTGGTGTGCAAGGCAGTCTATTATTGTCCAGCGCACCAACCAAGATTTTATTTTATTTTTGACTTCAACGGCACCCAGCAGCCCCAAATCAGAGATGGCAGCAGATACTCGACCTGACCGGTGAAGGTATTGTGAGGACCTGAGCCAGATAAAGAAAACCACATGATACCCTGCACACTGAGCACCCCAGAGATATTGTCAATCCATCTGTGTTGCAGCAAGGCCTCCTTACTCGTGCAACCATTAGCAATCGCGATCCGACAGCCGCCAAACTGTGGAAGCCAACTCAGTAATGGACCGACCGTCGATCCAACAATCAGTCCAAAACTTTGCACTCTCGCACCATTGCCAAGCACAACTTTAAGTGAGATGTGCAACAAAGCTTCGATCATTTGGTTGGAGGAAATCTTGAATGGATTATGGCTTTGCTAGGGACAACACACTGCAGCCACAGCCATCTCACCTTCAATGCCCAGCTTATCTTCTGCAGATCCTTAATGCTGAGATCACCCAGCTCAACCGGCTTGCAAACATCCCAGCATGCTATAGCGCAGTTACCACCTAGCCTTGTGGCGCCCTTTCTAGAAGAAATTGTTGTTTGGCTCGCTACAATATGATAGTTAAATTAATTAGTAGTTGACTTTAACACAAGCTAGTTATGCAAAATTACCATAACATACTTACTCTTTGTTGAAATCCGGGATATAAAACAAGGAAAAATGATCTAGAGCGTACCACACATGGAGTAAATAAAATTGGGCCAACAATTCTCTTCACTTCCTCAACTCGAGCCATGATCCAGTGTGCACTTGCTGATGCAACAACTACTCAACTGTTTCTGCCCGACAAAAGAGGCGACGTGAAGAATCGGCACATCATAGTTTGTCCTAGTAGTGACAATGGAAAGCCGAACCTATCATCCTCTATTTATAAATCCCGAATATTCTTCAACGCAATGCCAAAACAACGCGCTGTTCGACATAATGCCACAAGCTCCTCAACATTAGTTTCAGTCTGGGTATCAGCATGAACTTAATCCACGCTACCCAGGATCTCCAAAGACAAATTTGATGCAAACACTGCAGAATCCCTGACCAATCCATGTCATAGCATTTTAGCGCCTGCAGTAATAGAAAAAATAAAACAAATCTGCAATCACTTACAAAGTTCCAACGGCACATTCCAATTGCATAATAAGTAGTAACATTCTTCAGAATTCAACTAGATTCAGACTTGACCACCTGCTCCGCACACAAATCAGACCCCAACTCTGCCAGGATCCGATCCAGGAGAATTTGTGAAGCGAACCTGCGGGAGGAGTCGCTTGCGCGCGTCGAGATCGTCGGCGTCGAAGCGGGAGCGGAGGAGGGTCGCAACCGAGGCGCCGCTGAACTACGCACAACGCCGCCGCCGCGGCAGCTCGCTTGCAAAACGAGCGTCGCTGTCTATTCTAGCGTGCCCGAACTCTCCCCGGTCGCGGTGGCGAGGCTGGGAGCGGGAGCAGTGCGAGGCGGTCGACGGCATAACCTGGACCGGCCTGGATTAGGGCCTCATGGCCTGGTCCGGGCCCTTAACTGCATGGACGCCGCTATAGCCAAGTCCTTTCTTTTAAGGGTGAATGTCGCCGCTTTATTTAAAATTCAAAGTTCGGAATCTCCTCCGAAATTACATTAAGGACGAAGTCCGGGGGAAACCCCAACCAAACCTTACAAAGTTCATCACCTACTCCTACTTTTGCTAACTTGTGCGCTGCAACATTAGCAGAACGCCTAACCCATGACGCCTTAAACTCTAAATACGATTAGCCAAGTCCTACTTATCGCGCGAGTCGCGGAGTAGCAAACAATCACATGTTGCTAAAAAAAAGCGAGCGATTGCATACCATTGTGATGCGGGATCCTATTAGCCACCTGCGTGCGGCAATAATTGCAGCTTTGCTGAAGCGAAACGAGCGACGTTGCCACCTGGTCCTTCTAGAAAGTTCCCTGAACCAATTTTTTCTTTCTTCTTTCCTTTACCTGTCTTCCCGGTTTTCTCATGTTTTTTGATTTTTTTTTTTGCCTTTTCTGCTTATTTCTTTTTTTTCTTTTTTCTTTTTTCATAAATTCAAAATGTCATAATTTCAATTTTTATTTTTATTTTCAAAAAATGTCCAAATTTTCAAAAATAATTCATGAGTTCAAAAATTGGTCATGTTTTTCAAATTTTGTTTACAATTTCAAAACTATTCACATTTTTTAACTTGTTCACCTTTTTCAAAAAATTGTTTCTTCACATTTTCAAAAATTGTTCATGTTATTCAATTTTTAAAGTTTGGTCACCTTTAAAAAAATGTTTGGAATTCAAAATTTATTCTCAATTTTAAGAAATGTTCACATTTTAAAAAATTATTCATGTTTTTTAGATTTTGTTCACAATTCAAAAATTTATTCAGAATTTTTAGAAATTGCTTTCAGTTTTTCCAAAAACACAATTTTAAAAAAACATTTTCAAAAATTGTCCATGTTTTCCAAATTTTGTTCACTTTTCCGCCGCAACGCACGGGGAATCATCCGGTAACAAAGATGAGGGAGTCACCTTCAGTTTCATGCAAACCCTGCCTGCTATGACGTGTTTCAGATTGCAGTATTCTTCCAGCACGTACTTGTACGTGCATGCATGCTGTGGAAGTTGCACCGGTATCTTGTGGTGCTAGCCACGCTGCTCGTCACGTCCGCGCGAAGTCACGCGGCTCAACCTGCCGGCGTGTTTGTCGTGGGCGGGGTCAACGTGGCGATCGAGGTCCCGTGCTGCACAACTCAAAAAAAAAAAAAAAAAAAGGTCCCGTGCTGCCAGCAGGTGACAATGGAGCACAGGAGCGCGCGATCGTGCGTGGGTCTAGCTAGGGCAACGAACGTGCGTGCGTGACCTTTTCTTTCCCGATTGGATCACAGGAGCGATCGTGCGTGTGGTCGTAGACAAGAGAGAAAATCGTGATACGCGTATCGCGGCCGTATCTGGCGTATCGCCGCCGTCCAGCACGCCGACATTTTTTGTTGACGTATTGCTGCTTCAGAGGCCTAAAACTGCCATCCAATAAATATAAAAAAATGTCATCCTCTCAACATTAAAAATGCCACCCTTTTCTATACTAATAAAAATGTGATGCCAACAAATAATAGAAATGGCATGCTCTCAATAATAAAAACTGCCACCTGTTAACAATAAAACTGTCACCCCTCTAATAATAAAACTGTCACCATCTTAATCATAAAAATGTCATCCTCTTGACAAATAAAAAATGACATGTTACTAAAAATAAAAATGCCATGCTCCTAATAATAAAACTGTCATCCTCTTAATAATAAAAAATAATAAAATTGTCATCCTCTTAATAATAAAAATGAGATGTTACTAACTTATTAAAATGCCATGCTATTAATAAATTTTTTGCCATGGGGCATTAAAAATACATAGAAATTGTCATGCTACATATAATAAAAATGCTCATCGCAAGTTTAGAAGAAAAAAATGCCCTCTAAAAATAGGGATTTTTGTTCTTTCAAAAATGGGAAAATTTCGGGAGTTTTGGAAAAAAACGAATTTTAAAACATAACCCAAATAGATAAAAGTTGCTTAAGCACAAAGTGTTCACAAACACCTCTCTAGCCCAACTGCTGAGTGCGCATGGCTGCCCTGTAGCAGGGCGCGAGTTTGATCCCCCATATCGATTTGCGCCAAGATCCGTGCGGCCAGATCAGACCACGGGAAGGGCATCCGCCAGCGACAGCCTCCTGGCGACCATTCGCCAAATAGCATTTCTGTACATTTCCCGTATCCCTTTCCCTTTTAGGCTTTAGCAGCACTGGCGATCGATCGTGACTCGTGAGTGCTATCTTTAGGACAGGGACACATTCATTCCTGAGTGGGAAGAGAGTAACCATCGTAGCTAGTTTCCCCGACTGTGTGTCCCTCCATCTATCTATATAAGCACGATTGCTTCTCCCGTCACTCCTGCCTGTCCCTGTCCCTCTCCCTCTCCTCCGCATGTAAGCAGCTCGCTCGATCGATCGGCTCGGACAAGAAGCAACCCCGATCGGCCTGATCATAGTGGAGTGCTGGAGTGGGAGTATATAGGCGGAGGACATGGTGAAGTTCTCGCGGGAGTACGAGGCCAGCATCATCCCAGAGTGGAAGGGGGCCTTCGTCGACTACAAGTGCCTCAAGAAGCTCATCAAGAAGATCAAGCTTGCACGGCGCGACGCGGACGACAGCAGTGCAGGAGACTCCTCGCCGGAGGCCGCCGCCGGCGTTGAGAGCGTCGGCTGTGGCGGTGGCTTCTTCGTGCTCGACCCCGTCCACGCCCTGGCCGCCCAGTTCGCGCCCAGAGTGCATGTCTCATCGGTGCGTGCTTTCACGAGTGAGGCGATACGAATAGATATGCTGAGTTGGTCGTGATCCGTCTTTGCTGGCTCTACGTGCGTGAACGGTACTGATGTGCATTTTGAGTTTTTGACATGCAGGAGGACGAGGAGAGCGGGGATTCCGGGGAGCTCGTGCCATCCACGGACAAGCATGTAAGCATGCATGCATTCATCGCCGTTTCGCGGGGGGGCTGGCTGGGTCTCTGGCTTAGGGTTTAGGAGCGTGTTTGATGCGTGCAAGAAATTGAAGTGTTTGATGCGTGCAGGAGCGGAAGTTCCTCGAGAAGGCGGACGAGGAGCTGGAGAAGGTGAACACCTTCTACGTGGCGAAGGAGGCGGAGCTGCTGGGCCGCGGCGAGGCGGTCATCAACCAGCTGCGCATCCTCGCCGACGTCAAGCGCATCCTCGCCGACCACGCCGCCAGTCGCCGCGCCAGGGGCACCCTCCCAGAGGTGGCACCGCCCTCGCCGGCTCTCAGCGGCTCTGGCCGGTGCCTCCTCTCCGGCCCCGCCACGCCACAGTCCATGTCAGGTAGGTGTCCATAGTCCATACTCCATACCGGTGCACGCACGCGCACGACACCCAACCAACCTCACTCCATACCGATGCATCCTTCACGCGTGTGCATGGCAATATAGCATGGGCACGTGAGCTGACACGAACGGCACGTAATGGCGGCGTGCAGATGGGAGCGTTGAGCTGCAGCAGGCGCAGGTGACGGAGGGCGCGGCGGTGGCGGACGAGGTGATGGCAGCGCTGGAGCGCAACGGGGTCAGCTTCGTGAGGCAGCCGGGGAAGAAGGACGCCAAGAAGGAGGGCAGCGGCAGGGGCGGGAGGCTGCAGCTGCCGTCAACGGTGCGCATCGACATCCTGGCGAGCAACCCGGGGCGGGCGGCGCTCAAGGTGTGGGAGGAGCTGGTGAACGTGCTGCGCAAGGACGGCGCCGACCCCGCCGCCGCCTTCGTGCACCGCAAGAAGGTCCAGCACGCCGAGAAGAACATCCGCGACGCCTTCATGGCGCTCTACCGCGGCCTCGAGCTGCTCAAGAAGTTCAGGTGCACACTCCGGCCGCCATCGCCATGCGCCATGCACGACCGATTCAGTTGATTAAAATTCCCTTTGCTTTCGCCGTGAGAATTGTGACATCTTTGGGGGCTGACGGATTTGTTGTGCTTTTTCTGTTGCATGGATGATGGGTGCAGTTTTCTGAATGTTAAGGCCTTCACTAAGATTCTCAAGAAATTCGTCAAGGTACGTACTCCGTCCACTAGCTAGCAACCTACTCCATTTGTTCCTAAATACAAGTCTTTTTAGAGATTCCACTGCGGACTACATACGGATTTATATAGACGTACTTTAAGAGTGTATTCACTCATTTTGCTCCGTATGTAGTCTGCAGTGAAATCTCTAAAAAAAATTAGGAATGGAGGGAGTATTTTTGTGTAGCGTAGGTGCTTTGGAGAATGGATGGATAGGAACAGTGTAGAGTGTTAAACAACATGAGGAATGTTGTACTTAATTGCACAACACGAGGATGTTGTACTTCATCATGTAGTATGCAGCTTCTGATCAAGTAGCACACAGCTTGTGATCTGTGTGGTTGTCCTAGTGAATTGACATAGTACTACTGCAAAATGCAACTAACCTACCTCTGGAAAAAAAAACTAGCGACAGAATTGACATAAATAAACATGATTAAGAGTCCAGTTCGGCAATCCACCGGCTTCTCAAAATCCGCGGATCTGGGGAGCATCGTTTCGCCCGCTCCCAGATTTTTAACTGCAGCTCCGTCCGCTTCGGGAGCGGAGGGACACCGAACGGGCCCTAAAACCAATGTTTTTCACTGTCGGCAACTGACACAAAATGCTCTCTCAGGTGTCGGGGCAGCAGCGAGCGACGGACCTTTTCTCGCATAAGGTGAAGGGATCATCATTCAGCACCTCCGACAAGGTATCATCATCAGTTCATACTGTCCAACCCTGAAGAATACGAACTGAAGGAATTGATATTCATGGAAATTCTGAGAGCAGGTTCTTCAGCTGTCAGACGAGGTGGAGTCACTCTTCCTGAAGCACTTCGCGGGCAACGACAAGATGGTGGCGATGAAGTACCTCAACCCACAGCAGCCCAAGAGCACTCACATGATCACCTTCTTCGTAGGTAGGCGCGTACATTAAGAAGTCAGATTCACCTATCTAGTACCATCTACGGTGGAGAAATTCGGAATTCTAACTTTGTGGTTCTTTGTCTCGTGTTTGTTTTCAGGGTTGTTCACGGGCACATTTGTAAGTCTGTTCATCATATACGCCATCCTGGCACATGCTTCCGGCATTTTCGCCTCTGCCGGAGACACGGCCTACCATGAAGTAGTCTACCATGTCTTCAGGTAACCTCTCAGACCAAGATTCTGACCATATATATAAGAGCTCTGTTATTGGTATGAGCTCAATATTTTTTGATTTTTTATCAAGGGTTTGATGATTAAGGATGAAATTTTACCTTGACCTGACAGTAGATTCTCCTTTGTTCTCCTGCAGCATCTTCGCGCTCATCAGCCTGCACTGCTTCCTCTACGGATGCAACCTGTTCATGTGGAAGAGCACACGGATCAACCAGAACTTCATATTCGACTTCGTGCCCAACACTGCCCTCACGCACCGGGATGCCTTCCTCATGTCCGCCTTCATCATGTGCACCGTTGTCACCGTGTTGGTCATCAACCTCTTCCTCATAAACGCCGGTGTGCCCTACACCAATGCCATGCCAGGGGCTCTCATAGTGGTGAGTAACACAGACCATATATTTGGAGCAATGATTGATAGCTCAGGCTGTGTTGCAACTGTTAGTTCTCAAAATTCTGTTTTCGCAAAAAAAAAAAAAGTTCTCAAAATTCAGAATCTACCTGTTTCAGTTGTCGGCCGGACTTTTATTCTGTCCGTTCAACGTGTTCTACCGCTCGACGCGCTACTGCTTCATGCGCATCATCCGCAAAATCATATTCTCGCCATTCTACAAGGTAAGGGGAGACATCTACGGTTTCCGATTCACCAAAATTGTCATGAACATATTTTTGATGATAAACCTTCCTTGTGATCCAGGTTTTGATGGCCGATTTCTTCATGGCTGATCAGCTAACTAGTCAGGTAATAATTTAATTGCATTATTTATATTATACATTTATACTATAACCAAGGAGTCTTAAAATGCAAGTTCTTATAAATTAAACTTGTGTATGTTCCAGATCCCATTGTTAAGGCACATGGAGTTTACAGCGTGCTACTTCATGGCAGGAAGCTTTAGGGCTAACCCATATGAGACTTGTACTAAAAACCAGCAGTACAAACACCTGGCCTATGTGATCTCTTTTCTCCCTTACTACTGGAGAGCTATGCAGGTATGAATCGATAGACGAACGAACGATATTAAGATTACAACTTGTCAGGATCAATTTCAAACTAAGATTTCTGGCCATTTTTCAAAAGTGTTTAAGAAGATACCTGGAGGAACATGACGTAAATCAGCTCGCCAACGCTGGGAAGTACGTGTCTGCCATGGTCGCGGCTGCTGTCAGGCTCAAATACAAAGCAACACCGACGCCATTCTGGGTGTGGATGGTCCTCATAACGTCCACAGGCACCACCGTCTACCAGCTCTACTGGGACTTTGTCAAGGATTGGGGCTTTTTCACTCCCAAATCTAAGAACCTATGGCTCCGGGATGATCTCATCCTTAAGAACAAGTTCACCTACTACGTTTCCATGGTATTGTACTTTGTTCAACTGATTTTTAGTATGACATTAGTACAGAAAGGAGCGGCTTTTGGAGCACTAATTCTTTCACAAATGCAGATGCTAAATCTAGTGCTTCGGCTAGCATGGACTAAAAGTGTGATGAAGATTTCTATTACTAAGAATGAGACTCGCCTATTGGATTTCTCCCGTGCCTCCTTGGAAATAATCCGACGAGGACACTGGAATTTCTATAGGTATTTGAAATTGGTTCAAAGTGGAACCAGTATATTCGGTTTAATGTTTTTGTTATAATTTAGGATATGGTTGACTGGATTGCAGGCTGGAGAACGAACACTTGAACAATGTTGGCAAGTTCAGAGCAGTGAAGACTGTCCCATTGCCATTTTGTGAACTCGAAACCGATTGATGATTAAGACGGAGAGAAGAGTGTAACAGCGTGCTCCCGATACCAAAGGATCGGCTTCGTCCCCATCCAGCCCCATCCTCCAAGTCGCTCCATGCAACCGCCGGCGGCACGGCTGCCACCCCCCAGACCAGCTCCAGCCACTGCTCCCTGGGCGAGTAGCTCGCTCCTGGCGCCCCAGGCACACTCGGTGCAGCTGGCGACGCCGAGCTTGGGTGCAGCGTCCGTGGCGTCCCAGCCGCAGGAGGTGCAAGACATGAAGTCAGGAAAACATTGCACACTGATAACAGTAGATTATTGTAACACCTCTATGTAATAAGCACTGTGACACTCTGCTAAGTATGTCAAGTTATCTCCATTTGTAGTGCCTAATCACTTTGGTTAAACATTCAATTCAAATTCTAATCTGAAAATCGACTCAAAATTCAAAAGTGAAATATGAAGTTGCTCAAACACAGTTGGAAAAATGTTCATCAAACAACAAATAATCCAGAGGCAATTCTAAAATTAAAATCAACATTTGCAAAATAAGTTGTGTGACTCAAACATCATGAAACACCACCAAAACAGAATTATTTAATCCATTTATGATAATATCAAATTCAAATAAAATCCTACTATGCCCAAACAAGTTTTTGGTGAAAGGTATTAATGCACTGTAATATTTGGGCCAAGTGTCATATTTTACAAAAGTGCAAAAGTAGCCTAAACAATTACCTAACAAAAAAAGAAATAAAGAAAAAAAAAGCAAAACAGAACTAAGAAAATAAAACGAGGCACTGTGCACTGGGCCTAAGTGCACAGTGCCCCGAGTACAGCCCACCAGGCCCAATACCCTTCTCTCTCCCCTGCGTGTCGGCACGCCCATGGCCGCGCCGGTGAGCGCCGGTGGAACGGCGACAGCGCGACGCCACCGACGCCCGCCGACGCGAGGGGATAAGGACCCGGCTTCGTTCACTCCCCCTGGACCTCCCTCGTCACTTCTCCCCTCTCCCCTCGCTCTCCCTCGTCCATTTCCTTCGGCGACCAAGCGCCATCGCCGCCGCACTTCGCTGTTTGCCGCGGCCACCGTCGACGCATCGCCTCACCGTTCTGTCTGTCGCCTTCGCCGACCTCAACTTCCTCGACCTCGACCACGAGCGCGAGCAGGAGAGCCCTGCTACGCCGGCATCGAGCCGTTCCTTTTGCTTCGGCCACCGGTGATCTTCCTCCTCTACGGCGACATCTGCAGCTACTAAACCCCCAAGGGCCCTCGTGCGTGCCGCGCGGTGAGCTTCTCCGTCACCTGCTCCCCTCTTTTTGCTTCTCCTCGCGTCGTAGCTAGCCGCCGCTGCGTCCGTGCTCTGCCTGCCGCCGACGAGCTCGTGGCCGTCGTTGTGGTCCTTGTCACCACCGCCTGAGGCCACGGTTGTGCTCCTGGTGCTCCCAGGAGCCCAACGAGCTCGAGCACGAGCTTCCCCGTGCCCCACATCGCCGTAGCCACTTGTGCCTGATTCCGTCCATCCGTCGCGGTCATCGCCGTCGTCGATTCTGGCCACCTCTGGCCCGGAGACCGCCACGGTTGGACGCGGCGTCGTCTCCGCATTCGAACGCGACCGGCCGCGTGCGTTTTGATAGCCTGTAGAGCGAATCCGACCACCTCCCGAGCGCGCCGCTGTAAAAATTGGGCGCCGGAGCAAATCCGGCGACGGCGCCGACGTGGCACCACCAGGGGCCACCCCTGAGACACTGACAGTGGGCCCCGCGGGTCCCAGTTGACTGGGTTGACCCAGTCAACTGCTGGCTGGGCAGCCCAGTGTCACTGACACACGGGCCCCACCGTATATTAGATTAACATAAAACATTTTAATAAATAAAACTGATTAGTTAGAATAATTAGTCGCTGACAAGCTAGGCCCACTACCCTAATTAGTCTGTTAATTAGATTAATCCACAGTTAGTCTAACGGAGGCTGACATGTGGGTCCCACTGGACCCACATGTCAGGTTTGACTCTGGTCAGCTCTGTTGACTGCTGACATCACTTCTACGCAATGCTGATGTCATATTTCCTTTTCTGTTAAATAAAAGTAATTCTAGAAAATTATTTAAATCTTTAAAAATTCATTACTTTTAAACCGTAGCTCAGATCGAAAAACTTTCTACATGAAAGTTGATCAGAACGATGAGACGAATTTGATCATGCCGTCTGTTTCGATGCCGGAACCCCCTACGTAGGAGAACTCATAACTTTCCGTCCGTATCCGGTATATGAATAGGGCATAATCATCGGATAATAAATCCCGCGTTAATCATAAAATAACTAAAATGACTTAGGTGCATCTTAGGCAACCCTGCACTGCATCTTAGCATGACATGCCCTGTATTGCATTGTTTGTTGTGCATTTATATGTTTCTTCCCCCTCTTCTCTCTCGGTAGACCCTGACGTCGACGTAGCTCCTGAGACTGACGCAGCTCCGGAGGTCGACTACGCTCCTGACGATCAGACCCTTGCCGCCGAGCTTCCAGGCAAGCACCCCCCTATTGAGCATTCCGATATCACCTATTCTCTTCTCTCTTATGCTTGCATTAGAAGTTGCTACTGCTACTGTTATCCTATATCTGCTGCATAGCCTGTTTATTGTAACCTACTGTTGTTACCTACCTGCTTATCCTAAACTACTTAGTATAGGCTGGGTAGAGACCCATCAGAGACCCCCACTTTATCCCGACTGCCCCGCTGGATAATCAGAAGACCCGATCATCGGGATTGAAGACCAGGCCCCGGCACCGCACATCACTTCCCCCTTAGTTGCTCGACACTACTGGGTTACTATCGAGTGCCGAGGGTGATACCTCGTCAGCACTTCTGATGATAACCTTGTAGGTAAGTTAGTCGGTCATGGTAAGCGAGGGTGATTCCTCCTACACCACCCCCGGTAACGACGCCGTCGTGCAACACCTCAAGTGTGGACCTCGAGGGTGATTCCTCCTTCGTTCACCTTGACGATAACATCAGGTGGAATTCCATCGGGGGTGATTCCTCAGGGTTCCCCTTGGTGTTAGACACACGGTTACTATGGTTACTATGACCTTACACTGAACCATGTTACTAAAGACGGGTCGGCTCTGAGGGGTACCCGCGCGAGCTTAATTGCGAAGTGATGTGGAGACGGGTGGACCTGGATAGTGCCCGAGAGTTGAACACGAGGCGTGGCCAGGCATTCTTAGCCCTTGCCGCTAGTCCTCGAGACAGGGCGACGGGGTCACATCTTTCGTGAGTCTCTACTCGTTACCGCACTACCAACACACTAACGGTTTGGATATTTGATTCGAGGGGCCTCTGGCCTGATAGCACTAACCATCACGTGGGCATAGTATGGGCGTTTTGCGTCGTATACATCAGCCGAAGCTTAATAGACGTCAGCAAGGAGCGGCGCGCGCTGAATTGGACTGGTTAAGCCCGTGCTTGTATTAAGGGGGCTAGGTCTGCTTTCAGCAACCCTCGCAACGCACAGGAGTTCCCGGGGCGAAGGCCCAAGACCCCTGGACGCATAGGTTAGTCCGGCGTGCTGACCTCTCTGTTAAGTATTTGGTCGGGTTATGGCGTATCGTTTGGCCGAGGCCGAGCATGACCCAGAAAAGTGTGTCCGGCCAGAGTTAAGCGAGCGTGGTGGGTAAGTTAGTGCACCCCTGCAGGGAAGAACTAATCTATCGATAGCCTGTCCTACGGTAACGGACACTCGGAGTTGTATCCCGATCGGTACAATTAGAACTGGAGACTTGAGATGATATGGATAGTATGGCTCTGGGATTGCTTTGTCGCAGGGAGTCGAGGAAGAATCTCTGGGCGAGGTTGATGATACTACTATTACTTTACATTAAGTAATCTGCACTCTTCTAATGCTGCAAGACCGATGAAGATGCTGGAAGATGCTAGTCTTCGATAGGACTAGGTCTTCCTCTCTATTCTGGCATTTCTGCAGCCCAGTCCACATATACAGCCCTCCTTTGAAAATGTTGCATATGTAGTGTAGATCCTTGCTTGCTGAGTATTTCGGATGAGTACTCACGTTTGCTTTATTTTCTTTTTCTCCCCATATCAAATTGTCGCCGCCAGATGACGGAGCCCCTGGGATAGCTGCCCCCGTCGACGACTACGGCTACTACTACTACCCTCCCGGCGAGTACTACTACGAGGAGCCGACCGACGACCAGGAGTAGGATTCGGAGGGTCCTAGGCAGGAGGCCTACGCCTTTCGATCGTAGTATTTTATTTTGCCCCGCCTTTCTAAAGGCCTATCTGTAATTCTGCTATATCTATACCCAGATATCTGATGCTTCCGCTGACACTTGTATGACATCGAGCTATGTATTCGAGCCCTCGAGGTCCTGGCTTGTAATATAAAACTTGTATGACTTTATTTATGTTTTAGAGTTGTGTTGTGATATCTTCAAGTGAGTCCTTAGGCTTGATCGTGTGAATTTGCGTGTATGGTTAGTGCACGATTAAGCCGGGGTCGTCACAATTATTAGACACCCATTAGTGCAAACCACTGATATGGTGATCAATTGATATACCATCCAATGTGATGGTAATGGATTGAAGTGTGGGTATAATCAAAGCACAGAAATACAGCGAACTAAAAAAGAAAAGACGCATAAATGCATCAGAGACTCTGATTTTGCATCGTCATTTCGATCTCCTGAAGGCGAATCCGATACAGAACAACAATAACAGAAAGTGTAAAACATTAATAACTGATGTTCATAGTAAGCAAGACTGTAAAAAGAGAACTCTAGAAATTCTTTATAAAAGGCATACCTGGTCAGGCTAGGCAACATCTGAAAAGATAAAAAACAACCATGCCGACTAGCACCGGACTTTACTGGGTGGCTAGCATCCTCAATGGTGGTCTTCGTCAAGATAACCCCACGCAAAGAGGAAGTCATTTAGCAATAAAAAAGGAAGTTGCGGTGAGATCTCACCGGACACCGGTCCAACAATATCACACATGAGACACGATTTGTTCCGGAGGCAGCTCGAGGTACAGCACACGAGTTCCAGGAGCCCGAAATGGCAACCACGCGAACCTTAGACCTGTCCTCATTCTAACACCAAACACAGTAATGAAGATCATTCCACATGTGCTAGAAGCATAACACCCGCATTAGCACCAAAAAATGCATCAAATAGTAATGAACCTCATTTTCCGCATGCAAGAAGCATAACCGAGTAGTATAATCTAACAACAGAACCCAACAAAAATGACAAAGAACAAATAATCCCGCTGAGCTTCACCTAGTTTAACTTTTGCTTATCCATGGCATACCAACAATAGCAGCAAAACTAAAAATGTGCATCGAACATTCGAACTACATAAGCACGTAACACGTAAGCCAAACTGATAGAGTAGCAAGCACAGACCAGGATAGAGATGCGCTTCTCGCCATTGAGGCTTCATCTTGATCGCAAAGAGGACATGCATCAGGGTGCGGCAAGGCGGTCTATTGTCCAGCACCGATAGGCCGACACCAACCAATATTTTATTTTACTTCAACCAAGCCCAGCAGCCCCAAATCAGAGATGGCAGAGGATACTCGACCTGACCGGTGAAGAAGCTATTATAAGCAGACTTGCAGAGTACTGGCCCGATTCCATCCATTGCCACATAAGCTGATCTGGATCATCACTGAGCTGCACTTGATAAGGACCTGAGCCAGATGAAAGAAACCGCATGATACCCTACACATTGAGCGCCCCAGAGATATTGCCAATCCATCCGTGCTGCAGCAAGGCCTCCTTAATCGTGCGACCATTAGCAATCGTGACCAGACAGCCGTCAAACTGTGCGAGCCAACTCAGCAATGGACTGACCGTCCATCCAACAATCAGTCCAAAACTTTGCACTCTCACCATTGCCAAGCACAATTTTAGGTGAGATGTGAATCAAAGCTTTGATCATTTGGTTGGAGGAAATCTTTGAATGGATTATGGCTTTGCTAGGGACTACACACTGCAGCCATGGCCATCTCGCCTTCAATGCCCTGTCCATCTTCTGCAGATCCTTAACGCTGAGATCACCCAGCTCAACCGGCTTGCGAACACCCCCTGGCCTCGTGGCGCCCTTTCCAGAAGAAGTTGTTATTTGGCTCGCTGCAATATGATACTTGGATTAATAAGTTGGTTTTAACACAAGTTAGTTATGCAAAAATACCATACCATACCATACATATTCTTCATTGAAATCCATGGTACAAAACAAGGGAAAATGATCTAGATCGTACCGCATATATTGCATCAGGAGACGAGCATGAGTAAATAAAATTGGGCCAGCAATTCTCTTCACTTCCTCAACTGGAGGCATGAACCAGTGGGCACTTGCTGATGCAGCAACTACTCAACTGCTTTGGCCCGACAGAGGTGGCGGCGTGAAGGATCGACACATCATAGTTTGTCCTGGTAGTGACAATGGAAAGCTGAATCTACCATCCTCTATCAGAAATCCCAAATATTCTTCAATGTAATGCCAAAACAACGTGCTGTTTGACACTCCTCAACACTAGTTTCAGCCTGGGTGCAGGACATACTATCAGCATGAACTGAATCCACGCTTTCCAGGACGACCAATCCATGTCTAGCTATAGCATCTTAGAGCCTGCAGCAATACAGAAAACAAACCCACAATCACTTCCAAGTTCCAACGGCACGAAGTAACTAACATTCTTCAGAGTTCAACTAGATTCAGACTTATGCAGTAGGAGGAAGATCCTCTTCGCCCCCCGTGACTGCGCCGCCGCATCCTCGACCACCTGGGCCGCACACAAATCAGCCCGAGCTATGCCAGGATCCGATCCAGGAGATATGAGACGGGAGGAGAGGAGGGGAATTTCGGAACCGAACCTGCGGGAGGAGGCGCTTGAGCTCGTCGGCTTCGAAGCGGGAGCCGAGGAGGGCCGCGTCGTCGGTCGCGGCGGCGAGGCTTGGAGTGGGAGGCGCGGCGCCCGACGGCGGCGTGTTTCGGCGGAGATCGAGGTGGGAGAAGACGGCAACGGTTATCTACGCCTGGGCCGGCTTGGATTAGGGCCTCATGGGCTGGTCCGGGCCGGTAACCACATGGGCCATGCCACAGCGACTGTTGTTGTCTAGGAGGACGCCGCTGTCTACTCAAAAAAAAAAAAGGAGGGCGCCGCTGTGCACTGCCTTCCTCGCTTCCCCCAAATCCGACGCAGTGTAAGGTTCATTTCTCTCAAAAAACAATTTTAAGAGAAACTAAGAAAATAGTGAAATTCTGATAGAGTAGGAAAATTAAGAAATTCTCGTTTTTTTACACGCTTGGACGAAGTAACGCAGTGTAAGGTTACCGAAAAAGGGTTTACCCCCGCTTTGTATTTCAAAGCAACCAACCAACATTGTACATATCGCGACGCTGGGGCGAGCAGCACAACAAGCCCAAAGAAAGAAAAGAAGAAGAAACAAATGCCAACAACGGCAGCTCGACAAAGCGCGGAAGGCCCGCCACCCCTGCGCCCTCCGGAAACATCCCACCACAGCCCGAGGCTCCGAGTGCCGCGTACCAAGCAGCACCTCCAAGAAGGTATGCGACGCCGACGACGCTGCTGCCCGGACGAGTCCTAGGGTTTCCCCCGGTAAGCGGAGGGAGGTGGGGGATGGCTACCACCGACGCCCTTCAAGAAGGAATGGTGGCACCCGCCGGTGTCACCGCATCGGAGCCGGACGAACCGGCAAGGATTTCTCCCGCGCACCAAACACCACCGCCCATCCGGAGCCTACCATCCAAACACGCAGTGTAAGGTTCCGGTTAATAGAAAATCTCCAGGCTAACTGACCCGTCCTGAAGAGGTGTCCACACATGTTTTTGTCTACTATAAAATGATAAAGGTCTGTACATTTTTCTCAAGATTTGTTTTCCCCTCTGTTTGCCCTCTGTTCCATCCCAACATACTGTGAGTTAGTGCCAGCAGATGTGTCTCTTTGCCATCATTCATGTTATTGACGGGCAAGTGTGAGCAATCATTGGTTACTGTTGTGTAAAACTTATTTAATTCCATGCTTAAAATGATTGAGCATTTTATTTGTTTAAAGAAACATCTTAGACAGTACCATTCACACTCGATATCTTCTGTTGCCTCTGTTAAGTTCTGGCTGCTAGCTAGACTTCTTTCTTTATCATAGCGATGTTGATTTTTGTCAGAAAATGCATGATCACTTCCAAGTTCCAACAATCGATTCATATCATCTCGTTACTATGCAGCTTGCTGATTCTTCAGAGGGAGCACAGACAGACACTGACTAGAATGCGTGTTGTATTTGATATCCTGAGATAAAGAACTTACAACCGACCGGTATAGGCAAGTTTTCTGCTTTTTTTCTGTGGTGTCTGTGTAAATGTCTTAAATAGGACCAAGCGCTCTTTGCCGAAACTACACCATTAGATGTGCTTAGAATTTGCCTCAATGTATTAGATTCAGGATGTTGAGTGTTCATTGGTAGTGAGATCACACTCTTTGTTCACTGCGACACATATATGTCTGCTTGTGTGTTCAGCAACGATCCATGCGTGTCCCAGTGTTGCCGAGTAGAAACTGCGACAATTTGTAATACAGATGTTCTATACATATCCTTTCCCCCCTAGCAATTGTAGCATCTAAACAATTATCAGCCTTTATACAGTAGCAGTTCAATGTCTGCAGTCAGAAGGCCAACTGTTTGAAATTTTAATAGTTCAAAATTGGGTGAAAATGGCTTACCTGAGGCATTTGAATTGTTCCACTTGAACTTATCCGGATCAGGCGCTTTGCACATCCGAGAGTTGCATTACAAGTTCGCAAATTGTTGCGAGTTACCGATGCAAGGGTTCCCCTCTGCTTGCTTGCTGTTCCACGGAAATGCTGCCGTTTCAAGAACAAGGATGCCGGCAAGTTCTTGGACGGTATCTCTGTCAGCGACAAGGGCGGGCGCCATCAAGGGGGGAGCAGTGTGCTCTGTTTTCCTGCATAGCCAGTGGCAGAAAGACCGCCACGGAGAAGAGCGATGTTTCTGTCTGCGGTATCTTCAGGTTGGAATTTCTAATTTTTGCTGCATGTTTTGGTTCAGCCTAACACAAATCTTATATTCCTGATGATTTGGTCAGCTGAAAACCGCTTTGTTGGGCGCCTTTGCCGTGTATTATCAGATCAGCCCACTGAATTTAAGGGAGCTAGTTAAGTGCAGTCCGTGTGTGATGCTCACCGCAGCAGTTGCAAGTTTTGAAGTGTCATTTTCTCCACCGTGAGGCCCCGCACCGCCAAGCTAGCCCGCCTCCCACCACTGCCGGAAAGTAGAAGTCGAGACTGTTATGGGAGGAGCAGACTGGGACTCTCCCGCAGAGGTGAAGAGTCAAGCACCCACAAAGCCATGCGCTGGTTACAGCAGACGACATGTCGACGACCAACTGCGACGGCAACCTCGCCGCCCACACGACCCAAGGTCAATGCAGTCGAAGCTGCCAAGCTCTCGAGGCCGCCGCCCCGACATCCACCGCTCCGTCGCGCCCGGCGCACTCAACCGGCACCGCCTTCCGGGGCCGCCGCCCCGACATGCCACCGCTCGCCTCGAGCCGCAACGCCGCACGACCCAGCTGCCCGCAGCCCACGCTGCTCAGAGTAACCGCTCGCAGACCACGGACGTCGCACCACATCCGGGGCCGCCGCCCCGACATACCGTCCAACCGTCCCCGCTAGGACGCGTCGATCGAGCCGACCACCCTACTGCCCATGCAGCCGAAGGTTGCCACCCAAGCCATGCCGAACAGCAACCCTACCTCATGGAGTTGCCGCCGCACCGCTGCCCGAGACCGCCGTCTCGGCGCACAACAAGGATCCGGGGCCGCTGCCCCGGCGTACCCCACCCATGACGATGGGAGAACACCACACGACCGCCATAGGCCACACGACCGCCATAGGCCAACCCTCCAAGGCGACGCCTCCAAGGAGGTCACGACGTAGACGCCGCCGCCGCCCACTCCGAAGAAACGGAGTTTGAATTTTCACCCGGAGAGTCCAAGCACCACACGAGGAGGGAGAGGAAAGGATCTCCGGGGCAACGCCCCCAAGGAGGTAACGACGCCCACAGGCGCCGCCGCTGCAAAAAGGCTTTCGCCTGAGATCCTCCTCTCCCGTCGGTGGCCCGCCGTGCAGCACATCCACCATCGCCAGCCGAGTGCAGACCAAAGCAGCAGATTATTTTTGTATCTATAAATGGATTTCTATTCTTATATAAGCAGGATCCAAGTAAGTTTTGGGAATTCTGTTTTTGTCCACCGACAACCGTTTGCTCAGTTCTTTTTCTCATGTCAGTTTTGTAGCAACAACTTCTTGGCAGCACACCTACCTGTTCACGGCCTATCTATAAATGTGTATTTATGTACACTTCTATTCTCTTAGCCTAAAAACGACATTATTCACATATGGATTTGTCTTTTTGATTTCTTAATTTGTATTTCGAATTTTGATCTAAAAATTTTAGTGGTTGTAGAAATATGTGTTGTGTTTTTGATGATTTTTTTGACATATCTAAATTTTTCTGTGAAAGTTTGGGGATCATCCTAAACAATTGAACACACACACACACCAAGCTTTCCCGTTCCTGCCACGAAAACAGTGTTAAAACCCTTGTCATTTGTGACTGGTGTTACGCGAGAGCAGTAGAGGTTGGGGTACGGACGCTGATAAACTGAGCTCCAGATCAAATAAGCTTGAGTGAACAGTAATATTATGAAATTGTTTGTGGAAAAATTTGACAAATGTTTTAATTACTTGCAAAGTTCATCATAGAATGACATTCGTGGAAGTCGTGGAAGAAAACACAAAATCAGCACTCCAAAAATAACTTTCTTGCAGCATCGGTTTTGTTTTTTTGCCACAACTTTCACGAATGTCATTTCATGATGAAACTTTGCAAGCATTGAAAACATTTGTCAACAAAAAAATTCAGAATCATTTATTTATTTTTTTCATTTTTTTTTAAATTTTACTGTTCACTCAAGCTCGTATGAGCTCGAGCTGAGAAGGGCACTTTCGGTGGGATACATCTATCTCTTTTGAGCAATCTTTTTTGGATTACTAAGGCCACCCTTGTAGTAGGATGCCATCTGTTTTGAGTTCTTTAATACTCCGTCGATGGATTTTTACAAACCATTTTACATTTTCAGACAGACCCTGAGGCGAGCTTAGAACAATTCTTTAATTCTTGTTGGTTTCTTCTTTATTATTTATTTATTCAAAGTAAGCATCTTCCATTCGTGGGGCTCTCATACCCATGGGGTTCAGGATGCCATGTCCACAAGGCCCAAGAAGTATCTCTGGATATCTTGTGCCCACTGGCCCTCTGACCTTGTGTCCATGGGCTCGAGGGCATTTTTCACTCTAGACATCCCATGCCCACGGGGTCCGTGACCCTCTGCCCACGGGTTTAGAGTTCATCTCTCGTGTGACCATGTGCCCAAGGTGGCAACCATCATTTTGGGAGGGGGTAATAAGGGCGTGTTCGATACTCCTCCAACTCCCAACTCCTCAAACTCCCAGCCAGGAGTCCAACCGAACGGCTCCACTCCAGGATTTAGACGAGAGAAGCTGGCTAAAAACGTGGTATAAATTTTGTGGAGTCTATGGAGTTGGGAAATCACAGCTCCTCCAAAACTGGGAAGTCAGAGTTGAGGGATAATTACTAGTCCCTGCCACCGCCAAGTGAATCCTTCTCGTACCGGTTCGCTGCCAGTGTCACGAGTCGTCGCTCCCCACACCATGCCCCTCCTGTCCGCCAACAGGCCTTTGGCCCAGTCCATCTTTTCCCAACCCTTTGGATTACCAGCCTGCTCTTGCTGGGCCACAAAGAGACAATTTTTGGGCTTCAGGTTCGCTCCTCGTGCGACCGAGAAGCGGTGACGCCGAACGGATCGATGACTCCAGGATCGCTGGTGAGAAGCTAGCACTGGATTCATAGCGTTGGAGTTGAGGATTTTTCGACCCCTAAATGTCCACCCATCTTTTTTACACTAACCATCATCGATCCTGACACACACACATATGCCCACGTAGCCGCCTCTCCCAAAAAAGCCTAGGGTTTCCTCTGCCGTGTGACGCCCCGGCTTAATCGTGCACTAACCATACACGCAAATGCACGCGATCAAGTCTAAGGACTCACTTGAAGATATCACAACACAACTCTAAAACATAAATAAAGTCATACAAGCTTCATATTACAAGCCAGGGGCCTCGAGGGCTCGAATACATAAGCTCGCATACAAGCGTCAGCGGAAGAATCAGATATCTGAGTACAGATATAAAAGAAAGACTGATAAGCCTTTAAGAAGGCGGGGCAAAAGAAAACACTTCGATCGAAAAGGCGCAGGCCTCCTGCCTGGGACCCTCCGAATCTACTCCTGGTCGTCAACCAGCTCGTAGTAGTAGCCATCCTCGGGGTAGAAGTAGTGATCGTCGACAGGGGCAGCTGACTCCGGGGCTCCGTCATCTGGTTGCATCAAACAGATATGGGGAAAAAGAGGAAGCAAAGCAACCGTGAGTACTCATACGAAGTACTCAGCAAGCAAGGATCTACACTACATATGCAACATTATCAAAGAGAGGCTGTATATGTGGACTGGGCTGCAGAAATGCCAGAATAGAGAGAAGGCCTAGTCCTATCGAAGACTAGCATCTTCAGCGGTCTTGCAGCATTAGAAGAGTGTAGAATAGCACAACATAAAGTAGTAGAAGTGTCATCAACCTCATCCGGAGATCCTTCCTCGACTCCCTGCGAGAAAGCAATCCCAGAGCCATACTATCCATTTCTCATCACAAGTATCCAGCTCTAGTTGTATCGATCGGGATACAACTCCGAGCGTCCGTTACCGAGGATCCGGCTATGCATAGATGTTTTCTTCCCTGCAGGGGTGCACCAACTTACCCACCACGCTCGATTAACTCCGGCCGGGCACACTTTTCTGGGTCATGCCCGGCCTCGGCCGAACGATACGCCGCAACCCGACCTAGGCTTAACAGAGAGGTCAGCACGCCGGACTAACCTATGCCCCCAGGGGTCTTGGGTCATCGCCCCGGACGCTCCTGCACGTTGCGTACACCGCCGGTGAGCAGACCTAGCAACCCCTTAATACAAGCGCGGTTGCGTTTCCAGTCCAACCCAGCGTGTGCCGCTCAGTCACTGACGTCTATTAAGCTTCGGCTGATGCATACGACGCAGAGTGCACATAACTGTTCCCACGTGATGGTTAGTGCTATCGGGCCAAAGGCCCACTCGGATCAAATATCCAAATCGTTAGTGTGTTGGTAGCTTGCGGAAACGAGCAGAGACTCACGATCGATGTGACCCCGTCGCCCCGTCTCGAGGACTTGCGGCAAGGGCTAAGAATGCCCGGCCATGCCTCGTAATTATCTCACGGGCACCCTCCAGGCCAACCCGTCTCTACATTCACTCGCGGGTACCCCTCAGGGTCGACCCGCCTTTCCAAGTAACAGTTGTAAAGTCCAAATATTCGTGTGTCCATAACATCAAGGAATCCGAGGTATCACCCTCGTTGGATTCCTACTCGATGTATCTGTCAAGGTGAACTCGGAGGAATCACCCTCGATGGGTTCACACTTGAGGTGTTGCACGACAGCGTCGTTATCGGGAGTGGTGAAGGAGGAATCACCCTCGATGACCACGACCGAATAGCTACTCTGCAGAGTTAACATCAGAAGTGCTAAACGAGGTATCACCCTCGGCACTCGATAGTAACGCTGCAGTGTCGTACAACTAAGGGGGGTGGTGTGCGGTGCCGGGGCCTGGTTATCGACCACGTTGGTCGAGTCATCTGATAATCCAGCGGGGGCAACTGGGACAAACTGGGGTCTCTGGTGGGTCTCTATCCAGCCTATACTAAGCAGTTTAGGATAAGCAGGTAGGTATCAAAAACAATTATAAAAATAGGCTATGCATCAGAAATATGATAAGCAGTAGCAGCAACAATTTCTAATGCAAGCATAAGAGAGAAAGAATAGGCGATACCGGTATGTTCAAAAGGGGTGCTTGCCTGGAAGCTCTGCGGCAAGAGAAGGGTCGTCAACGGCGTAGTCGAACTCCGGAGCTGCGTCGGTCTCAGGGACTACGTCGGTGTCGGGGTCTACCAAGAGAGAAGAGGGGGAGGAAACAGATAAATACACAGCAAACATATGCAACACAGAGCATGCTATGCTAACGTGCAATGCAGGGTTACCTAAAGACATGTCTAAATCATTTTAGTTATTTTAGGATTAAAGTTGAATTTATTAACCGGTGTATATGCACTATTCATATACCAGAAACAGGCTAAAAGTTGCGGGTTCACCTACTTAGAGGGTCCCGACACGGAAACAGATGACACGGTCGGATTCGCCTCGTCATTCTGAGCAACTTTCATGTATAAAGTTTTTTGATATGATCTATGATTTAATTTCTACGAATTTTCAAAGATTTTAGACATTTTCTTGAATTTATTTTATTTATCTAATTCAACATTATCCAGAATAGTGCTTGGTGACATCAGCATGAGGTCATGATGATGTCAGTGATCAACAGTCGGCTGGTCAGGTCAAACCTGACATGTGGGTCCCACATGTCAGTGGCTCAGTTAATTAAACAGGGTTAATTTTAACTAAATGTGTTAATTAGCTAGTGGGACCTACTGTCAGTGTCAGATTAATTAACTAATTAATTAAATTAACCTAAAACATTAATTAGGCTGGTGGGACCCGCATGTCAGTGACTGGGCCAGCCCAGTCAGCACTGTTGACTGGGTCAACCCAGTCAACGGGGCATGTGGGGCCCGCTGGCAGTGACCCTGGGGGTGGCCCCAGGTCAGCCAGCTCAGCGGCGGCCGGCGGCACAACGCCGACGACCTGCAGACGCGGCGGAGGGCCTTGGTCCTCGTCGAAAAACGCCTACAGGGCGTCATTGGCGCGCGGCTAGGCTCGTTCGAACGAGTCGAACGAGCCGCGTCAAGTGATGGTAGTGGCGCAGCCAGACTTGGCCGGATTCGACGCCGGCGACGAGCGGAGGCGGCGGTGCGTATGAGAGCTCTACGGGATCAGTGCTACGGCGTGCGGCAGCTCGAACGGATGGCCTAGGCGAGCCCTATGCGGTGTGGCGAGTGCGTTGGACACGGCCCCGCAACCGTTGGGTCACCGGAGACTCGCCGGCGATGAGCTAAGCGGCGACGAGCTCGGGCGCAAGTGAAGCGGCAGCTACGGCCGGCTAACGACGACGTGAGAGGGAAGGGGAGAGGCAGCGGCTCACCGTGTGGCTATGGAAAGCCGGCGACAGGTTAGTAGCAGCAGAGGTGAGCGCAGTCGCCGGAGATCGCCGGAGTCCGAGAAGGAGAGGGGCGGCTTGATTCGGGCGATGCAGAGCTCGTCTGCTTGCACGCGTGGACGAGGACGGGGTAGTCGACGACGGTGCAGACGATGGACAGGTCGGCGATGCGAGGCGAGGTCGGTGGCCGTGGGCTCGACGGCGTGCGGCGGCGGGCGCGTTCGGTGGGGCGAGAGAGAGCTCGAGGGAGAGGCGAGGAGGTGAGGGGAGAGTGGCGAGGCGTCCAGGGGGGAGGGATAGGGCTCGCCCTTATCCCCTCCGCGTCGGTGGCGTCGCGCTGTCGGCGTTTGGCCGGCGCGCGCCGGTGAGGCCACTGGCGCGGCGACAACGCGATGGAGAGAGAGGGAAGGAGGGAGAAGGTGGGCCTGGTGGGCTGGGCTGAGTGTACTGTGCACTTAGGCCCAGTCCCCAGCAGTAGTCTAGGCCTTTTTCTATTTTCTTTTGTGTTTTATGTACTCTTTTCTATTTTGTAAATTGTTAGGCCACTTAATGACTTTTGTAAAATAGTGAGTTATGCCACATAAGGATGTTATAATATTTAGCACTGCCAGAAATTATTTTGGTGAACAAATAATTTCATTTGAATTTTTAAATAATGAATTAGCACTTTAAATTTCTGTTTTGATGCTGTTTCATGTTGTTTGAGTCACACAATGAATTCAGGTGATGTTGTTTTTCTAACAATATTTGTTTTCGAATATTTGCTGAATGATGAACTTTTTCCGGCAACTTTTGTGCAACTTGAAATTTCACTTTGAATTTGAATAGAATTCAGAGAAGGAATTTGGAATGAGATATTATCCCAACATGATTATCATTGCCAATCACAGTAGCTTAGCATCATCATGATGGATTACTGTAGCACCATTACATAGGGGTGTTACATGCCTCCTGCCGGCGCTGTCGCTGGTCCGCCTCGTCTCGGGTGGCCTTATGGCCCTGGTAGCGTGGTGGATCCCGGCCCTTGCCGACTGGAGGGCTCCATCTTTAGATGTTCTTTCGAGTTTTGTTAGAGTTTGTGTTTTGCTCAGGAAGACAAGACGGTAGCGCCTCCCTGAAGATGGAATAAGATTCTCCCCATCTAGCCCCCGTCCCGGTGGCGCGTCTAGCATCGTCGCTGGGCGTGTGGAGATGTGTCTCCGGCGGATCTGTCCTTGGGATTTGCTCGGATATGGTCGTAGTTCGTCTACGTTTGTGCATCTTCAAGTTGGATACTTTCGATTTACGCTACTCTTCAACGGCGGAGGTTGTTGTTCTGGTCCTATGGGGCCTTAGCTCGACGACTTCCCGACTGTCTACTACGACAAGTTTTGCCCGGCTCCAGCAGGGGGGGGGGGGGGATGACGGCGGCGCGTCTTCGACTCGCTTCAGTGCTTGTAGTCGTCGGTAGGAGATCTATGGATCTGGATGTAATTTTTATTATTTCTGTTGTTCTTTATACTGTCGTGATTGAGTTTGAATAAATCGGAAGTTTTCTCGCAAAAATAAATAAATAAACATAGTCTTTTATTTTGAGTTTCTCTGGTATTACCAACACCCTAAAAGCTTAAATCCCTCCACTCAATCTTCGCCGAACTTTGAGAAATGGAAGAGAATCATCTGATTCACACTTTTACCAAACCAATTTGTGATCCCCATACTTGTTCATCACCAATACTTGTCACTCTTGGAGATTTTTTTATGCGGTAGGAACCAATCCCGAAAGTTTCCTTGCGTGTGGTGTGCTCTACGAAAGTTTGTAAAGGCCCGATGGTCGCTTTCAAGACCAACCACGAGTGATTTGAGGCTTTCCGTCGAGGGTGACTCAAAGGAAGAACAAGGTGAGTCACAAAGTGGCATTCAGGAGCTTTGGCTTTCGCACCTCTTCAATGAAGATTTGCACTCCATCAAGAACGTGAACTTTGCGACACATCCACGTCTCCGACTTCTGTGGTTCATCCTTTCCGACTTTGGGATTTTTACCTGAACGGACGAAATATCGTCTGGTTTATGTAAATTATGTCAAACCTATATAATTGTTGATCTGGTTTAAATTTTGTTTGTATCACGGGCAGAGGTTTGGGGCAAGCGTTGGATGGTCGGCTCGCGGACATAATGTCCGTTTTGAGGGCCGACGTTAAATGGATGTATTCTCTTTTAAAGCCGGACCAAATTATGTCGAAAAATTAAGAAATCTATACTACAGAGACCTGCTTTTTTTGTCACCGACAACAATTTTAAACAGGCTAATACTCCCTCCATCCCTAAATAAATGTCTCAGGCTTAGTACAACTTTGTATTAAAATTAGTATAAAGTTGAGACACTTATTTTAGGACGGAGCTTATATAGTAGTACAGTACCAGCTAAATTCCTCGTGGGGTCGTTGAGCACATGCACACCAGCTTCTAGGCCCTTCGGGACCTCCCCTGGAAGCTTTTCTGGAAAGGGCGTTTCGGTCAGAAACAGGCTGTGGGGAGGAGGTGTGCCGTCACGTCGGCCCGCTCCTCAACGCGATAAAGTACCACTCACTCCTATTCCCACCCCCATCCCCACCCCACCGGACCCGACGGACGGAATCACGGCGCGCCTCCGTGTCTAGTCGCAGCCCACCACCTGTCCTCTGCCCGCTGTCCGCCTCCCCGCCCCAGATCTCCAGCTTCCCCCACCTCCCAAGCTGTTCCGTGGCCACAGAGTGTCGGCGGGGGACGAAATGGCGGCGCTTGCTGGCTGCGCCCTGCTGCTCGCGGCGGCGCTGCTCCTCTCCGCGCCGGCCGCCACAGGTGCGGCTCCCCTCCTCTGTCCTTCGATTCGGCTCTGCTCGCGCGCGTGCGGGTGGTGGATGCCTGCCGCTCCCGTCTCGTCGGTCCTGTCGGTGTCTGTCCCGCTGGGTTACTAATTCTGCTCGTTTCTTCCACGCTGCTGCTATCTTGAGCTTCAAGCGTCCTTCCGCACCACGCTGCTGCTATCTTGAGCTTCAGGCTTCGAGCTGATTCTCAAGCGGATTAGTTATAGTTAGCTAAAACATCCTTGCGCCGAGCTCTGATCTGCTCTGTTCACAGCTGAAGCGAAATACAGTAGTTGGTTAAAACATCTCAGTCAAGTGTGTTTGATGTGCTGCTAGATTAAAAGAGCTTAAGCTGCGGTGTGGAATAGATCCTGCTACTGTCTTGAGCTTCAAGCTGATTCTTAAGCGAATTAGTTAGTTGAAACATCCTCGCGCCGAGGTCTGATCTGATCTGTTCGCAACTGAAGTGAATTAGTTAGTTAGTTAGCTAGAACGTCTCAGTCAACTGCGTTTGTTGTGCTGGTAAAAGAACCTAATTTGCAGGATACATCCTGCAGATTGGAATAAGTATGTGTTCGTTGTGCATCTGGCGTGCCAATTAACCTTCTTACTTCCTTCTTGTTCTCGCAGAGGCGTACGATTCGCTAGATCCGAACGGGAACATCACCATAAAATGGGATATCATGTCGTGGACTGCTGATGGCTATGTTGTGAGTAGCACCTCAACATCTGTCTGTCTGTGTCTCTCATGGCAACCTATGAATTAGGCCATCGTTTTTTTACTGAGGGTTTTGGCGTTTTGGAGGCCTTTATTTTTGAAAAATTCAAATTCAAACTTTTATGGTTAAAAAAATTCTGAAAAAAAATATGCTTGTATGTAAGGATGTAACCCACATGTGTGTAAAAATTCATGATGAAATACCTTGAGTTGCGACCTGTACAAAAAAGACAAATTCATGGCCTGGGAGGATGAATAGTATCATGTGTTAAACAGCCCCAGATTTGTCTTTTTTGCACAGCCCTCATTTCAATGTATTTTGAACTGAAAATTTACACACATGTGTGTTATGCCTTCATGTATATCTGTATTTTTTTTCAGAATTTTTTGAAATGTAAAAATATGAATTTCGATGAAATTTCAAATTTGAATTTGGAGGCCTCACTGGAGGCCGAGCTCCAAAAGGGATTTCCGGGCCAGTGATCGGCTACATACCAACTCTGCTGCAAACAATATATATAGTGGACTACTGGACTCAAGTGCCATGGATATCTGCTCACCCTGTACCTATATGTATCATGATTTTCTTCTTCTTCTTCCAAACTTGTCATGTGCAGGCAATGGTCACAATATACAACTACCAGCAGTTCCGGCACATATCTGCGCCCGGGTGGCAGCTGGGGTGGACGTGGGCCAAGAAGGAGGTCATCTGGTCCATGGTGGGGGCTCAGACCACCGAGCAGGGCGACTGCTCCAAGTTCAAGACCAACCCTCCCCATTGCTGCAAGAGAGATCCGACCGTCATCGATCTTCTCCCGGGAACACCGTACAAAGACCAAGTCGGCAACTGCTGCAAGGGAGGAGTTGTAAGTACGTTTAACCAGGACCCAGCAAATGCTGCCTCCTCCTTCCAGATCAGTGTAGGTCTTTCTGGGACTACCAATAAGACGGTTAAGCTGCCCAAAAACTTCACTCTTAAGACCCCTGGTCCGGGCTACACATGCGGCCGTGCTACTGTTGGCAGGCCTACCAAGTTTCCCTCCCCGGATCGGCGCAGGACGACCCAAGCTCTTAGTAAGTTTTCCACTTATTTTGTACAAAAGCGTTGGCAAGCTAAACATATTGTAATACGTACTAGTTTACCATGTTTCTGCTCCGTAATACTCATGAATGAATGCTATGTTATAGTAATATTTGTAGGATTAGTAAAAGGATTCAAACCATTGAAATGAGAAGTGATCCATTCTCTAAGGGAGATGAGTCATGTTCATCACCTAGGATCAAAGTTAGCTGATATTTACTTGAAAACAAGTCGCCTAATGTAGCCTATTTTGGCCAGTCTTGTTCTCTTGCAAATATTGCATGTCTAATGCAGGAAGCATCGGATTGGTTCCAATCTTTTCAATGTTTTGTTGCTGATAATTTCGTTGTTGTTGTTGCTGTTAATTTTCCTTATTAAGTGGGGTTCTAACAAAGTAATTCTCTATTCACAGTGACATGGAATGTAACCTGCACCTACTCCCAGTTTCTTGCTCAGAAGACCCCAACCTGCTGTGTAGCTCTCTCGTCGTTTTATAATAACACTATTGTGAGCTGCCCAACATGCTCCTGCGGCTGCCAAAACAATAATACTCATCCAGGAAGCTGTGTAAAGTGAGTTAGCAAATTGTTCACTCTTTACCACCTATTAAGGTTGCAATTTTCCGCAAAATTCCTTATGAATCCCATGCACTTTGCAGTGCCAACTCACCTTATTTACAGTCTGCCATCGATGGCCCTGGCAAATACACCGGCCAGCCTCTTGTCCAGTGCACTTCCCACATGTGCCCGGTGAAAGTGCACTGGCATGTGAAGCTCAACTACAAGGACTACTGGAGAGTCAAAGTAACCATCACAAACTTCAACTACCGCATGAATTACACAGACTGGAACCTGGTTGTCCAGCATCCCAACTTCAATAACATCACAAAGCTGTTCAGCTTCAACTACAAGCCGCTCTCCCCGTACGGAGGCCGTATAAGTAAGTTAATTAGTTGCCTTGTGAGCTGTGTGGGTTTAACTGGTTTCTGAGCTGAAACCCTCCTGTCTGATGATGGACTTTAATTGCTCCCTGCGTTTTCAGACGACAGCGCGATGTTCTGGGGGATGAAGTTCTACAATGATCTGCTCAATCAAGCTGGTCCGTTCGGAAACGCGCAGACGGAAATTCTTCTGCAGAAGGACCCAGAGACCTTCACCTTCGAAAAGGGTTGGGCCTTCCCGCGGCGCGTGTACTTCAACGGCGACAACTGCGTCATGCCGCCCCCCGACGCCTATCCGTGGCTGCCTAACGCGAGCCCTCCGATGAAGCAACCGTGGACGCTCGAGCTCTTGGTGTTCTGGACTGCGTTGGCCACCCTGCTGGCCTATTATGTGTGATGAACGATGTCGGCGAGCTTCTGTCGGGTTCCACGAGGCGCGCGGCGAAGGGTCGTCTGTTCATTCGGTGCCACAGTTGCATATAAGAGATGGGGTGAGGAAAGCTGATGATTTGTGTATATGTCTTCTGCTAAGTTAAATAGGGCCAGAAATGTAGTGGCCGCGAAGCTTTGGTGAACTGATTAATTGAATTGTATGGCTGTAGTCAATTAAATGTATGAGGTACATAATAATGTTTGTGTGAAATGGAGGGGATGGTGTTGGTCAGATGATCTAGCAATTGTTTTGCTGACCCCTCTGTTGTTGCTGGAAGCAAGTTGCTGAGCTGATCCATTTTGATCTTCAGTGCTAGTTAGAGACAACATGAATCAGAAGATTTTGTACAACTCCGCATCTGTTGTTCACTCGCTCATCACTACTCTTTCAATAAAGGGCGTTTTATTAACTCAAAATGTATGTAGTATTAAGCGGATACAAAGCATACTCAGCAACACCCACTGCTAAACGGGTCTTAGTTAAAATTCACTTAAACATTCTTTGCTTCTAGCAACATATATTTCTTTTTCTTTCCTAACCAACGTGAACTTAATGAAGAAGCGACTAGATCTTTTTGTGCTAGATTCGGGCAGATCCCTAACTGGAACAAATATGTGGTATCCTTTTTAGTAAAGGTGTAGACAGATTCGGGCAGATCCCTAACTGGAACAAATATGTGGTATCCTTTTTAGTAAAGGTGTAGACATCAACATCCAGCCAGCAATCAAAAACATCTTCCTTGTTTCTTTCATGGATAACAACTTTATTCATCTTGGGCATCCTTGATAGGGGAAATATCAGGTGCTCTCGAGGCTTAGATAGGGGAAGTATCAGGTGCTTCCGAGGCTTAGATGATACCGTGCTACGGGCTTCTGCGAGCCATTGGATCTCAGACCCGACGGCTCCCGGGAGCTCTTGAATGTTTTACAAAAAAGCCTTCGAAGACTCTTGAAATTGTGCGCAGACAGAAGCTCCTCAGATGCCGTCCGATCTAAGATTCAATGCCCCAAAAGCTCGTATAACGATAGCATATAAGCCTCGAGCACCTGAAACTCCGAGCTAAAGATAGATGCTCTGCCTGTAATTTTATTGTTGATAAATTTAAAGCCAAGCTTCCTGACTATAAAGCCAACAATCTCTCTCATGCTGGTAGGCTCACTCTTATAAACTCGGTCTTTGCCTCAATACCTATTTATTACATGTCCAATATTCTTTTCCCCAAAAAATCTTGGCCAAACAGACTGCGATCATTAGGAATTTTTGGTGGATGTAAGTTAGGGAGGAAACCAATGAAAGAGCCCTTTGTCTCGGAGTCTGAAATGTTGGAAGTAAACCAAACGTCTGGTCTGACTACATGTGTGTGTACGTGTTCAACAGTGCACCAATTAGTAATCTTGTAGGATTAATATTCTTGGCTTTATTTCGAAAAGGAGGATTACTCCCGGCCTCTGCATCTCATGATGCAAACATCTATTTTATTAACTATAGTGCCAAGTTGCACCTAATATCCATAACCTTCTTGTGGTCCGCATGGCTGAGTAAGGACCACGCACAGATCCAAGCAGATGCCCTGAAGATAACCTGCAAAATATTTGTGATATCTTGTCTGTTAAAGGCGAAATCATTACGACAATTTCATATGAGCCAAAGTAATGCACACACTCCTACTCGAGTATGTGTCGCAGTCTTAGCTCTACCCCATTTAACCATGTCCCAAATAAACTGAATAAAGTGCTAGGGGGAGAGATATTAAAAGAAGCATGAATGGTGCGCCATAATAACTTTGCTAGTGGGCATTGGATAAAAAGATGGTGTATTGATTCTTCCTTATCACAAAAACAACACCGCTGACTACCCTCCCAGCTACGCTTTGCCAGGTTATCCTTCATTAAAATTACTTTTTTATGTACAAACCACATAAAGACCTTAATTTTTAACGACACCTTAACTTTCCAGATATGAAGAGATCTTGGGATAGAACCGGTGTTTATTAAATCTGTATACATGGATTTAACCGAGAATACATCTGACATGGACAATCTCCAATGCAAGGTATCTGGTGCATCAGAGAGGTTAATTCCCATCAACCTACGCACAAGATGCGGCCACCAATCCCATCTTTCCCCCACCAGCACTCGCCTAAACTGAATATTAAGAGGAACCGTCCCTAGCACCGTACTAACGAAGCCATCCTTCCTTTGTGCAATGTTATAAAGAGAAGGATACTGTAAGGCTAGTGGTGCGTCTCCCAGCCAAGTATCTTCCCAAAATCTAGTACCATTTCAATTCCCAACTAAGAATTTCCTCCTGTTAAAGTCCGCCTTTGTTCTCATTAGCCCCTTCCAAAACGGAGAATCGTTTGGCTGAGCCGCGGCCTGTGCCAGAGTCTTCGAGTGTAGATACTTGTCATGCAACAACTATATCCACACTCCTTTCGTTTCCATCGATAATCGATATAGCCACTTGCTAAGAAGACACCTATTCTTCACTTCAAGATTTTCAATTCCTAAGCCACCTTGGTCCTTCGGTACAGATGATGTTCCATTTGGCCAATCTATATTTCATTTTGTTTTCATCAATTTGCCAAAAGAATCAAGATCGATAAAAATCCAATCATTTACGTACCCCTACAGGTATCTCAAAGAAGGATAGGAGGAACATCGACAATGCTTGTCAACACCGAACTAATAAGAATTAACCTTCCCGCATAAGACATAAACTTGCCCTTCCAGCAACTTAATTTCTTTTCAAATCGATCCTCAATACGCTTCCATTCTTTGTTGGCCAGTCTACGATGATGAATTGGAATTCCTAGATATCTAAGAGGCAGGGATCTCAACTCACATACGAACAATTATCTATAATTTTCCAGTTCTTCCTTGGCGCATCCAAAGCAGAACAACTCACTTTTATTAAAATTAATTTTCAGACCGGACAATTGCTTGTAGAGACATAAGACCAATTTCATATTTCTCGCCTTTGCCAAATCATGTTCCATGAAAATGATAGTGTCATCCGCATAATGTAGAATGGAAACCTCACCATCCACTAGATACGGGATTAGGCCACCTACCTGGCCGTCCTCCTGAGCCCTATTAACGAGGAAGGCCAGCATATCAGCGACAACATTAAACAGGATAGGAGACATCGGATCCCCCTGTCTCAAACCATTTTGCGTCTAAAAATAATGACATGTGTCGTCATTAACCTTGATCCCTGCAGTGCCTTCCTGTACAAAGGATTCATCATGCTTCCTCCTGGCTGAATCAAAACCCTTCATACGCAAGACTTGTTGTAAAAATGTCCACTTGAATTTATCGTATGCCTTCTGGAAATCCCATGCACTTTGCAGTGCCAACTCACCTTATTTACAGTCTGCCATCGATGGCCCTGGCAAATACACCGGCCAGCCTCTTGTCCAGTGCACTTCCCACATGTGCCCGGTGAAAGTGCACTGGCATGTGAAGCTCAACTACAAGGACTACTGGAGAGTCAAAGTAACCATCACAAACTTCAACTACCGCATGAATTACACAGACTGGAACCTGGTTGTCCAGCATCCCAACTTCAATAACATCACAAAGCTGTTCAGCTTCAACTACAAGCCGCTCTCCCCGTACGGAGGCCGTATAAGTAAGTTAATTAGTTGCCTTGTGAGCTGTGTGGGTTTAACTGGTTTCTGAGCTGAAACCCTCCTGTCTGATGATGGACTTTAATTGCTCCCTGCGTTTTCAGACGACAGCGCGATGTTCTGGGGGATGAAGTTCTACAATGATCTGCTCAATCAAGCTGGTCCGTTTGGAAACGCGCAGACAGAAATTCTTCTGCAGAAGGACCCGGAGACCTTCACCTTCGAAAAGGGTTGGGCCTTCCCGCGGCGCGTGTACTTCAACGGCGACAACTGCGTCATGCCGCCCCCCGACGCCTATCCGTGGCTGCCTAACGCGAGCCCTCTGATGAAGCAACCGTGGACGCTCGAGCTCTTGGTGTTCTGGACCGCGTTGGCCACCCTGCTGGCCTATTATGTCTGATGAACGATGTCGGCGAGCTTCTGTCGGGTTCCACGAGGCGCGCGGCGAAGGGTCGTCTGTTCATTCGGTGCCACAGTTGCATATAAGAGATGGGGTGAGGAAAGCTGATGATTTGTGTATATGTCTTCTGCTAAGTTAAATAGGGCCAGAAATGTAGTGGCCGCGAAGCTTTGGTGAACTGATTAATTGAATTGTATGGCTGTAGTAAATTAAATGTATGAGTTACATAATAATGTTTGTGTGAAATGGAGGGGATGCTGTTGGTCGAGGTGATCTAACATTGTTTTTTTGACCCCTCTGCTGTTGCTAGAAGCAAGTTGTTGGCCGAGCTGATCATTTTAATCTTCAGTGATAGCTAGATATAACTGTTGAAGTGTATATGTGGATTGCCTAGTCTTTCTTATCAGTTTAGACTTTTGGTTGCGTTGGCTAGTGCATGAAGCTTAACATGATATCGGAGCTAAGCTCTTAAGTTCAAATCCTGGCTTTTGCAATTTACCTTTAAAAATGTTGTTGACCCCTGGTTCCACTCTCACTTGCTTATACTCCCTTTGTCCCAAATTATTTATCATAGAAATGGATAAAAATAAATGTATCTAGAATTAAAAATTATATCTAGATAGACAAGTAATTCGGGACGGAGAGAGTATATACTAAGAGGGTCTCAGCTGAAATTTACTTCAACATTCTTTTGTTGTAGGAATATTTGTTTATTTTTTTGCTTTCCTAACCAATGTGAACTGGAGTGAACTTCTGTACTTGAGTAGTCAAAGTACTACTGGATTTGCTACTATAGGAAAAGCTTCTGCCGTTCTTGATTTTCTGCCGTGTGCCGATAACAGAGATTCAGTCAATTAAATTTTTCTTATCATCCCGCGCAACGGAAAATTATTGAATGGGACAGGTAAAAAGCTTTGAAGGACAAAGACGTCAAAACTTTATATGAAGTACTTAGCCTAAACTGCACTATTTATGAAGGAAGTGAAGGGGCTAATGCAGGCTTTAACGCTAGGTATTCAAACTCATCGTGGAAGAATAGAAAGCGTACCTCAGAGATCACAAAACTAGTAGCACTCCTATTATGTACGGCAAAAGGGCATGATTGAAAGTAAGGCTTCTCTATCTGCACAAGGTAGGAACTTGAAAACTGCAATCATACTTTTTTGTGTGTGGGTCGACTGACGGCACTAGAAAAAATAAATCTCGCATGGATGTCAATGTCATACTGACAGGTACTCGGTGTAGACGGAGAATTAGGCAAACTCGTACGTTTTATTGGGTTTCTTCTGGATCCAAAGACAAAATAGCACCAATTTGATGGTATTTTCATTTTCATTCTTTTGAAAGGAAAATGATATGCTCATCTGCAACTTGTTTGGGGTACGGAACGATGGGCACTACATAGATCTCTGTTAGTCTTGTATAAAACTTCCTGAGGTTACATACCCTAAATCTACATGCAATGGTAGTGATCTAACAAGAGGGACTAGTTAATATCCTTCGAAGCAGAGATACTGAAACAATATAACAACGTTGGTATGAAACATTTCACAATAAATAGAGCAATAGAAAATCCTAGAAACAGTTTAGGGTTTACCTTCGGAATTGGAAGGACGGTGTATCCAAGCCCGACCTCTGAAACATCCTCTTCCGAATTTCAGATATCAGACAACATATGCTGCCCATGTCCTCTGTAGCTGGTATATATACACATGATAAGTCGAAGATAGAGTGCAATGGAAGATTGGGGAGATGATGGTTCACCCGTAGATGTTGTTTTGTTGGCTGGTTGCAGTTGCAAGCAAACCCCAAGTTGATGCCCAGCACCACCTTCCACATGTTGGTTTATGGCATGAGACCTCTGTAGAATACACTATCAGCCCAAGCCCAAACGATCATCAACGTGTCCAAGTGATGTTACTGGCTTCAATGGTTCATTGTCATGGTATAGAGTGCTTTTCTTGTATACCATTGCTTTGTATATTCCCATTTTCCCCCCCCCCCCCCCCCCCCCCCCCCCGGGTGATTAGTGAACTGACAGTCCTTCCAGGCTGCATATTTTATTCAGTCAAAGCATGAAATGCTAGAGCAACTCAATACAAACTTAGCTCAGGACCAGGCAAGAATGAAGCGATATGCCGATTTAAAATTAAGTTGCATAGCAAATATTATGGACCTTTCCAAGTCCTAGAGTGGGTGCCACTCGAGCTTACAAGTTACTACCGCCATAAGGTCAAAATTCACCATCTGTACCATGTGAGCCGGTTAAACTGCACATTCACTACAACAGGAACCCCCCTTCAGCAATGCATCGATATGTTTCCTTTTGTCCATATAAGCATTGCTAAGGGCTACACCAACGGATTATTATGTGTTGCCGTTGGCGGTGTTGGAAGGGTCTACAACAACGTATATAGATTCATTGGTAATCTGAAGAACAATGCGTTGCAAGCCAACAACAGATTCAGCCAATGCTTCTATGCGTTGCTATTTGCACAAATAGAATAACCTCCATATATAATTATTTATCTCTAGTCCTAATGTCTGAGTTGGTGAATAGTCTCCACGGTTTATTTTCGTCCCACCACTTTCAACCGTTTTTTTTCGTCCCCCCTACCATCACCCCACCGGTTTATTTTCGCCTCAACTCTCGCAGAATGAAAAAAAATCTAAACGGATCAAGATTTTCCATGTTGACGCATGTTATTTAGTAATGCCTTTATGTGAAAGAATCAATCATGATCAGACTCTAAAGATCAAATTTAAATTAATTAATCTTATCATAAATAGCTCAATCACATTAACCTCTACTCCTAACAGAGGAGTTGGTAGTCTCCGTTTCATGGGTTTTTTTTTTCATCTCACCCCTCACTTTCGTTGATTTTTTTCGCCTCTGCCCCCGCACGTAACCAAAAAAATCTGGTTGTTTCCTACATCGATTGTGGATGCCCCAGCCGCCATAGCGGAGCTCGTCGCCGCCGCCGAGATCCAAGAGTAGCCTCTGCCGCCGAGGCCCGGCTGAGACGCGCCAAGGCATCGCCCAAGCCCGAGACTCCGGTCAATCTAACTCGGCGCGACTCCGCCATGTCGGTGAGTACCCCTCGGTTCAGATCTTGATTCGCCCCCACTTGACGGCCTGCTCCCCCCCCCCCCCCCGCGCAGATCTTCTCCGCCGCCAACGAGCGCTAGCAGCCCACACGGCAATTGGCCAGCTCCTCTGCTTGCTCTGGTCCGCTGGTCCGCCTGGCTGCGTCTTCGATTGAATCGAGTATGTATGGACTGTCCCTCGCCCGCACGGATTGCAGCTAGCCGTCCTCGTCTGGCTGCCGCTCGTCCATCTGATGCGTGTTGCTGGTTCGGCTGCTGCTTGTCCGTGCTGGCTCTCCCACGGTCTCCACGGATGCCACCACCATGGCCATCACAATCCCTCGCAAGAAGAAGATCGAGACATGGCAAATCCAGTGGCTAACTTGGCGTGGTTCTGTTGTGTAGGGGCAAACACTGGTTTTCCCAAGGATCTTAGGCCATGAGGTTGTAGGGTACACATCTTCTCTGTCTCTATCTTATTCAGTTACAGTTACGCTAATTAATTTGGTGGAATCTTAGTATGTACAACAAGTATCCATATTTCTTAGTTACAGTTTCGCTGATTAATTTGGTGGAATCTTAGTATGTACAACAAGTATCCATATTTCTTAGTTACAGTTTTGCTTATTATTATTTTTATTCATGTTAGCTTTCTAATAACTATTGTTATACTGAATCCTTATTTGTTAGTGGTAGCTAACTATATACAGCAAGTGTCCATATTCTATTACGATGGTATAAAAAAACATCTTAAGAATCATGGGACAGCTTTGTCACACAAGCTCCCTAAAAGTGCTTTGTTTTATAGAATATTTTTTTCATGTGTAGTAGATAATTAGTGCATGCCAATAAAATGACAAGCACATACTACATATTGTAGTTTATTTATGGTCACCAATATCCTTGGGCCAATTTCATCCCCCCCCCCTCTTAATTTGCGCCCAGTCTCATCTTTACTCCTGAAAAACAGTGCTCGACTTTGCCCCTCTTCCGTCTGGTGCCCTTATGGAAATACCCCTCCATGCCGTTTCTGTCCGGTCAAAGGCCTTTGACCGTCTCCGACACGTTCCCTGGACTATTTTGCCCCTTTGTGCATATTCCACTTACATGTGGGACCCAAAGAGTCAAAGCTAGCCCGGTCAACTAGGATGGTCAACCTGTACCATGGGACCCAACTGTGACTATCTTAATATTTTCTAAATAGATTTATCTACTTTGTTTTTAATACTTTTTAACTGCTTTGTTAAGTGAGAGGGTCCACTGGTCTGTGCCTACTTGACATGAGGTTTAGCTTTAATTGGGATAAGCCTAAGCTAAACACCCTGGCCAAGGGGCCCACCGTCGATTTTCTTAGTTGGCGGTTGAACGCCGGTAAGCATATGTCATGGCGGCGACGAAATCACGCGAGCAAGCTATGGAGGCAAGGCACGGGCGCGGGGGAACTCTGGTGCAAGGCCGCACCGACATAGGGTGCAGGGAGCACGCGGGGCTCCGGAGTCGTGATGGGGACGGCGAATCACGCGGTGGCGGCCAACGACCGGTGATGGACGGTATGGTAGCGGCGAGGTGTAGGGGCGTGGATCGGGTCTGGCTCGAGCGGATACAGGGCAGGCGAGCTCCGGTGGCGGCCCATGGCTGCAGCACTCTGAAGTTCCAAGGGTCGGCCATGGAGGTCCCTTGACAGGAAAGAGAGAGAGATGAGTTGAGAGATGCAGAAGGAAGGAAGAAGAAAGGAGGAAGGAGAGAAGGCATGGGGCTCCGGCGGGATCCCGTGGTCCTCGCTGACGGCGGTTAGGTCGCCAGAGGCGGTAGTGAGGAGGATCGGGCGGGAACAGAGGAGGAGCTCCTCTTCTCAGGCGCTCGGGGAGGCGGCCTTGGGTACGGGAGCAGAGGGGGAAAGTTTTATTTTTATATTTGTTTTTCTGTTATTAGGCTCCAAATGTAAGTGAAAGAAAGAGAGGTGAGAGAGTCTATTTACATTTTTATTTTCATAGAGATGGGTCCCACCCATAACTGACATATCTAGACAAGGGCAAAATAGTCCAGGAAAGGTCTCGAACACGGTCAAAGGCCTTTGACCGGACGAAAACTACACAGAAGGGTATTTCCATAAGGGACCAGAAAGAACAGGGGCAGAGTTGAACATTGTTCTTATTTAGGGGTAAAGATGAGGCCGGGCAGAAATTAGGGGGGGGGGATGTAAATGTACAAATATCCTTTGCTGCCATCAATTCAGTCTTTAGTTGGCATTTTAATTAATATTGTCTTACAATTAACAACAAAAGTGTGTTTTTTTACTAAATCTATTTTTTCCTTACAAGGTTGTTGAGAGTGTGGGAGAGGGCATGACCCAGCTTATGCCAGGTGATCATGTCCTGCCGGTGTTCACTGGCGAGTGCAAGGATTGTGCTCACTGCAAGTCAGAGGAGAGCAACATGTGTTACCTCCTCAGAATCAATGTCAACCAGGGCGTGATGACTGATGACCGGTGACGGGCAGTCCCGCTTCACCATCGGTTGGAAACTGATATTCCACTTCGTCAGAAACTCTACCTTCAGCGAGTACACAGTGATCCATGTTGGGTGCCTAGCGAAGATCAACCTGGAGGCACCTCCGGACAAAGTTTGTGTTCTGAGCTGTGGTATCTCAACTGGTAAGAGATTGGTCTGATTGATATTTCCCAATGAAATGCCATATTTATAATGCCTCAATGATGAGTTACTGAAAAGCCTTATTTCTTCATGTCTTGGTGCAACTCTCAATGTCGCTATACCGAAAAAGGGTTCGATGGTGGCAATTATCATTCTTGGAGCTGTAGGCCTTGCTTTAAGTGATGAAGGATATTTATCTTCCACATTGTACTACTGCAGGTTGATGAGAATTATTATCTATAACCATGACAGATTGATGTATGTGTTCACACAATTAGGCCATGGAAGGGGCCAAGATGGCTGGGGCATCAAGGATCATCGGTGTGGACTTGAACACTGCAAAATACGAACAAGGTATAGTCTGCTGCTATCTTCAGAAAGAAAAATAAATCCATTCTGGTGAACCTTGGTTTATGGACAACACACCAAACCTTAGTAACATGTCAATTTTCAGCTAAGAAGTTTGGCTGCACTGACTTTGTAAACCCAAAGGACCACACCAAGCCAGTGCAAGGTGTTGCTCCTTCCCCTTCCTACCCTGCACCTCCTGCTAAACTCGGCTCTCTAGCCACACGCTGGCTTCAGCCACGACTGCTCATCTGTACTCGGTTGTCATGGTGCTCTTCATCCGCCTACTGAATGGGCCCCACCAAGTTGCCATCACCATACATAGTGCCCAGTGCTTTCCTCATCACTGCTGCGGCAACCGGTGCTCCGTTGCTGCGGCAACACCTTTAAGTCATCACCTGCGCCACCCAGGCCACAGTTTCGTTGTTGCCTGTAGAGCAAGATGTTATGGTTTAGGGTTTTAGGGTGTGGCGGAGGAGGATGAAATGCAGCTGGAGGATGGTGAGGACGATAGTTTTTGGCTGGCATTTGCTCATTTCCAGGGATCACAATTTCATAAGAATATTTATTTCACCAGGCTAGGCATATAGCATACCGGGCATTTGATTTTTCTTTCCGAACATACAGCTAAGTCACAAGTAGAATCTTGAACTATTGAACCCTGTCTTGAGTTTTACTAAAGCCAATCTTTCCCTCTTCCGCCTTAATAGGTAAGAAATCTACTGAAGAGATTTTCTTTTTCTGAAATGCAGGACAAAGTAGCCATAAAAGTAGCACATCTCTGGAGGACTGAAAGAAGACTGTGCAGCTCAATCTAGGTAACATGGAATTGTTGCTTTGTCCACCGGAGTCATATGATAGCTCTGAGAATCTCTTCCGTAAATGGGAGAAAATAATTATGGAACACTCCAAGTAGAAACAATATCTATTTCTATCCTGCCATGGGGAATTCTTTAGATTCAAAGCATCTGATACACGGAAGTCTTACAAATACGTAGTACAAGCTATATCAGCAGCTTGTGTCAAGCTATGCAGGCATGTTTAGTATTTCATTATACATATTTAAGCTTATATGTTCCGCTACCTCCTCTATTTTTGCATGAACTTGTTGTATCCATTATGTCTTGTTCTAATTTATCCACATGATACTGAAAATGCTGATCTGAAGGCACAACCTTAGTTCAGCTTGAACTTGGTTTATTGATTATGTTTGTAGATCTTGGCCGCTCATTCTTTGAACGAATGGTTTTGTGTAGCTTCTGCTGCTCTTGGGTTTGGGGACATCCATGCTATTATTGGATGGTTGTGAAGGTTTTGGCAAATGGCAAGTCATTCCTTTTACTGCAGTTCATCCCATCCCGACACTGAACTTAGAATGACTGTCGAGTCGGGTGACAAGATGATGGCCATCGACAACAAGCCTATCAAGCTCCAGATTTGGATATTATTTTTCTCTTTTCTAATCTACTATAGCTATTAGTGCCAGCTACATATGGAATGATCTGGCGCTTAAAATTACTTCAGGAAATGTGACGTTTCAAATGGGGTAGCACCGTTGGGTGTACCGCCCGTGTCCGCTAATGGAGCTGCTCATTGGCTAGCGAACCATGGTTTTGCAAATAAGTAATGTAAAACTTGGGTGAGGTACTCGCCGGGTTCGTGATTTTTTGGATTCGGATCGTGCTGACATGGATGAATAACATTATTATGTTTGATAGTATGACGTGTGTTAGCTTATTGTCAAAGAAAAGATGTGTGTTGCTTTTTTTAAGGGTAGATGTGTGTTAGCTTAGACGGCATTGTTCTTGTTATGTTAGCTCTATGAGTAGCATTCTAATTTTTTTACAAAAGCCCGTGGCAACACATGGGCGTTCTACTAGTTACAGTAGGTTGTTCAAATTGCAGTACATTGCACATTTTTTTGAACTTGCAATACAAGGTACAACTTCAGTAAGAGTCGATAGAGTAGAAATGAAAGTAATATATTAATTCAATGACACAATATGTTACATTGCAATGCAAGTATCATCAATAAGGAGTACATCAATTTCTTAGAAAATAAAACATTTTCCAGGATATAAATTTCAAAAATTCTATGAACTGTCTTCGTTCTCCTCCAAGTGCCAAACATTAGTATAAATTATCCAAGGATCCATGTAATCATCTAGTATTGAACTCCTCAACCTACAAAGAAAAAACCATAATACTATTTAGGCATAAATTCAAAATTTGAAGTTCTAAAATATACATGCTATGCATTGTACCGAAATGGATCCACATAAAAATTACCAAGTATCAAGAAAAAAAGGTTGGGAGAAAAGACATAAGCTTATGTATGTCTTACAGATAACTTAGAAGAGTACATATTAAAACACCAAGCATATTTGATCAATCAAATGTGAATATTCACTATGAACAACCATCAGCATGTATTTACTACTAACAATTATCGAAAGATTATATTATATTAATAATGAGATGAATTCAACTACCAACTAAATGGTAAGTAGGTAACAATAATATCGACTATAAAGAATTGGATATTTCCATCATCCAATGGATTCTGCATTAATTTGTTTTGCTTGCTATTAGGAGAAACATATCAATACCGGCAGTTCGAAAACCATCACACAAAACTTTGTAGTTATCTGAGAACTACAATGTCACATGTTAGAATTTTTCAATCCATGATGAACATTCTGAGAACCTGTAGAAGCAACAAAAAAAGAAAAGAAACGCATCATCAGATTTGGGACAGTTGGCGTTGCCAACTCATGCAAAAAAAAACCAAGACATGCATAATGAACTATGAAACGGAAAAGGGGAGTTGCGGGACAACTTTTTTAATCCATTCCGCTTGCCATCATGCCTGGCCTGAGCCCCTGACTCGGCCTTGCAGAAAAGCATGATCTAATTATTACAGATAAGATCGTGCCCTAATTAGTATAGAAGAGAGGATATGAGTGAATAATCCATTAGAAGTTGGGAAAGATAAATCGGAGGTACCATACCAGACTGAGCCGCTATAGGAAGTCTGGTTTCCCTCTAACCACAGCACCACCCCAATCTGAGATGAAGACATGAGCCACAAACGGAGATTTAGAAGAGATGAGGCATGACCCTGATCCCGGCCGCCGTAGATGGGGTGTGAATTGTTTTGGGCTTCTCTAGGAAAAAGTAGGGGAGTTTTGTTTATAGAGAATATCCAATATGTTTACAGAAAAAAGAAATTGATGTGCCACTATTTAATTCTTCAAGAACAACCTAGTACAAAAGTTGAATACATATTTATGAAAGGGATAATTGATTTTATGCCCCTAGTTGGGTCACACTCGGCAGGTTTACCCCTAATTTCCGAAAACACTTGTTCCTGCCCAAACCACTTTGCTCCTCTTATGCTTTTGCCCTTTGACCGTTTGATCATCACTTTGAAAACTTCATAAAAAATTCATACTAACTCAGAAAAATTCAAATAAGATATCAAAATGTTCAGAAAACCATCACCTATATGTGCATGCATTTGCATTCATGGAAAAAGTGTTGGCCAGTCCCGATCTCAGTTTTAGCTCATATGATCTTAGCATGAACAGTAAAATCTAAAAAATTTCAAAAAATTCTAAATTTTTTTGGTGGCAAACTTTGACCAATGTTTTGAGTGCTTGCCAAATTTCATAAGGGAATGGCATTCGTGGAAGTCGTGGTAAAAAAACAAAATTTTGGAGCATTAATTTTTGTTTTTTTGCCACGACTTCCATAAATGTCATTCCCTTAGGAAACTTGGCAAGCACTCAAAACATTGGTCAAAGTTTGCTACCAATTTTTTTTAGATTTTACTGTTCATGCTAAGATCATATGAGCTAAAACTGAGATGGGGACTGGCAAACACTTTTTTCATGAATGCAAATGACATGCACATATAGGTGATGCTTTTCTGAACATTTTGATATCTTATTTGAATTTTTCTGAGATAGTATGAATTTTTTATGAAGTTTCCAAAGTGATGGTCAAACGGTCAAAGGGCAAAAGCATAAGAGGAGCAAAGTGGTTTGGACAGGAACATGTGTTTTCGGAAACTAGGGGTAAACCTACCGAGTGGGACACAACTAAGGGCACCAAATTAATTATCCCTTTATGAAAATACATTAGTGGTGACCTATGTAATGGCTGAACAGTCTGAATAAAAGCAGACCAGGGCTGAATAGTTTTTTGTCAGTACTTGCCAGTTTTAAGAAACACTACCCATAAGCTATCAATGCCAATGTGGCATATCATATATCAAGAGAATTTGATCTTTGTGACCTTTTAACTTCCTAATCATGTATCATTTGGCATGTCATTGAATAGCTAATCATCAATACCTATAGGACAAAATGTGGGACTGGGGAAAATATGGGAATGTACAAAATACCTAATCAAGGAAGCAAATTGGTTGCCTCACTTTCTCCGATGATGTGGTAAGCTGTACATTTCCATCTGCCTTGAAGCTGCACGCCATTAAAGCAAGTTAATCCCCTAGAAATTAGCCAAGGCAAGCTTAGATCTTAACATAATCTTATCTTTTTGTGCATCTATTATCAACCGTTTGAAACAAGACCTGTAGGACAATTTCATACCAAAAAAATCACGGCTACTGCAAGTGTTTAGAGACTGACAACTGTTAGCTGACATCTAGTAGGCACAAAGAATGCATGAGAAAAAATGACATGATGATATATATGTGGAAAATATAATTAGATGCAGTTGACACAAGTCTTATTGGTGGTCAGGAAAGTTCTGCTACTAACCTCCCTGCCATGGAGTAGTACAACTCTAGCACGGAAGTGATTTGCAGGGCTTGGAGATTTCATGGTATGACAACCAGAAGCCAATGTCGGGGCAGCCTGGACCTCCTCCATATCCTCCAGAACAGAGATCTTGATGTCAACAAAGTTCATTATAGGTTCAATGCATGTTTGATACGTCTCTAACGTATCTATAATTTTTTATTGTTCCATGCTCTTATATTATCTGTTTTGGATGTTTTATATGCATTAATATGCTATTTTATATTATTTTTGGGACTAACCTATTAACCTAGAGCCCAGTGCTAGTTTCTGTTTTTTCCTTGTTTTTGAGCTTCGCAGAAAAGGAATACCAAACGGAGTCCAAACGGAATAAAACTTCATGATGATTTTTCTTGGACCAGAAGACACCCAGGGGACTTGGAGTCCAAGTCAGAAGAGCCGCAAGGCGGCGACAAGGGTGGAGGGCGCGCCCTAGGGGGGGCGCCCCCTGCCTTGTGGGCCCCTCGGGACTCCTCTGACCTAGCCCTTCCTCCTATATATTCACATATATTCCAGAACCACCAGAGCAATCCACAAAAACACTTTTCCACCGCCGCAACCTTCTGTTCCCGTGAGATCCCATCTTGGGGCCTTTTCCGGCATCCCGCTGGAAGGGGAATCGATCACGGAGGGCTTCTACATCAACTCCATTGCCCTTCCGATGATGCGTGAGTAGTTTACCTCAGACCTACGGGTCCATAGCTAGTAGCTAGATGGCTTCTTCTCTCTCTTTGATTCTCAATACAACGTTCTCCTCGATGTTCTTGGAGATCTATCCGATGTAATCTTCTTTTGCGGTGTGTTTGTCGAGATCCGATGAATTGTGGATTTATGATCAGCTCATCTATGAATATTATTTGAATCTTCTCTGAATTCTTTTATGCATGATTTAATATCTTTGTATTTCTCTTCGAATTATCGGTTTGGTTTGGCCAACTAGATTGGTTTTTCTTGCAATGGGAGAGGTGCTTAGCTTTGGGTTCAATCTTGCGGTGTCCTCACCCAGTGACAGTAGGGGTAGCGAGGCACGTATTGTATTGTTGCCATCGAGGATAAAAAGATGGGGTTTTCATCATATTGCTTGAGTTAATTCCTCTACATCATGTCATCTTACTTAAGGCGTTACTCCGTTCTTTATGAACTTAATACTCTAGATGCATGCTGGATAGCAGTCGATGTGTGGAGTAATAGTAGTAGATGCAGGCAGGAGTCGGTCTACTTGACACGAACGTGATGCCTATATGCATAATCATTGCCTTGGATATCGTCATAACTTTACGCTTCTCTATCAATTGCTCGGCAGTAATTTGTTCACCCACCGTATTATTTGCCTTCATGAGAGAAGCCTCTAGTGAAACCTATGGCCCCGGGTCTATTTTCCATCATATTACTTTCCGATCTACTATTTTCCATCATATTACTTTCCCATCTACTATTTTGCAATCTTTTATTTTCATATCTATATACCAAAAAACCCAAAAATATTTTATCTTTTGTTTATCTATCTCTATCAGATCTCACTTTTGCAATTGACCGTGAAGGGATTGACAACCCCTTTATCGCGTTGGGTGCAAGTGTTTGATTGTTTGTGCAGGTGTTGGTGATTTGTGCATTCTTCTCCTTCTGGATTGATACCTTGGTTCTTAACTGAGGGAAATACTTACCTCTACTGTGCTGCATCACCCTTTCCTCTTCAAGGGAAAACCAACGCAAGCTCAAGAAGTAGCAGGAAGAATTTCTGGCGCCGTTGCCGGGGAGATCTACGTCAAGTCAAGACATACCAAGTACCCATCATAAACTCTCATCTCTTGCATTACATTATTCGCCATTTGCCTCTCGTTTTCCTCTCCCCCACTTCTAAAATGATTTTCGAAAAAAATTGCCTTTTTATTCGCCCTTCTTTCGTTCGTCTTTTTCGTTTGCTTTTTGTTTGCTTGTGTGTTAGATCTGTTTCTTGCCACCATGTCTGAATCTGGGGAGATTTTCGTTGAAAAGGATAGTAGTAATGATGGGGGGGACTTTGATAATTTTGCTAATATTGACCCACATGAAGAACCTACTATCCTGCACACTAAAAAACTTCATATAGGTAGCGGCAATATTATTGGAAAAGGGGTTATTCAAGATTTCTTTACTTGTGCTGGTGCGCTACCCACGTTAGGTGGATCTATTCTCCATAAAACTAATAGTCTTGCGGATGCTATATCTTTGTTTATACTTGAACTTGAAAGACAATTTGTTCATATGCATCCATGCATACAAAGGATTTTTCTAGAGTTCTCTAATATTGAGCATTCTTCTGTTAAACGCGCTGCTACCATATTTCTAGCACATGAGTTTAGATTCATTATGAAAGAAGCTAGTGAAATTTTTTGCGCATTATAAAGTAGATGGTGGTCGTCCTCCCATAGAGGGGATTCTCTTTAATCAAGAAGAAATAATGTGTTTGCGATCTCTTGATCATGTTGCTTATAATGAAAATTTGAGAAAAAGAGTTCCTACCGATGTTTTAGTTGATAAAATTTCTGAACTTAATGATAATTTTGCTATACAAAACAATGGATTGGGTTTCTCTCTTGGAAATAAGCTCATGACCTTTTGCCAAAAGAATTCTTACAATGATGAGTTGATCATACAATATAAGGGGCCGAAGGAGCAGCCAGTACCTCCCGAGCTTGATCTTAGGGATCCTTGTCCCGTTAAATTTAGCCCCTTTGATTACTTTTGCTTACCACAAAGAAAACTTGCTGCTGAACGAAGGGAGTACGAGATGAGTTTTCGAAATTTGCCTTATTATTACTATGACAATACCTAGATCTATGTGTTTTTTATGCCTAGCTAAGGGCGTTAAAAAATAGCGCTTGTTGGGAGGCAACCCAATTTTATTTTTGTTTCTACTTTTTTGGTTCTGTTTTTCAATAAATTTTTCATCTAACCTCTGGTTAGATGTTTTTTGTGTTTTAATTAGTGTTTGTGCCAAGTAAGACCTTTGGGATGACTTACGGTGATAGTTGACTTGATCTTGCTGAAAAACAGAAACTTTTACGTCCAGTCACAGAATTTTAATAATTCACTGGAGCGCTGAAAAATCCTGAATTTTTTACACGAGATTGATATACAAATTGCCTCTGTTGTCCTACTGTTTCAGAATTTTGGAGTTAAATAAGTACTAGAACAATTTGGATCTTCGCAGACTGTTCTGTTTTTGACAGATTCTGTTTTCTTTGTGTTGTTTGCTTATTTTGATGAATCTATGGGTAGTATCGGGGGGTATGAACCATGGAGAAGTTGGAATACAGTAGATATTACACAAATATAAATAAAGAATGAGTTCACAACAGTACCAAAAGTGCTGATTTTATTTTCTTGTACTAACGGATCTCACGAGTTTTCTGTTGAGTTTTGTGTTGTGAAGTTCTCAAGTTTTGGGTAAAGATTTGATGGACTATGGAATAAGGAGTGGCAAGAGCCTAAGCTTGGGGATGCCCAAGGAAACCCGAGGTAATATTCAAGGAAAACCAAGAGCCTAAGCTTGGGGATGCCCCGGAAGGCATCCCCTCTTTCGTCTTTGTCTATCGGTAAATTTACTTGAGGCTATATTTTTATTCACCACATGATATGTGTTTTGCTTGGAGCGTCTTGTATGATATGAGTCTTTGCTTGTTAGTTTGCCACAATCATCCTTGCTGTACACATCTTTTGAGAGGGACACGCATGAATCGTGATTTATTAGAATACTCTATGTGCTTCACTTATATCTTTTGAGCTAGGCAATTTTGCTCTAGTGCTTCACTTATATCTTTTTAGAGCACGGCGGTGGTTTTATTTTATAGAAATTATTGAACTCTTATGCTTCACTTATATTATTTTGAGAGTCTTTCTAAACAGCATGGTAATTTGCTTTGGTTATAAATTTAGCCCTAATATGACAGGCATCCAAGAGGGATATAATAAAAACTTTCATATAAAGTGCATTGAATACTATGTGAAGTTTGATTCCTTATGATTGTTTTGAGATATAAAGATGGTGATATTAGAGTCATGCTAGTGAGTAATTGTGGATTGTAGAAATACTTGTGTTAAAGTTTGTGATTCCCATAGCATGCACGTATGGTGAACCATTATGTGATGAAGTCGGAGCATGATTTATTTATTGATTGTCTTCCTTATGAGTGGCGGTCGGGGACGAGCGATGGTATTTTCCTACCAATATATCCCCCCAGGAGCATTCGCGTAGTACTTCGTTTCGATGACTAATATTTTTTTGCAATAAGTATGTGAGTTCTTTATGACTAATGTTGAGTCCATGGATTATACGCACTCTCACCCTTCCACCTTTGCTAGCCTCTCTAGTACCGCGCAACTTTTGCCGGTACCATACACCTACCTTTTACCTTCCTCAAAACAGCCACCATACCTACCTATTATGGCATTTCCATAGCCATTCCGAGATATATTGCCATGCAACTTTTCACCGTTCCGTTTTATTATGACACGTGCCATCATTGTCATATTGCTTTGCATGATCATGTAGTTGACATAGTATTTGTGGCAAAGCCACCGTTCATAATTTTTATACATGTCACTCTTGAGTCCTTGCACATCCCGGTACACCGCCGGAGGCATTCATATAGTCATATTTTGTTCGAAGTATCGAGTTGTAATTTTTGAGTTGTAAGTAAATAAAAGTGTGATGATCTTCATTATTAGAGCATTGTCCCATGTGAGGAAAAAAATAAAATAGGCCAATGAAGCCCACAAATAAAATAAAAGAGGCCAAAGAAGCCCACCAAAAAAAATGAGAGAAAAGAGAGAAGGGGCAATGTTACTATCCTTTTTCCACACTTGTGCTTCAAAGTAGCACCATGATCTTCATGATAGAGAGTCTCCTATGTTGTCACTTTCATATACTAGTGGGAATTTTTCATTATAGAACTTGGCTTGTGTATTCCAATGATGGGCTTCCTCAAATTGCCCTAGGTCTTCGTGAGCAAGCAAGTTGGATGCACACCCACTTAGTTTCTTTTTGAGCTTTTATAAACTTATAGCTCTAGTGCATCCGTTGCATGGCAATCCCTACTCACTCACATTGATATCTATTGATGGGCATCTCCATAGCCCGTTGATGTAAGACTATCTCCTTCTTTTTGTCTTCTCCACAACCACCATATTCTATTCCACCTATAGTGCTATGTCCATGGCTCACGCTCATGTATTGCGTGAAAGTTGAAAAGGTTTGAGAACATCAAAAGTATGAAACAATTGCTTGGCTTGTCATCGGGGTTGTGCATGATTTGAATATTTTGTGTGATGAAGATGGAGCATAGCCAGACTATATGATTTTGTAGGGATAACTTTCTTTGGCCATGTTATTTTGAGAAGACATGATTGCTTTATTAGTATGCTTGAAGTATTATTGCTTTTATGTCAATATTAAACTTTTGTTTTGAATCTTATGGATCTGAACATTCAGGCCACAATAAAGAAAATTACATGGATAAGTATGTTAGGTAGCATTCCACATCAAAAATTCTGTTTTTATCATTTACCTACTCGAGGACGAGCAGGAATTAAGCTTGGGGATGCTTGATACGTCTCCAACGTATCTATAATTTTTTATTGTTCCATGCTATTATATTATCTGTTTTGGATGTTTTATATGCATTAATATGCTATTTTATATTATTTTTGGGACTAACCTATTAACCTAGAGCCCAGTGCCAGTTTCTGTTTTTTCCTAGTTTTTGAGCTTCCAAGAAAAGGAATACCAAACGGAGTCCAAACAGAATAAAAGTTCACGATGATTTTTCTTGGACCAGAAGACACCCAGGGGACTTGGAGTCCAAGTCAGAAGAGCCGCGAGGCGGCGACAAGGGTGGAGGGCGCGCCCTAGGGGGGGCACCCCCCTGCCTTGTGGGCCCCTTGGGACTCCTCTGACCTAGCCCTTCCTCCTATATATTCACATATATTCCAGAACCACGAGAGCAATCCACGAAAACACTTTTCCACCACCGCAACCTTCTGTTCCCGTGAGATCCCATCTTGGGGCCTTTTCCGGCATCCCGCCGGAGGGGGAATCGATCACTGAGGGCTTCTACATCAACTCCATTGCCCTTTCGATGATGCGTGAGTAGTTTACCTCAGACCTACGGGTCCGTAGCTAGTAGCTAGATGGCTTCTTCTCTCTCTTTGATTCTCAATACAATGTTCTCCTCGATGTTCTTGGAGATCTATCCGATGTAATCTTCTTTTGCGGTGTGTTTGTCGAGATCCGATGAATTGTGAATTTATGATCATCTTATCTATGAATAATATTTGAATCTTCTCTGAATTCTTTTATGCATGATTTAATATCTTTGTATTTCTCTTCGAATTATCGGTTTGGTTTGGCCAACTAGATTGGTTTTTCTTGCAATGGGAGAGGTGCTAATACTCTAGATGCATGCTGGATAGTGGTCGATGTGTGGAGTAATAGTAGTAGATGCTGGCAGGAGTCGGTCTACTTGACACGGACGTGATGCCTATATGCATAATCATTGCCTTGGATATCGTCATAACTTTGCACTTTTCTATCAATTGCTCGATAGTAATTTGTTCACCCACCGTATTATTTGCCTTCATGAGAGAAGCCTCTAGTGAAACCTATGGCCCCCGGGTCTATTTTCCATCATATTACTTTCTGATCTACTATTTTCCGTCATATTACTTTCCGATCTACTATTTTGCAATCTTTAATTTTCAGATCTATATACCAAAAAACCCAAAAATATTTTATCTTTTGTTTATCTATCTCTATCAGATCTCACTTTTGCAATTGGCCGTGAAGGGATTGACAACCCCTTTATCGCGTTGGGTGCAAGTGTTTGATTGTTTGTGCAGGTGTTGGTGATTTGTGCGTTCTTCTCCTACTGGATTGATACCTTGGTTCTTAACTGAGGGAAATACTTACCTCTACTGTGCTGCATCACCCTTTCCTCTTCAAGGGAAAAACCAACGCAAGCTCAAGAAGTAGCAATGTTTTATCTTGAAAATACAAGGGGAAACGCATCAACAACTGAATCATATGTATATTACGCGCCTATAAAGCAATTTGTTTCAGATCCAACTGATGCGGCTTGAACTACGTCGGTATTTCCCCAAAGAGGAAGGGGTGATGCAGCACAGCTACGGTAGGTATTTCCCTCAATGATGAGACCAAGGTTATCGAACCAGTAGGAGAACCACGCAATACTGCGTGAACGACACCTGCACACAAAGAACAAATACTTACAACCCGACGTAAAAGAGGGGTTGTCAATCCCTCCCGGGTAAAGAGATAGATAAATTTGTAGTAGACCGGATAAATAGATCTCGCGGGAACGCGAGATAAAATAAATAACAATAAATTGCAGCAAGATATTTTTGGGTTTTTGGATTAATAGATCTGAAAATAAAAGATGCAAATAAATAAAAAGGCAAATAGCGATATAGATCTGAAAGTATATGATGGAAAAATAGACCCGGGGGCCGTAGATTTCACTAGTGGCTTCTCTCGAGAAAAATAGCATACGGTGGGTAAACAAATTACTGTTGGGCAATTGATAGAACTTCAAATAATTATGACGATATCCAGGCAATGATCATTATATAGGCATCACGTCCAAGATTAGTAGACCGACTCCTGCCTGCATCTACAACTATTACTCCACACATCGACTGCTATCTAGCATGCATCTAGTGTATTAAGTTCATGGAGAAACGGATTAATGCAATAAGAATGATGACATGATGTTGACAAGATCTATTCATGTAGGAATAGACCCCATCTTGTTTTCCTTAATAGCAACGATACATACGTGTCATTTCCCCTTCTGTCACTGGGATTGAGCACCATAAGATCGAACCCATCACAAAGCACCTCTTCCCATGGCAAGAAAAATCGATCTAGTCGGCCTAACTAAACCAAAGATTCGAAGAAGAAATACGAGGCTATAAGTAATAATCATGCATATAAGAGATCAAAAGACTCAATAAAAACATAGATCTGATCATAAACTCAAAGTTCATCGGATCCCAACAAACACCGCAAAAAGAGTTACATCAAATAGATCTCCAAGAGACCATTGTATTGAGAATCAAAAGAGAGAGAGAGGAAGCCAGCTAGCTACTAACTACGGACTCGTAGGTCTACAATGAACTACTCACACATCATCGGAGAGGCACCAATGAGGATGATGAACCCCTCTGTGATGGTGTCTAGATTGGATCTGTGGTTTCTGGAACTTGCGGCAACTGGAATTGTTTTTCATCCACTCCCCTAGGGTTTTTGGACGTCCAGGGTATTTATAGAGCAAAGAGGCGGTGCGGGAGGCAGCCGAGGTGGGCACAACCCACCTGGGCGCGCCTAGGCCCCCAGGCACGCCCTGGTGGGTTGTGCTCCCCTCGGAGCCCACCTCTGGTACTTCTTTGGCCCAACAGGTGTTTTCTGGTCCAGAAAAATCACCAAAAAGTTTCGCTGCGTTTGGACTCCGTTTGGTATTGATTTTCTACGAAGTAAAAAACAAGCAAAAAACAGCAACTGGCACTGGGCACTATGTCAATAGGTTAGTCCCAAAAAATGATATAAAGTTGCTATAAAATGATTGTAAAACATCCAAGATTGATAATATAACATCATGGAACAATAAAAAAAATAGATACGTTGGAGACGTATCACCAACCTATAGTCCAGATTATCGTGCACGAGGTAGCGGGCGAGGCGCAGCACCGTCAGGCCTGAGCATGCAGCATCACGTGTGTAGACTCGAGGTAGTGGTCGTACAAACCATAGGCGAGAGAAGCGCACCGGCCACCCGTGGCACTAGGGTTAAGAATAAATTACGTGTATATATAACAGTAAGGTATGGTACAATGGCTACAATCCATACTTCAAGTGGTGTGCACCACGATTCATCTGTGTGTGCTCCAAATCAATCAACAGGGTACACTTCATTATCATTGTTGTTGGTTTGAACTGAAGGTGAACATGTGCTACAACCAAACCTATGATATGCAGATCAATATTTTTTCTACAACGTGCTCTTAAAGAATAAACAGTTAAAGAGAAAGCTGGAATAGCTATCTTGGAACATCTATCTTACATTACCGTATAATGTAATGATTCAGATGAATTGTGCATGTGATGCGTGTTGTTACCGGCACTACGATATTGTCGGGTCCATCTCCTCCTCCCTCTCACCATCACCGGCAGCCTCCGGCGGGCAAATCCTACGCAGAGCCGACGACAGCGGGATCCGTTTCACCCGGAGTCAAGTGTCGCGCTCACGAGTTGGGGGACCTAGTGGTGGTGGGTGGTGGTCTTTGTGGTGGGGTTCACGGCGGCTGTGGAGTCAGGGTGGCTCCTCCGGGGCTCTAGCGGTGGTGTCTGCTTGCAGCGGAGAGGTGGAGACCGTGGCCGGTGGTGTAGGAGCTACTACTCTCATCTCGTGTGGGCTTGGGCCCAGAACTGATCGCGGCAGGTGGGCGGCGGCGGCTGCTCGGCGCAGGCATCACGACCTGAGCAACCATCGTGAAGGATGGGGGCTCGCGGTGGGGCTGGTTGGTGGTAGCGCCGGTAGGCGGTCGTCAAAAAAATTGGAGGTGGTGGTGGCAGCGTCGTGGTCATGGAGGTTGGGTGAGAGAGAGAGAGGGAGAGAGAGGGAGAGAGAGAGAGGAATCAGGCGATAGAGAGAGATGGTGGATAGAAAAGTTATTTTTTTTCTATAGTTTGGACGCTAATATTTTGACGCATACGTGGGCATGGGGAGGTTAGTTGTAAGTGCAGGAGTTGGGAGGGTGAACAAACAACGAATATTTTTCTATCGTTGGTACATATGTGTTGCTATAGGAGGGGGGGTTGTTGTAGTGATTAGCCCTAATGTGGTACCCTGATTTGCCTCTTATTACTAAGGCAAATTAAAACCTGTCCTTTTTTTGTGTACCGCAGACTAAACAAACTCTGAGAAATAATGCGGCAGTTGTTCAGCGGTTAATCCAATGGGAGAACTTGAGTCTTTTTGGGAGGATGCTGATTTCATCAAGCATGCTTTCCTGACTTTTTCGTTCAACAGTACAGAGATGGTTTCATCCTGATGTAATACATGCATCCAATTTCAGTCTTGCATATCACCCTGCTCCTCTTTATATATACATATTTTATACTAAAATTTTATACATACCATACTACCGTGTTAAGGATTATAATTTTTCATTACTTATTTGGCATACTTAACAACATAACAAAGTTAAGTATTAGTTGTATTATTTATTACATATTTGTAATGTATATCATCGAAAATACTCACACGTTGCGTTGAATTCAATTTGTAATTTCTAACTAAAATTAGTTTTTGATACTTGTGTAAATTACATACTTTATACATATCTATGTTAGATATCTGTCAAACATATGGTTTAACAAATATCGTAGTAGTGGTTGTACTATATGATTAGGAAAGCATATTTGTAGAAAATTCTAGAGTAAAAACTTAACCATATGTGAGGGATTATATTGCTTCAAATATACTCATTTTTTTAGCACTGCTACTTGTGAGCTGCATTGGGATTTTCTCGAAGAGGAGAGGATGATGCAGTACAATAGAGATAAGTATTTCCCTCAGTTAAGAACAAAGTTTATCAATCCAGTAGGAGAACCACGTAACACCTCGTTAGCAGTACCTGCACACAAGATAACAAATCCTTGCACCCAACGCGAACAGGGGGTTGCAATCCCTTGGCGGTTACTTGCAAGATTAAATTGTATGGTGATAGATAGATAGATCGCACAAAAATATAAAATAAAAAAATAAAGAAAAATTGCAGCAAGGTATTTTTGGGTTTTGATATACGATAAAAGTAGACCCGGGGGCCATATTTTCACTAGAGACTTCTCTCGAGAAAATAGCATATGGTGGGTAGACAAATTACTGTTGGGCAATTGATAGAAAATAAAATAATCATGACGATATCCAAGGCAATGATCATATATAGGTATCACGTACGAGACAAGTAGACCGACTCCTGCCTGCATCTACTACTATTACTCCACACATCGACCGCTATCCAGCATGCATCTAGAGTATTAAGTTCATAAAGAACGGAGTAACGCCTTAAGCAAGATGACATGATGTAGACAAGATAAACTCATGTATGAATAAACCCCATCTTTTTACCCTTAATAGCAACGATACATACGTGTCATGTCCCCTTCTGTCTCTGGGATTGAGCACCGCAAGATCGAACCCATTACAAAGCACCTCTCCCATTGCAAGATAAATCAATCTAGTTGGCCAAACCAAATCAATAGATCGGAGAGAAATACGAAGCTATAGTAATCATGCATAAAAGAGTTCAGAGAAAACTCAAATAATGTTCATAGATAATCTGATCATAAACTCACAATTCATCGGATCCCAGCAAACACACCGCAAAAAGTCATTACATCGGATAGAACTCCAAGAACATCAAGAAGAACATTGTATTGAAGAACATCAAGAGAGAAGAAGCCATCTAGCTACTAACTATGGACCCGTAGGTCTGTGGTAAACTACTCACGCATCATCGGAAGGGCAGCAAGGTTGATGTAGAGCCCCTCCGTGATCGATTCCTCCTGCGGGGGAGGCCTTAAGATGGGATCTCATGAGAACAAAAACTTGCGGCGGCGGAAAAAGTATTTCGGATGGCTCTCTGATCTGAGGGGAATATTTAAGAATTTATAGTGGCAAAATTAGGTCAAGACGTGCCACAGAGGGGCCCACAAGCCTGTGGGGTGCCCCCCGGGGCGCGCCTCATGAGCTTTTCGCTCCCTCTGAGCCTTCAGGTCTCCTCCCGAACCTTCTAGGGTCTCTTCTGGTCCAGAAAAAATTAATCCAAAGTTTTTTCTTCGTTTAGACTCTGTTTGATATCGATTTCCTGAAAAGTCAAAACAAGCAAAAAAAAACAGCAACTAATACTGGGCACTAAGTTAATAGGTTAGTCCCAAAAATGATATAAAGTTGCTTGTAAATGAATATAAAACATCCAAGATTGATACTATAATAGCATGGAGCAATAAAAAATCAGATACATTGGAGATGTATCAAGCATCCCCAAGCTTAATTTCTGCTCGTCCTCGAGTAGGTAAATGATAAAAACAGAATTTTTGATGTGGAATGCTACCTATCATATTCATCATTTAATATTTTCTTTTGTTGCATGGACATTTGAGTTTTAGTGATTCAAAGCAATAGTCTATAATTTGACATGAAGACATCAATACTCAAGCATATCAACAAGCAACCATGTCTTTCAAAATATCAACGCTAAAAAAGTTATCCCTAGCCCATTATGCTCAATCATTGATCCAACCATGAAACACACTCAAATATTAGCTACACCCAATGCACAAGCATGACAATAGTGTTCCCTAGTTGGTGCTTTATAAGAGAAGATGGAGACTCAAAATAAATAAAAATTTATAAAAGTAATAGATAGGCCCTTCACAGAGGGAAGCAGAGATTTACAGAGGTGCCAGAGCTCAAGGCTTAAATTAGAGATAAAATTATTTTGAGAGGCATGCTTTTTCTGTCAACGCTACGACCGAGAGTTACCAACATCTTCCATGTTAGGCAAATCATAGGCGGTTCCCAAACAGAAAATAAAATTTATTTCTTTTCCACCATTGTTTCACAATCCATTGCTAGCCGTATCCACGGGTGCCTTCCATACCAACACTTTCCAAGGAAATTATTATTATTATTATATATATATTCATTTCGGGACTGGGCATCCCTATTACCTGCCACACTCTCGTGCAATGACAAATGAATAAGCACTCATCATGATAATTACCCACCTAACATGGAAGATATCGGCCACCCCTGCCGCCACATGAGTGGTACGGGCACACAAAACGGAAATTTATTTTGAACAATTAGAGTTGGCACATGCAAATTTACTTTGGACGGCATGGAAATACCACATATAGGTAGGTATGGTGGACTTATTTGGCATAACTTTGGGTTTAAGAGTTTGGATGCACAAGCATTATTCCCGCTTACTACAAATGAAGGCTAGCAAATAGGTTGAGAAGCGACCAACCAAAAAACAAAAACGGTCATAAACATGCATCGAGTATAACTAACACTGAATAATGGACCAAAAGAAGGATGTAACTTCATTGCATAACTATTGACTTTCGTGCATGCATAGGGAATCACAAACCTTAACACCAATATTCTTATTAAAGCATAATTACTCACCAACATGACTCACATATTATCATCTTCATATCGCAAAACTATTGCAAGGAATCAAACTTATCATATCCAATGATCTTTATGAAAGTTTTTATTATATTCTTCTTGGATATTCATCATATTGGGACAAAATGCATATCTTGTGCAAATTACCATTACTATTATCAACTCTCAAAAAGGTATAAGTGAAGCATGAGAGTGCAAATATTTCTTCAAAACATAAACTTTATCAACTCTCAAAAAGATATAAATGAAGCACGAGAGTGTAAATATTTATTCAAAATATAATCATATCAACTCTCAAAAGAATATAAGTGAAGCATGAAAGTGCATTTCTTTAAAATATAATCACTGTCGTGCTAAAAAAGATTTAAGTGAAGCACTAGAGCAACTGCCTTTCTCAAAAAAATTAAGTGAAGCACTTAGAGCATTCTAAGATATCATGATAAACGTGTGGCTCTCTCAAATAGGTGTGTCCAGAAAGGATGATTGTGACAAACTAAAAAGAAAATCAAGCAAAGACTCATATAATATATGACGCTCGAAGCAAAACTCATGACATGTGACGAATAAAAATATAGCTCCAAGTAATATTACCGATGGTCGTTAGAATAAAGAGGGGATGCCTTCTGGGTCATCCCCAAGTTTAGTTGCTTGGGAGTCCTTGAATATTACCTTGGGGTGCCTTGGGCATCACCACTCCTTATTCCTTCATTCATCTTGATCTCACTCAAAACTTGAAAACTTCAATCACACAAAACTTAACAAAACCTTCGTGAGATCCGTTAGTATAATAAAATAAATCAATACTTTAGGTACTGTTGCAAACCCATTCATATTTTATTTTTGCATTATACCTACTATATTCTGACTTCTCCATAGCTTATACCCCCCGATACAATCCATAGTTCCATCAAAACAAGCAAAACAACGCATCAAAAACAAAATCTGTCAAAAACATAACAGTCTGTAGCAATCTGAACATTTATCATACTTCTGTAACTCTAAAAGTTCTAAAAAATTAGGACAACATGGAAAATTTGTATATCAATTATGTGTAAGACATTCAGAGCAAAAGCACGTTTATGTGAATTTACAAAATTACAGAACTGGGCGCAAAAGTTTCTGTTTTTTCACAGAATCAAATCAACTATCATCCAAACCATCCTAAAGGCTTTACATGGCACAAACACTAAATAAAACATAAAAAACACAATCATAACAGTAGCATAATTGTGTGAACACAAGAAAACAGAAAAATAAACAAGAAATATCTCTAGCTGAGAAATATCTCAAGAGAGAGTCGGGCCGGCAAAAAGTCATCTCTATCCATAAGTTTTTCGAGGGGGGGGGGGATATTTGAGTCGCTCGTTTCAATAGGCGAGAACATAAGATCACTAAACAAACTCCATGTAGTTGGGACACACCCCCTACAATTAAGGTTGTCGAACCTCTAGTTTACCATCTATTGTTCTAGAAGAAACAGAAATTCACGAGCACAAAAGGGGTGGTAGAGCAGAACCAGTGATCGCATCAAACTTGACACTACCATCGCCACCTCAACCGCCAAGACAAATTGAAGTATCGGACAATACATTGCTTGATCTAGAACCGAGGATCTCCGGAACCAAAAGACCACAATCTTTTAGATGTTGACTGTGTTGATCATGATGACAAGGAAGTCTAGATCCACAATAGCATCGATTGTTGTCACTTCAATTTTGGTGGTAATTTCTTAAGTTTTGATTGGAATTCTACCCCAAGCGCCATGACAGGTCACCGATGAAAACCGTGCAGCTGATGTAGCCAGCTGTGGATTCGGAGTGGCGCGATTGCGGGTGAAAATTGTGCTGAATTCGGTCATGGCGGACGATGGCGGTGTCTTAGGTGCCGTTTCCTTATCAAAGGCATCATTGTTGCAATTGTCTTCACCTCGCTTCGGCTTCTCTGGGGGAAACCCTAGACTCGGATCTTCCAGATCAGATGATGATGGCACCTTCGGTGTCGTCCTCCCTCATGGAGGCATCGTTTTGGAGCAGGTGATGGCTGGAGTGGCCAACAGGTGGAGCACTGTACCATCTACCACATCGGCGACGGTGGGTCTCGGCGGCGTGGCGTAGTGGAGTCTTGGCGATAGACGCGCGTTGCATGGTGGCGCTGCCCGGTGTCGTGGTGGCGTCGATGGCAGTTGGGCTGACAAGGTCAATGCACTGATCAAAGTGAAGATTGGACGGTGGAAGGTGGCAACGACGGATTCTAGAGCGTGTGCATGAGATGCACGATGAGGGTCTGCTACACCGGTTGCTGCTCCCAGTTCGTCGTGGGGCGGCTTGGTGAGGCCACCAGATTAGATGGTGTGCGTTGGTTCGAGGTTAGGGCACATCATCAAACTTGTAGGTGTAGCGACAGAGATCACCAGGAAGGTGAATTTTGGGTTGATGTATGTATTTCTTTTGTCAGATTCTGTTAAATAATATAATAAAGATGGTTGTGTGTATCCTTAGATGCGGTGTTTCAACATCCTTTTTTTAATAAAAAATTCAAGATGATTGAAGCACAAAGTAATAACAACACACACCGAAACACACACAGGGGAGAGACAAAGGGGCCACTTTAGGAATTCTTAGAGATGGTTGGCCAATGAGAAGAACCAATCATTGGACAACACACAACTAACAAGAGGAGCCAATAGAACATGACTATAAGAGACACATAACAACAAAGACATCGCCTGTGTAATCGAACGACATCAATCAATTGAGACTAAACCGTGACATGGGCAAAACACAATTTCATATTTAATTTAGATCAAATAAAAGGTTAATAAATATTGCTTTTAGCCACTGTTAGAGGAGGTTTGAGTTAATAAATATTGCTTTTAAACACAATTTCATATTTATTGAACATTTTAGTTTCTGTGTTTGAACAACTTTTATTTTCCACTTTAATTTAAATTTGAATTTTGAGTTAGGAGCTGAAATGCATTATGACGCAAATGATGATTTGGCACTGTTAATCATGCTGACTTGTCATTATCAAAAGTGATTATTGTGGCTAATGACATGGGGTGTTACAATCACCCCTTCCTCTTTGGGGAAATACCGAAGTAGTTCAAGCAAACATCAAAAGGAATTTCTGGCGCCGTTGCCGGGGAGACATCATCAACATCAACCAGGTTCCTAATCACAAATCTCATCCCCTTGCAATTTACATTATTTTCCATTTGCCTCTCGTTTTCATCTCCCCCACTTCACAAAAATTTGCCGTTTTATTCGCCCTCTTTTTCATTTGCCGTTTTCTCGTCAGATCTCATGTTTGATTGTGTTGCCATGTGCCTTCTATTTGTTTGCATCTTCGCTTGCTAAAAATCTATTGTTATGGATCCTCATCCACTTGCTAATATTTTCAAAAGATCCAATTATGATGAACCAATTGCTAGTGAATTGATTTCACTAGATTATCTTTATGAAGTTTTGCTTGAGGTTTATGAATCTGAAAATTGTGATGAGGTGTTAAACGAAGGAATTTACAAAGTGGTTCATGATAGCTTCTTGAATGAAAAGCATGATTGCAATGATGTTATTATAAATTCTATTAATGGCAATTGTGCTAATAATATGCAAAACCCCAACCTTGGGGATGCTAATTTTGATATGTCCACTACTTATTGCAATGATCATGATTGGGGTGATTCTTCTTATGATCATGAAAATTTATTAAAGCCTCATGATGAATATGTTATTGATAACAATGTTTGCAATAATATGTTATTGGAAGAGTGTCATCTTTAGGTAAAAATAATCCCATACTTGGAGAGTGTTCAATCTTATGAATTTTTTGATAAAAGTGGGCTTGGAGAGGTCATGACTTTATTTGATGATAATCCCACTATTTTGGAAGAGTGTCAACTTTGGATGCATGTGGATCATGTAGAGAATATGATATGTGATAGCTATATTGTTGAGTTTGAATATGATCCCACATGTAATTATTATGAGAGAGGGAAATATGGTTCTAGAAATTTTCATGTTACTAAACTACCTCTCGTCATGTTGAGATTGCTATTGTTTTCCTCCATGCATATGCTAGATCTTGCTTGTCTTGCTAATTTGTTTTCCTATAAAATTTCTATGCATCGGAAATATGTTAGACTTAAATATGTTTGTCACATTTTTATTATGCTCACTTTGTGTTTTCATTATTATCTTTCATGTGAGCATAAATAAAATCTTATGCCTAGCAAGGGGCATAAAACGATAGCGCTCGTTGGGAAGCAACCCAACTTGTATCTTTTTGCTTTTTGGTTTTCTTGCTGTTTTCAAGAAAATACCCAATTATGCCTCTGGTTAGATGTGTTTTTGTGGTTTAAATTGATGTTTTTGCCAAGCAAAGCCTTTGGGATGATTTGGGTGATAGTTGATTTGATCTTGCTGAAAAACAGAAACTTTTGCGCTCAGGAAAACAATTCTTATTTTTAAAATAAGAGTCCTTTTGATTTGATTGTTTTTACAGAAGATTAATAAACAAATTTCTCACGTTTTCCTAATTTTTCAGAATTTTTGGAGTTACATAAGTATTCGAAGTTTTCAGATTGCTACAGACTGTTCTGTTTTTGACAGATTCTGTTTTCTTTGCGTTGTGTGCTTGTTTTGATGATTCTATGGTTTCCTTTGAAGATTTTTTGCCATAGAAAAGTTGGAATACAGTAGATATAATGCAAAAATAAAATATGAATGGGTTTGCAACAGTACTTATAGTAGTGATTTGCTTTCTTATACTAACGGATCTCACGAAGGTTTTGTTGAGTTTTGTGTGATTGAAGTTTTCAAGTTTTGGGTGAGATTACGATGGATGAAGGAATAAGGATTAGCAAAAGGCTAAGCTTGGGGATGCCCGAGGCACCCCAAGATAATATTCAAGAAGTATCAAGCAACTAAGCTTGGGGATGCCCCCGAGTGGCATCCCCTCTTTCTTCTAACGACCATCGGTATTTTACTTGGAGCTATATTTTTATTCGTCACATATTATGAGTTTTGCTGGGAGCGTCTTGTATGATATGAGTCTTTGCTTGTTTTGCTTTTTATTTTAAGTCTTGAATCCTTGCTGGACACACCTTTTTGGGAGAGCCAAAAATTATGCTATGCTTGCTCCTATGCTTCACTTAAATTTTTATGAGCTATGGAATTGCTCTAGTGCTTCACTTATATCTTTTTGAGCACGGTGTGCTTTGTTATTTTTGAAGAAATGCTCTCATGCTTCACTTATATTTATTTGGGAGTTAGTAAATTTTTAAATAAATTCTCTCTTGCTTCACTTAGATTAATTTGAGAGAAAGAAATATTATGCTCATGTTCTTCACTTATATTTGTTTGAGCTTATTAAAAGCAACATATGAAACTAGTCCCAAAGTGATAGATATCCAAGGAGGATATAATAAAAACTTTCATGAAGATCATTGGACAAAATAAACCTGATTCTTAGTAATAGTTTTGAGATATGATGATAGTGATATGTGAGTCATGTTAATGAGTAATTATGCTTTAGTAAGAATATTGGTGTTAAGGTTTGTGATTCCCTATGCAAGCACGAAAGTCAATAGTTATGCAATGAAATTATATCCTACTTGTGGTGCATTATTCAGTGTTAATTATGCTTAATGCTTGCTTACGAGATTTTTCGTTTCTTGGTTGGACGCTTCTCAATCTTTTTGCAAGCCTTCATTTGCACTAAGTATGATCACTACTTGTGCATCCAAAACCCTTTAAACCAGTTTTGCCATATGAGTCCACTATACCTACCTATATGCGCTATTTCCGTGCCGTTCTAAGCAAATTTGTATGTGCCATCTCTAATTTCAAAATAAATTTCTCTTTTGTGTGCTCGTACCGCTCGCGAGGCGGTGAGGGGTGGCCGATATTTTTCCATGCTAGATGTGTTATTCTCACGATTAGTGTTTATTCACTTGTCATTACACGAGAGTACGGCAAAGGTATTAGGGATGCCCAGTCCTGAAATGAAAAATGAATTTACTTTATGTTGTCAAATAATAAATTCCTTGGAAAGTGTTGGTATGGAGGGCACCCGTGGATACGGCTAGCCATGGAAAGTGAAAGAAATGGTTGAAAAAGGAATAAACTTTAATTTTTGTTTGGGAACCGCCTTTGATATATATAGCATGGAAAGTATTGGGAACTCTAAGTCGTTTTCGTTGGTGGGAAAAGTATGCCTCTCAAAATGTTTTTATCTCTCAATTTAAGCTTTGAACTCTGGCACCTCTACAAATCCCTACTTCCCTTCGCGAAGGGCCTTTCTTTTACTTTATGCAATTTTTATTTTTACTTGAGTCTACATCTTCTCTTATAAAGCACCAACTAAGGGGCACTATGATCGTACTTGAGCATTGGGTGTAGCTAATATTCAAGTGTGTTTCATGAATGGATCAATGATTGAGCATAATGGGCTAGGGATAACTTGCTTTAGTGTTGATATTTTGAAAGACATGGTTGCTTGTTGATATGCTTGAGTATTAAAGTCCTCATATCAAAACTAGACTATCGCTTTGAACCATATAAAAGTCCAAATGTCCATGCTACAAAGAAAAGAATATGTGATGAACATGTTAGGCAGCATTCCACATCAAAAATTCTGTTTTTATCATTTACCTACTCGAGGACGAGCAGGAATTAAGCTTGGGGATGCTGATACGTCTCCAACGTATCTATAATTTTTGATTGTTCCATGTTGTTATATTATCATTTTTGGATGTTTTACAATCATTTTATATCAACTTTATATCATTTTTTGGGACTAACCTATTGACATAGTGCCCAGTGCCAGTTGTTGTTTTCTGCTTGTTTTTTACTTCGCAGGAAATCAATAACAAATAGAGTCCAAACGCAGCGAAACTTTTTGGAGATTTTTTTTGAACCAGAAGACATCCAGTGGGCTAAAGAAGTACCGAAGAGGGCGCCCTGGTGGGTTGTGCCCATCTCGGAGACCTCCCGCACCGCCTCTTTGCTCTATAAATGCCCCAATATTCCAGAAACCCTAGGGAAGTCGACGAAAATCAATTCCAGCCGCCGCAAGTTCCAGAAACCACAGGTCCAATCTAGACACCATCAAGGAGGGGTTCATCATCCTCATTGGTGCCTCTCCAATGATGCGTGAGTAGTTCATTGTAGACCTACGGGTCCGTAGTTAGTAGCTAGATGGCTTTCTCTCTCTCGTTTGATTCTCAATACAATGGTCTCTCGGAGATCTATTTGATGTAACTCTTTTTGCGGTGTGTTTGTTGGGATCCGATGAACTTTGAGTTTATGATCAGATCTATGTTTTTATCCATGAAAGTTATTTGAATCATCTTTGATCTCTTATATGCATGATTGCTTATAACCTCGTATTTCTTCTCCAATATTTGGGTTTTGTTTGGCCAACTTGATCTATTTATCTTGCAATGGGAAGATGTGCTTTGTGATGGGTTCGATCTTACGGTGCTTGATCCCAGTGACAGAAGGGGAAATGACACGTATGTATCGTTGCTATTAAGGATAACAAGATGGGGTCTATTTCTACATAAATAGATCTTGTCTACATCATGTCATCGTTCTTATTGCATTACTCCATTTTTCCATGAACTTAATACACTAGATGCATGATGGATAGCGGTCGATGTGTGGAGTAATAGTAGTAGATGCAGGCAGGAGTCGGTCTACTAATCTTGGATGTGATGCCTATATAATGATCATTGCCTCGATATCATCATGATTATTTGAAGTTCTATCAATTGCCCAACAGTAATTTGTTTACCCACCGTTTGCTATTTTTCTCGAGAGAAGCCACTAGTGAAACCTATGGCCCCCGGGTCTCTTCTTTAATATATTTGCCTTTGCAATCTATTTTTATTTGCTTTTATTTTCAGATCTATTAATCCAAAAATACAAAAATACCTTGCTGCAATTTTTACTTATTTATTTTATCTCGTGTTCCCACGAGATCTATTTATCCAATCTACTACAATTTTACCTATCCTTTTACCCGTGAGGGATTGACAACCCCTCTCTTACGTCGGGTTGCAAGTATTTGTTCTTTGTGTGCAGGAGCTGTTTACGTGGTGTTGCGTGGTTCTCCTACTGGTTTGATAACCTTGGTCTCATCACTGAGGGAAATACTTACCATTGCTGTGCTGCATCATCCCTTTCTCTTTGGGGATATACCGACGTAGTTCAAGCAAACATCACTACCTAGCATAATCTTGATCATATAATATAATCATGGCATGAATATTAAGACACGAGTGATTCAAAGCCATAGTCTATAATTTGACATAAAGATAATAATATTTCAAGCATACTAATAAAGCAATCATGTCTTCTCAAAATAACATGGCCAAAGCAAGTTATCCCTACAAAATCATATAGTCTGGCTATGCTCCATCTTCACCACACAAAATATTCAAATCATGCACTTCCCCGATGACAAGCCAAGCAATTGTTTCATACTTTTGATGTTCTCAAACCTTTTCAACTTTCATGCAATACATGAGCGTGGGCCATGGACATAGCACTATAGGTGGAATAGAATATGGTGGTTGTGGAGAAGATAAAAAGAAGGAGATACTATCACATCAACTAGGCGTATCAATGGGCTATGGAGATGCCCATCAATAGATATCAATGTGTGAGTAGGGATTGCCATGCAACGGATGCACTAGAGCTATAAGTTTATGAAAGCTCAAAAACAAACTAAGTGGGTGTGCATCCAACTTGCTTGCTCATGAAGACCTAGGGCAATTTGAGGAAGCCCATCGTTGGAATATACAAGCCAAGTTCTATAATGAAAATTTTCCACTAGTATATGAAAGTGATAACTGAAGAGACTCTCTATATGAAGAACATGGTGCTACTTTGAAGCACAAGTGTGGAAAAAGGATAGTAACATTGCCCCTTCTCTCTTTTCTCTCATTTTTTTTGTTTTCTCTTTTTTTTGAGTGGCTTCTTTGGCCTCTTTTATTTTTCCTCACATGGGGCAATGCTCTAATAATGATGATCATCACACTTTTATTTACTTACAACTCAATATTACAACTCGATATCTAGAACAAAGTATGACTCTATATGAATGCCTCTGGCAGTGTACCAGGATGTGCAATGATCTAGCATAGCAAAATATATAAAAAAAGGACAAGCCATGAAAATATCATGCTAGCTATCTTACGATCATGCAAAGCAATACGACAATGAATGCTCAAGTCATGTATATGATGATGATGGAAGTTGCATGGCAATATATCTCGGAATGGCTGTGGAAATGCCATGACAGGTAGGTATGGTGGCTGTTTTGAGGAAGATATAAGGAGGCTTATGTGTGACAGAGCGTATCATATCATGGGGTTTGGATGCACCGGTGAAGTTTGCACCGACTCTCGAGGTGAGAAAGGGCAATGCACGGTACCGAAGAGGCTAGCAATGATGGAAGGGTGAGAGTGCGTATAATCCATGGACTCAACATTAGTCATAAAGAACTCACATACTTATTGCAAAAATCTATTAGTCATTGAAACAAAGTACTATGCGCATGCTCCTAGGGGGATAGATTGGTAGGAAAAGACCATCGCTCGTCCCCGACCGCCACTCGTAAGGAAGACAATCAATAAATACATCATGCTCCAACTTCGTTACATAACGGTTCACCATACGTGCATGCTATGGGAATCACAAACTTCAACACAAGTATTTCTACAATCCACAATTACCCACTAGCATGACTCTAATATCACCATCTTTATATCGCAGAACTATTGCAAGGAATCAAACATATCATATTCAGTGATCTACAAGTTTTATGTAGGATTTTATGACTAACCATGTGAATGACCAATTCCTGTCAACTCTCTAAATAGATATAAGCGAAGCATGAGAGTTTAATTATTTCTACAAAAGATATGCCCCCTCTCTAACAAATATAAGTGAAGCAAAAGAGCATTCTACAAATGGTGGTTTTCTATGTGTAGAGAAACAGGCAATCCAAACTTCAAATGATATAAGTGAAGCACATGAAGCATTCTATAAAGCCATACTCAAAAGATATAAGTGAAGTGCAGAGAGCATTCTATAAATCAACCAAGGACTATATCATACCAGCATGGTGTATTATTAAAAGAAAAAAGAAAAAGCACACGACGCTCCAAGATTTACGCATATCATGTGACGAATAAAAATATAGCTCCAAGTAAAATTACCGATGATCGTTAGAAGAAAGAGGGGATGCCTTCCGGGGCATCCCCAAGTTTAGTTGCTTGGGAGTCCTTGAATATTACCTTGGGGTGCCTCGGGCATCCCCAAGCTTAGGCTCTTGCCACTCCTTATTCCTTCATCCATCGTGATCTCATCCAAAACTTGAAAACTTCAATCACACAAAACTTAACAAAACCCTTGTGAGATCCGTTAGTATAATAAAGCAAATTACCACTTTAAGTACTGTTGCAAACCCATTCATATTTTATTTTTGCATTGTATCTACTGTATTTTAACTTTTCCATGGCTTATACCACCGATTCAATTGATAGTTTCATCAAAACGAGCAAAACAATGCATCAAAAACAGAATCTGTAAAAAACAGGACAGTCTGTAGTAATCTGAAAATCTACCATACTTCTGTAACTCCAAAAATTCTGAAAAATTAGGAAAAAATTAAAAATTTGTATAGAAGTACTGTGCAAAAAGTTTCAGAAGCGTTTGACTTTCCAGTAAAAAAATGTAAAATCACGCACTACAGCCAAAGTTTCTGTTTTTGCACCGCACAAACCAAACAAGCAATCTAATCATCCTAAAGGCAAATCTTGACACATTATTTTTATAATACAATGGATTTATACAAGGGGATAATTATTTTTGTTGAAAAGTTTCTGTAATCAAGGTTCACAAAGTTTCCATGGGCATGAACAAAGTTCAAGGAGCTCCCCCACTTCAACGGTGCTCGTCTTTCTTACTTTCACTTTTCTTTTTGAAAAAGTTTTAGGTTCCCCACTTTATTTTTTTGTTTTTAAAGTTTATAAAAGCACACAACAGAAATAAATGACTCTCTAAAACTTCCGGGTTGTCTCCCTGGCAGCGCTTTCTTTAAAGCCATTAAGCTAGGCATATAGTGCTCAAGTGATGGATCCACCCGGATCCCAAGGTATATCAAAGCCAATTTTAATTAACAATGATTTGTAATTTAGTAGTGAGCACAAAGTAATATATATCATGCAATGAAGAAGTCTAACTCTCTTCCTTTGCATTGGCATGCGATAAAAGAACAATTCATGCACACCAAGTAAAGGCCAATGCATAGTATAAACAGTTTCTTGCAATTTTATTGTATTGGAAACATAGAGAGGCGAAGATGTAGTTCCTCTCTCATAATAATTGCAAGTAGGAGCAGCAAGCACATGCATATTATATCTATCAAAATCATCATGTGCAATAGTAGAACGCAACCCAACAATATAATCCTTAATAAGCGCAAACTTCTCCGATATAGTGTAGTTGGGAGAATTCAAAAAGATAATAGGACTGTCATGCGTGGGTGCAATAGAAACAATTTCGTTCTTAACATAAGGAACTATAGCAAGTTCATCTCCATAAGCATAATTCATATTGGCATCATGGCCACAAAGTATAGCAAGCATCAAGTTCATCAAAAAGGGATATTTCAAACGAATCAAAGGGATCATAGCAATTATCATAACAATCATCCTTCGGTAAGCACGAAGGAAAATTAAACAATGTATGAGTTGAAGAGTTACTCTCATTAGAAGGTGGGCACAGGTGATCAATCCGCTCTTCCTCCTTTTGTTCTTCGCTCTTCTCCTCATCTTTTTCATCCAATGAGCTCACAGTGTCATCAATTTCTTCTTCCATAGTTTCCTGCAAAATATTAGTCTCTTCTTGGATAACGGAGACTTTCTCAATAAAAGCATCAATATTGGAATTATATTCATAATTCTCATAGCAATATTTAAGTATAGCAAAATTTTCAGGCCTATAAACATCATCATCAAAAGCTTCATACTTTTCAAACAAAGATTCAATTTCGTAAGCGCCCTTAAAAGCAACGAATTCTTCTATTCGTTCCACATCATAGTAATCATATCTACCATTAGCATAAGAAGCCAAGGTTTGATTATCATTAAATTTACATGAAAAGGGAAGGTGTGGAGCCTTCATTCTAGAGCAACAAGTATAATCATATCTCAAGCATAGTTCCTGAGCATACCAATGCAACATATGAATTTGATCCCATAATAGTTTCCCTTTTTGAGTCAAGCGATACTCCCTAAAGTATTCACGTTGATCTAACGTGTCTCCCATTATATAATTGAATGGGGTTTTCTCAGGATTATTAAAGTAGTGCATAATATCTTTCACATAATGAGCATCGAGGGTTTTAGGAGGTTCCCCATCTCCATGAGTAGCAAGTACACCTAATTTTTTTGGTATTTTGTGTTCCATATCGATAACTAAAGATAGAGAACAACTTAGAACAGCAAATAAAATCTACTTAGTGATAAAGCAAACAAGCATACACGAGAATATTCACCCCACGCTATTGTTCCCCGGCAACGGCACCAGAGAAAGGTCTTGATAACCCACAAGTATAGGGGATCAGTTGTAGCCTTTCTTGATAAATAAGAGTGTCGAACCCAACGAGGAGCTAAAGGTAGGATTTGTATTCCCTTCAAGTTCTATCGACCACCGATACAACTCTACTCACGCTTAACGTTCGCTTTACCTAGAACAAGTATGAAACTAGAAGTACTTTGTTGGTGTAACGAGATAGGTTTGCAAGATAATAAAGAGCACGTAAATAAAAGCTAGGGGCTGTTTAGATGAAGAAACAACTAAGTTACTTTTAGTAAAGAGCTTTTTGTCACAAGAAAGTTATTTGTCCCTAGGCAATCGATAACTAGACCGGTAATCATTATTGCAATTTTATATGAGGGAGAGGCATAAGCTAACATACTTTCTCTTCTTGGATCATATGCACTTATGATTGGAAATCTAGCAAGCATCCGCAACTACTAAAGATCATTAAGGTAAAACCCAATCATAGCATTATAAGGTATCAAGTCCTCTTTACTCCCATACGCAAACAACCTACTTACTCGGGTCTGTGCTTCTGTCACTCACGCCACCCACCATAAGCAAATCATGAACATATTGCAAACCCTACAGCAGGGATCCCTCACGCTTGCGTGACACGGAGAGCACCATAGGACAGCACCAATAATAAAACATGCAACTCAAACCAATCACGGTCATCAATCAACCCATAGGACAAAACGGATCTACTCAAACATCATAGGATAGCCATACATCATTGGGAAATAATATATAGCGTTGAGCACCATGTTTAAGTAGAGATTACAGCGGGGAGAAGGGGTGTTACACTGCTGCACAGAGGGGGAGAGAGTTGGTGATGACGGCGGCGAAGTTGTTGGTGTAGATCGCCGTCACGATGATGGCCCCGGCGGCGTTCCGGCGCCACCGGGAGAGAGGGGGAGAGAGCCCCCCTCCTTCTTCTTCTTCCTTGACCTTCCCCCTAGATGGGAGAAGGGTTTCCCCTCTGGTCCATGGTCTCCATGGCGGCGGAGGGGCCCCTCCAAAATTGGATCTCTCTCTCTCTGTTTCCTTCTGTTTCTGCGCTCCCAGATTCTGGCCTTTCACCGTTTCTTAAATTCCCGGAGATCCGTAACTCCGATTGGGCTGAAATTTTAACACGATTTTTATCCGGATATTAGATTTCTTGCGGATGAATAAGGGCACCAACCGCCTTACGGAGTGGCCACAAGGGCCCAGGGCGCGCCCTACCCCCTGGGGCGTGCCCCCTGCCTTGTGGACTCCTCGGGCATTGTCTCGCGTTGATTCTTTTTCCCAAAAATCACATATATTCCAAAAAAAATCTCCGTAAGTTTTTATCCCGTTTGGACTTCGTTTGATATGGATTTTCTGTGAAACAAAAAACATGCAACAAACAGGAACTGGCACTGGGCACTGGATCAATATGTTAGTCCCAAAAATAGTAAAAAAAGTTGCCAAAAGTATGTAAAAGTTGTAGAATATTGGCATGGAACAATCAAAAATTATAGATACGACGGAGACATATCATGGATCTAGCCTTCCGGTCATCCGTACCGGCCGCCGCGCTGCTTGGATGGACACAGAGCCACCGCAACTCCGCAAGCCGGCGAGCTGCGCAGGTGCTAGACTACGGAACATGGTCATCAATTAATCATAAATCGATGCGATAGTGATCTATCTAGCTAGCTTACCTGGAGTATCAAAGGATCGATCAATTTGCAGGTTGTGCGTTCAGGAGCAATCGATCTTCGCGTATGTTTGTACGTGCCGGACTGTGCTACTTCTTGAGCTTGCGTTGGTTTTTCCCTTGAAGAGGAAAGGGTGATGCAGCAAAGTAGAGATAAGTATTTCCCTCAGTTAGAGAACCAAGGTATCAATCCAGTAGGAGGTACAAGCAAGTCCCCAATCTATGCACCTGCACAAACAATCAAACACTTGCACCCAATGCGATAAAGGGGTTGTCAATCCCTTCACTATCAATTGCAAAGGTGAGATCTGATAGAGATAGGTATATAAGATTGCCAAAACGTAAAACAAAATAAAAGTAAATAAATTGCAGCAAGGTATTTTTGATATATAGATCTGAAAATATATGATGGAAAATAGACCCCGGGGCCATAGGTTTCACTAGAGGCTTCTCTCTTGAAGGCAAATAATACGGTGGGTGAACAAATTACTATCGAGCAACTGATAGAAAAGCGCAAAGTTATGATGATATCCAAGGCAATGATTATGCATATAGGCATCACGCCCGTGTCAAGTAGACCGAAACGATTCTGCATCTACTACTATTACTCCACACATCGACCGCTATCCAGCATGCATCTAGAGTATTAAGTTCATAAAGAATGGAGTAACGCCTTAAGTAAGATGACATGATGTAGAGGGATAAACTCAAGCAATATGATGAAAACCCCATCTTTTTTATCCTTGATGGCAACAATACAATACGTGCCTCGCAACCCCTACTATGTCACTGGGTGAGGACACCGCAAGATTGAACCCAAAACTAAGCACCTCTCCCATTGCAAGAAATACCAATCTAGTTGGCCAAACCAAACCGATAATTCGAAGAAAAATACAAAGATATCAAATCATGCATATAAGAATTCAGAGAAGATTCAAATAATATTCATAGATAATCTGATCATAAATCCACAATTCATCGGATCTCGACAAACACACCACAAAAGAATATTACATCGGATAGATCTCCAAGAACATCGAGGAGAACATGGTATTGAGAATCAAAGAGAGAGAAGAAGCCATCTAGCTACTAGCTATGGACCCGTAGGTCTGAGGTAAACTACTCACGCTTCATCGGAGAGGCAATAGGGTTGATGTAGATGCCCTCCATGATCGAATCCCCCTCCGGCAGATCACCGGAAAAGGCCCCAAGATGTGATATCACGGGAACAGAATGTTGCGGCGGTGGAAAAGTATTTTCGTGGCTCTCTCCTAGGGTTTTGGAATATATGTGAATATATAGGACGAAGAAGTAGGTCGGTGGACTCCCGAGGGGGCCACAAGCCAGGGGGAGCCCCCCCTAGGGCGCGCCCCTACGGCTTGTCGTCGCCTCGTGGGTCTTCTGACTTCGACTCCAAGTCTCGTAGGTGTCTTCTAGTCCAAGAAAAATCATCGTAAAGTTTTATTCCGTTTGGACTCCGTTTGATATTCCTTTTCTGCGAAACTCAAAAACAAGGAAAAAACAGAAACTGGCACTAGGCTCTAGGTTAATAAGTTAGTCCCAAAAATAATATAAAATAGCATATTAATGCATATAAAACATCCAAAACAGATAATATAATAGCATGGAACAATAAAAAATTATAGATACATTGGAGACGTATCAAGCATCCCCAAGCTTAATTCCTGCTCGTCCTCGAGTAGGTAAATGATAAAAACAGAATTTTTGATGTGGAATGCTACCTAACATATTTATCCTTGTAATTTTCTTTATTGTGGCATGAATGTTTAGATCCATAAGATTCAAAACAAAAGTTTAATATTGACATAAAAACAATAATACTTCAAGCATACTAATAAAGCAATCATGTCTTCTCAAAATATCATGGCCGAAGAAAGTTATCCCTACAAAATCATATAGTCTAGCTATGCTCCATCTTCATCACACAAAGTTTTAAATCATGCACAACCCCGATGACAAGCCAAGCAATTGTTTCATACTTTTGATGTTCTCAAACTTTTTCAACTTTCACGCAATACATGTGCGTGAGCCATGGATATAGCACTATAGGTGGAATAGAATATGGTGGTTGTGGAGAAGACAAAAAGAAGGAGATAGTCTCACATCAACTAGGCGTATCAATGGGCTATGGAGATGCCCATCAATAGATATCAATGTGAGTGAGTAGGGATTGCCATGCAATGGATGCACTAGAGCTATAAGTGTATGAAAGCTCAAAAAGAAACTAAGTGGGTGTGCATCCAACTCGCTTGCTCACGAAGACCTAGGGCACTTTGAGGAAGCCCATCATTGGAATATACAAGCCAAGTTATATAACGAAAATTCCCACTAGTATATGAAAGTGACAAAATAGGAGACTCTCTATCATGAAGATCATGGTGCTACTTTGAAGCACAAGTGTGGAAAAAGGATAGTAGCATTGCCCCTTCTCTCTTTTCTCTCATTTTTTTTATTTTGTGCTCTTTTGTGCCGCCCCCGGCTTAATTGTGCACTAATCATACACACAAATGCACACGATCAAGTCTAAGGACTCACTTGAAGATATCACAACACAACTCTAAAACATAAATAAAGTCATACAAACTTTATATTACAAGCCAGGGGCCTCGAGGGCTCGAATACATAAGCTTGCTTACAAGCATCAGCGGAAGCATCAGATATCTGAGTACAGATATGAAACAAAAACAGATAAGCCTTTAGAAAGGCGGGGCAAAACAAAAGCTACGATCGAAAAGGCGTAGGCCTCCTGCCTGGGACCCTCCGATCCTACTCCTGGTCGTCGGCAAGCTCGTAGTAGTAACCACCCTCGGGGTGGTAGTAGTAGTCGTCGGCGGGGGCAGCTGGCTCCGGGGCTCCGTCATCTGGTTGCATCAAACGAATATGGGGAAAAAGAGGAAGCAAAGCAACCGTGAGTACTCATCCGAAGTACTCAGCAAGCAAGGATCTACACTACATATGCAACATTATCAAAGAAGGGCTGTATATGTGGACTGGGCTGCAGAAATGCCAGAATAGAGAGAAGGCCTAGTCCTATCGAAGACTAGCATCTTCAGCAGTCTTGCAGCATTAGAAGAGTGTAGATTAGTACAGCATAAAGTAGTAGTAACATTAAGTATCAACCTCGGCCAGAGATCCTTTCTCGACTCCCTGCGAGAAAGCAATCCCAGAGCCCTAGTATCCATGTCTCATCTCAAGTATCCAGTTCTAGTTGTATCGATCGGAATACAACTCCGAGCATCCGTTACCGAGGATTGGCTATGCATAGATTAGTTCTTCCCTGCAGGGGTGCACTGATGACCCACAAGTATATGGGATCAATTGTAGCCTTTCGATAAGTAAGAGTGTTGAACCCAACGAGGAGCAGAAGGAAATGACAAGTGGTTTTCAGCAAGGTAATGTCTGCAAGTACTGAAATTGTAAGTAGCAGAGTAGTTTGATAGCAAGATAATTTGTAACGAGCAAGTAACGGCAGTAGTAATAAAAGTGCAGCAAGGTAGCCCAATCCTTTTGAGGCAAAGGACAGGCCAAAACAGTCTCTTATAATAAGCAAAGCGTTCTTGAGGGTACACGGGAATTTCATCTAGTCACTTTCATCATGTTGGTTCGATTCGTGTTCGCTACTTTGATAATTTGATATGTGGGTGGACCGGTGCTTAGGTGTTGTTCTTACTTGAAAAAACCTCCTACTTATGATTAACCCCCTCGCAAGGATCCGCAACTACGAGAAAAGTATTAAGAATAAATTCTAACCATAGCATTAAACTTTTGGATCCAATCGGTCCCTTACGGAATAGCGCATAAACTAGGGTTTAAGCTTCTGTCACTCTCGCAACCCATCATCTAATAACTACTCCACATTGCATTCCCTTAGGCCCAAATATGGTGAAGTGTCATGTAGTCGACGTTCACATGACACCACTAAGGGAATCACAACATACACACTATCAAAATATCGAACACATATCAAGTTCACATGATTACTTGCAACATGATTTCTCCCGTGACCTCAAGAACAAAATAACTACTCACAAATGATAATCTTTGAAAGGTAGCAGGTGCATTGCATAAACCAAAAGGCATACGTCTATAAGCATAAGTTCCAAAGGGACAAGTGAAAGTGGCCTTTTCTTGATCAGGTTGAGAAGCAGGTATTTGTGAGAAACCAGAATATCCATCAAGGAAACAAAAATGTGTGTGCTTTGACAATCTTTCTAGCATTTGATCAATAAAAGGTAGAGGGTAATGATCTTTTCTAGTTGCTTTGTTTAATTTTTTAAAATCAATTACCATTCTATAGCCTGTAACAATTCTTTGTGGAATAAGTTCATTCTTATCATTTGGAACAACAGTAATACCTCCCTTCTTAGGGACACAATGAATAGGACTTACCCATCTACTATCAGCTATAGGATAGATTATACCTGCTTCCAGAAGTTTTAATATTTCCGTCCTTACCACTTCTTTCATCTTCGGATTTAACCGGTGTTGGTGATCAACAACGGGTTTAGCATCAGGTTCCATATTAATTTTGTGCTGACATAGAGTGGGACTAATGCCCTTAAGATCATCAAGAGTATATCCAATAGCAGCTCGGTGCTTCCTTAGAACTTTCAATAGTCTTTCTTCTTCATGTTCTGAAAGGTTAGCACTAATAATAACAGGATATATCTTTTTCTCATCAAGATAAGCATATTTCAAAGTGTCTGGCAATTGTTTTAATTCAAACACAGGATCACCTTTGGGTGGAGGAGGACCTCCTAGAGTTTCAATAGGCAAATTGTGTTTAAGCAGGGGACGTTGTTGAAAGAAAATATCATCTATTTCATTTCTTTCATGCATATGTAAATCATTTTCATGGTCTAGCAGATATTGTTCTAAAGGATCAGTAGGAGGCACATCAATAGAAGCAAGACCAATTATTTCATCCTTACTAGGCAATTCTTTTTTATGAGGTTTTCTACTAAACTTGGAAAAGTTAAACTCATGAGACTTATCACCAAAGCTGACACCAACAGTTTGTTCCTTACAATCTATTCTAGCATTAACGGTGTTCAAGAAGGGTCTACCAAAGATAATGGGACAAAAATCATCTTGCGGGGAACCAAGAACAAGAAAATTAGTAGGATATTTTATTTTCCCACGCAAGACTTCAACATCTCTAACAATCCCGATTGGTGATATGGTATATCTATTAGCAAGCTTAATAGTAACATCTATGTCTTCTATCTCTGTGGGTGCTATGTCATTCATAATTTCTTGATATAAGGTAAAGGGAATAGCACTCACGCTAGCACCTATGTCACATAAACCATGATAACAGTGATCTCCTATTTTAACTGAGACAACGGGCATAACAACAATGGGTCTATGATTATCTGTTTTATCAGGTTTGACAATTCTAGTAGCTTCATTACAGAAGTAGATAACATGCCCATCTATATTTTCTTCCAGGAGATCTTTAACCATAGCAACACTAGGTTCTACTTTGATTTGTTCATCAGGTTTAGGTGTTCTACTATAACTCTTGTTGACCACAGTTGAAACTTTAGCATGTTCCTTTATCCTAACAGGGAAAGGTGGTTTCTCAATATAAGCAGTAGGAATAACTGGATCAATATTATAAACAATAGTTTCCTCTTTAGCTGGTACCGGTTCTTTAACTTCCTTTTTAATAGGTGGGTGATATTTAAACCACTTCTCCTTAGGGAGATCAACATGAGTAGCAAATGATTCACAGAAGGAGGCTACTATCTCAGAGTCAAGTCCATATTTAGTGCTAAACTTTTGAAAAGCATCGATATCCATAAAAGATTTAACACAATCATACTTAAGCTTAATACCTAACTCTTTACCTTCGTCGAGTTCCCAATCTTCAGAGTTGCGTTTAATTCTTTCCAAAAGATCCCACCTGAATTCAATGGTCTTCTTCATAAAGGAACCAGTACAAGAAGTATCAAGCATGGATTGATCATCACGAGAAAGCCGAGCATAAAAATTCTGAATAATGATTTCTCTTGAGAGCTCATGATTGGGGCATGAATATAACATTGACTTAAGCCTCCCCCAAGCTAGAGTGATACTTTCTCCTTCACAAGGCCAAAAATTATATATATAATTCCGATCATGATGAACTAGATGCATAGGATAAATTTTTGGTGAAACTCCAATTTCAATCGATTCCAATTCCAAGATCCAATATCATCGCATAGCCTATACCATGCCAATGCCTTTCCCTTCAAAGATAAAGGGAAAAACTTCTTCTTAACTTCATCTCCGGGTAAACCTGCAAGCTTAAACAATCCACAAATTTCTTCCGCATATATCAAGTGCATATCAAGATGTTCGGTTCCATCTCCTGCATAAGGATTAGCTAGCAGTTGTTCTATCATACCTGAAGGAATTTCATATTCAATATTTTCAGTAGGTGCAGTAGGTTGAGGGGTAATTAATTATGGTTCCAGTCGAGGTGAAGATACCCCGAACAAACCCCTCAAAGGATTGTTTTCCATAGTAACAAGTGACAATAAATTTCAGCACATAGTAATAATTTTTCCTTACCAAGAGCGCTTCACTCCCCGGCAACGGCGCCAGAAAATAGCCTTGATGACCCACAAGTATATGGGATCAATTGTAGCCTTTTCGATAAGTAAGAGTGTCAAACCCAACGAGGAGCAGAAGGAAATGACAAGTGGTTTTCAGCAAGGTAATGTCTGCAAGTACTGAAATTGTAAGTAGCAGAGTAGTTTGATAGCAAGATAATTTGTAACGAGCAAGTAACGGTAGTAGTAATAAAAGTGCAGCAAGGTAGCCCAATCCTTTTGAGGCAAAGGACAGGCCAAAACGGTCTCTTATAATAAGCAAATCATTCTTGAGGGTACACGCGAATTTCATCTAGTCACTTTCATCATGTTGGTTCGATTCGTGTTCGCTACTTTGATAATTTGATATGTGGGTGGACCGGTGCTTAGGTGTTGTTCTTACTTGAAACAACCTCCTACTTATGATTAACCCCCTCGCAAGCATCCACAACTACGAGAAAAGTATTAAGAATAAATTCTAACCATAGCATTAAACTTTTGGATCCAATCGGTCCCTTACGGAATAGCGCATAAACTAGGGTTTAAGCTTCTGTCACTCTCGCAACCCATCATCTAATAACTACTCCACAATGCATTCCCTTAGGCCCAAATATGGTGAAGTGTCATGTAGTCGACGTTCACATGACACCACTAAGGGAATCACAACATACACACTATCAAAATATCGAACACATATCAAGTTCACATGATTACTTGCAACATGATTTCTCCCGTGACCTCAAGAACAAAAGTAAGTACTCCCAAATGATAATCATGCTCAAGATCATAGGGGTATTAAATAGCATATTGGATCTAAACATATAATCTTCCACCAAATAAACAATATAGTAATCAACTACAAGATGTAATCAACACTACTAGTCACCCACAAGCACCAATCTATAGTTCCGGTACAAAAATTGAACACAAGAGATGAACTAGGGTTTGAGAGGAGATGGTGCTGTTGAAGATGTTGATGGAGATTGCCCTCCCCAAGATGGGAGAGTTGTTGGTGATGATGATGACGATGATTTCCCCCTCCGAGAGGGAAGTTCCCCCGGCAGAATCGCTCCGCCGGAGGGCAAAAGTGCTCCTGCCCAAGTTCCGCCTCGAGACGGCGGTGCTCCGTCCCGACAGTCCTCTCCTTATTTTTTCTAGGTCAAAATGACTTATATACCAGAAGATTGGCACCAGAGGTGGGCCGAGGGGAGCACAACCCACCAGGGCGCGCCTGGGCTCCCTGGCGCGCCCAGGTGGGTTGTGCGCACCTGGTGGGCCCCCTCTGGTACTTATTGGCTTCAATATTCCTCATTTATTCCATAAAAAATCTCCGTGAAGTTTCAGCTCATTTGGAGTTGTGCAGAATAGGTAGCCTGACGTAGCTTTTTCAGGTCCAGATTTCCAGCTGCCGGAATTCTCCCTCTTTGTGTATACCTTGCATATTATGAGAGAAAAGGCATTAGAATTACTCCAAAAAGAATTATGATGCATAAAAACATCTTAAATAACAGTAGGAAAACATGATGCAAAATGGACGTATCATGCACCAACTTACCCACCACGCTCGATTAACTCCCACCGGATACACTTTTCTGGGTCATGCCTGGCCTCGGCCAAACGATACGCCGCAACCCGACCTAGGCTTAACAGAGAGGTCAGCACGCCGGACTAAACCTATGCCCCCAGGGGTCTTGGGCTGTAACACCCCCAGTGGTTAGCTACAGTAATCACTTTTGATAATGGCAAGTCAGCATGATTAACAGTGCCAAATCATCATTTGCATCATATTGCATTTAAACTCCTAATTCAAACTTCACATTAAATTAAAGTGGAAGATAAAAGTTGCTTAACTTAGAAACTAAAATGTTCATTAAATAATAAATATTCCAGAGACCATACTAAAATTATAACCAACAATAAATAAATAAATTAGGTGACTCTAACAGTACCAAAACAACAAGATTTAATCCTTTTTCATTTAATTAAAATCCAAATAAAATTCATTTGCCTCCAAACCAATTTCTAGCAGTGGCTAATTTTATACTGTAATTATTGGGCTAAGTTGCATATTTTACAAAAGTCCATAAGTGGCCTAACATTTTTGTAAACAGGAAAGAAAAGAGAAAAGAGAAAACAAAAATAAGAAAAGGAAAAGGGCCACCGTGGCTGGGCTCTAGTCTACAGTGCCGGCCCAGCCCACTCCCCGCACCTGTCCCCTCCTTCCTCCTCTGCTCATCGCCCCCGCTCGCTGTCGACCGCACGCACATACCGCGCCCCGGCCCCCCTCTCTCGTCGCTCGCTACAGACGCCGCGGGCGCCTACAAGTTGTCGCCCGCGCCTCCTCTGGCCTCCCCCCTCGCTCACTCTCTCTCTCTCCCTCGTTCCCCTCCTCTCCCGTACGCGCTCGTCGCTGCACCACCGTCGCCGACGCGTCCACTAGCATCCCCGCACCGTTGTTCGTTGTCCAGGAGGACCGCCGGGCTCGTCCTCATCTCCTACGCCCCCAGATCGATGCCGGGGAGCAGCACAACAACGCCGGTGACCTGATCCCCTTCTCCAGCCATCGCTACCACATCGCCGCGATCCGCCTCTCCTCTGCGCTACTAAACTAACGCCGGCCACCGTGAGCCACTTAGGTGAGCTCCACTACTCCTCCCTCCTTCTACCACTCTTTTTCCGAGCCCGAACGAAGCCGCCGTTGCTCCGTTGCTCCGGCTGCCGCAGTGGCCGTCGTGCTCCTCACTCCTGGCCCCCTCTGCTTGAGTGCGTGGCCCCAGTGCACTCCAGAGGTCCCGCAGATGCCGTCGAGGCCTTTAGATCGTCCGCTCGCCTAGCGCATCATCGTATCCGTCGGAGCCCTAGCGCCTCCGCCGCTCTTCATCATCCCTCCAGCGAGCTCCGACCACCCCTGCCCCTGCTAATGCGCCCATTCGACGCGGCTTGACACCCGCGTTCGATCCCAGCCTGCGGGGCATCGGACGGTGGCCTGTGGTGTGATTCCGGCCGTCTCCGGTGCGTCGCCGCCGCTCGGGAGGTCGCCGGCGATGCCCTGTCGCGCGCCCGCGTTTAAAACGCGGTTGTGAGACGCTGACGAGTGGCCCCCACCATGATTAGCCACTAACCCAAACCCCTAACCCCCACTTACAGCCGGGCGCCACACTGATTAATTAACCCTAATGAAAAATGTTAGTTATTTAACTAAACTGACATGTGGGCCCATGTGCATTGTTCACCGCTGACTAGTCAACCGTTGACTGCTGACTCAGCAGTTAACGGGACCCACTGTCAGTCCCTGGTTCACTGCTGGGTGCACTGGACCGGGTGCACCTAGCCTTTCCATGTTTAATTTTCGAAATTAGATTAATCCAGAAATTCCAGAAATTGTTTAAAGCTTTATAAATTCATAGAAGTTGATCCGTATCTCGGATCGAAAAACTTTGTACATGAAAGTTGCTCAGAACGACGAGACGAATCCGAATACACAGTCCGTTCGTCCGTCACACGTCCCTAACTACCTGAACATGGAACCGTTCCCCTCCGGTCATCTGTCTGACAACTGTCCGAAAATGCCAAACTTCGGGAAAACATTCCCGGATGTTTTCCCTCTTCACCTATATCGTGTAGCACCGCGTCAGAACACCCCTAGCTCTGCGTATTGTCATGTCGTGCTCTTGTTTGCTTTATATTTACTGTTTCTTCCCCTCTTCTCTCCGGTAGACCCTGACACCGACATCGTCCCCGAGACCGACGTAGCTCCGGAGCCCGGCGCCACCGTTGACGACCTTGCCCTTACCGCCGAGCAACCAGGCAAGCCCCCCCCCCCCTTGAGCATACCGATATCGCCCATTCTATTTCTCATGCTTGCATTAGAATTGCTGCTGCTACTGCTTTACCTATTCTGATGCATAGCCTATTTATTGTAACCTGTTGTTGATAATTACCTGCATATCCTAAACTTCTTAGTATAGGCTGGGTAGAGACCTATCAGTGACCCCACTCATCCCGATTGCCCCGCTGGATTATCCGAATACCCGATCAACGGGAATTGAAGACCAGGCCCCGACACCGCACATCACCCCCCCTTAGTTGTAACGATACTGCAACGTTACTATCGAGTGCCGAGGGTGATACCTCGTGTAGCACTCCTGATGTTAACTCTGTAGAGTAGCTATTCGGTCATGGTCATCGAGGGTGATTCCTCCTTCACCGCTTCCGAAAACGACGCCGTCGTACGACACCTCAAGTGTGAACCCAGTGAGGGTGATTCCTCCGAGTTCACCTTGACGATTACATCGAGTAGGAATCCAACGAGGGTGATACCTCGTATTCCTCTGATGTTATGGACACACGGATACTTGGACTTTACACTGTTACTTGGATAGGCGGGTCGACCCTGAGGGGTACCCGCGTGCGCCTAAGTGGCGAGTGTTATGAAGACGGGTTGCCTGTATGGTGCCCGAGTGATGAATACGAGGCGCGGCCGGGCATTCTTAACCCTTGCAGCAAGTCCTGGAGACGGGGCGACGGGGTCACATCTTTCGTGAGTCTCTGCTCGTTACCGCAAGCCCCTAGTCCACTAACGATTTGGATATTTGATCCGAGCAGGCCTCTGGCCTGATAGCACTAACCATCACGTGGGCATAGTATGGGCGTTCTGCATCGTAGCATCAGCCGAAAGCTCTGTCAGACGTCTAGTTCAGCCTTGCGGCCGGGACGGACCGGTGCCCCCCTGGTGCCTGGCTTCCCCCTGCACGCAACGACTCGGAGTGCACAGGGCGATGGCCCAAGACCTCTGAGCGCTTAGGATGTAGACCAACGGGGACCTCTCTGCTGAGCTCTAGGTAGGGTTGCGATGTGTCGTTTGGCCGAGGCTGGGCATGACCCAGGAAAGTGTGTCTGGCCGGAGTTAATCGAGCGTGTTGGGTAAGTTGGTGCACCCCTGCAGGGAAGAAAACTTCTATCGATAGCCGGTCCTACGGTAAAGGACACTCGGAGTTGTATCCTGATTGATACAATTTAGAACTGGATACTTGGATACTATGGCTCTGGGATTGCTTCTCGCAGGGAGTCGAGAAGGGATCTCAGGACGAGGTTAATGACTGTACGGCTCTGGGATTGCTTTCTCGCAGGGAGTCGAGAAAGGATCTCTGGGTGAGGTTGAGACTTAATGATACTGCTACATTATATGGTACTGTCTACACTCTTCTAATGCTGCAAGACCTCTGAAGATGCTAGTCTTCGATAGGACTAGGCCTCCTCTCTATTCTGGCATTTCTGCAGCCCAGTCCACATATACAGCCTCCCTTTGAAAATGTTGCATATGTAGTGTAGATCCTTGCTTGCTGAGTACTTCTGAGTACTCACGGTTGCTTTGTTTTCCTTTTTCTCCCCATATCAGTTTGACGTGACCAAGATGACGGAGCCCCTGAGACAGATGCCCCGTCGATCGGCTACTACTACTACCTAGAGGATGGATACTACTTCGAGCTTGCCATCGACCAGGAGTAGGTTCGGAGGGTCCCAGGCAGGAGGCCTACGCCTTTCGATCGTAGTGTTTTATTTTGCCCCGCCTTTCTAAAGGCCTTTCTGTTTCTGTTTCATATCTATACTCAGATATCTGATGCTTCCGTTGACGCTTGTACGCAAGCTTATGTATTTGAGCCCTCGAGGCCCTTGGCTTGTAATATAAAGCTTGTATGACTTTATTTATGTTTTAGAGTTGTGTTGTGATATCTTCCTGTGAGTCCTTAGGCTTGATCATGTGCATTTGCGTTTATGATTAGTGCACGATTGAGCCGGGGGCGTCACAAGTTGGTATCAGAGCCGACTGCTTGTAGGAATCCCCCTTTCCAAGTCCTTGGCCGAAGTTGAGTCTAGTGGTCCAAAACCGTTTTACTAACTTGGCTGTGTGGCTTACGGGCCCACGTCGCCAACTGGGTGGTATTAGGATCTTTTACTCCTCGACCTTTACTCTAGGACTCTGATCTCTCTTCTATTCGGGTTAAAATTTTACTAACTCCAACATTAGGTTCTCGTGATCACATCCACCCGGTGTTCTGAAATTACCCCTCCTTTCTTCAAGATTGTGGGCCAGGTTCTGCTTGCAGGATCCTCTTATCGAGGGCACCCTGTGTTTCACTTGCAGATTCCTCGCCCCAATAGTTTTCTCCGATGTTGATGTAGCCTTTGCTATGTCTCGTTGTGTACTTCCATATCGCGTGCCTGCGCGCCGCCTAGTTGTCTAGCCTTCCCCTTTCAGCTGTCGTATTGACGGATGCTAACCGAGGCTATGTTTGGCTTTGAATGTCTTGTGCGAATATGATGAAGTATCTATTGCACTTCCTTCTGTTGTGCGTGTTACTTCACGAATCATTCCATACACCTGCAGTTTTTCTTGCTAAACTGCCCCTGTTGATTTGGCAGGATGGCTGACGATCCTCCACCTCCACCCTATATTGCCGCAATGATGCAGCAGTTTGAATTGAACCGTCAGCTCAATGAGAGTCTGGTAAGACGTTTGGAACGCAACGAGGCTCGTCAGGAGCCTGGACCGACCTCGCTGCCAGAATTTGTGTGCCTCAACCCGTCCGTTTTCTGCAACTCCACCAATCCTATGGATGTTGATGATTGGCTTCGTGACATCCTGTTTGAGATGGAGTCAGCTAATGTTGCCCCTGACAGTTACGTCACCTTTGCGACATTCCACTTGAAGGGTCCCGCTGCTCAATGGTGGGAAAGCCACAAGGGTATGTTGCCTGCTGAAACTGTAACCACTTGGCAGGAATTTCAGTCAGCTTTTCATGCACGTTACATTCCTCAAGGTCTGATGGACCAGAAGAAGCAAGAGTTCCGTAAACTCTCTCAGGGTAAAATGATTGTGGATGAATATCAGAGGAAATTCCTTGAATTATCCTGCTATGCTGCGGATGACGTCGACACTGACACTCGCAAGCAGGAGAAATTCCGTGAAGGACTACGTACTGATATAAAACTTGCACTTGCTGTCCATGATTTCACAGACTTCGCAACGCTTGTCAGCAAATCTTTCCAAGTTGAAACAGCTCTAACTGAGTACCAGGAGTCGCTCAAGCGCACTCATGAAGCTGGCTCATCCTCGGGTCAGCCTGTTCAGAAACGTCGAGTCTGGATCCCACACAATGTTCATCATCAACCTGCTCCAACACCAAGGCCGTCTTATGTTGCACCTCGACTGCCTTCACCGCCGAGACAACTAACGGTTCATGATGGACCGCCTAATGTTATGGCTTCTCCTTAGGATGTACCACGTCCTCCTGATGGTCGTACGAAGGGCCATCGAACCCATCGTTGCAGAAATCGTAAGGCCAGGATGTCTGCTATGGACCGAGGCCAGGTTACTCACGTCAAAATGGGAGAAGCTCGTGAGTCTCCAAAAATCGTGATGGGAACTCTGTCAGTTAATTCAGTTGCAGCTTCTGTTCTCTTTGATTCCGGGGCATCACATTCCTTTGTGTCTCAACAATTTGCTCAGCGACATGAGCTACCTCTAGAGTTATTGCCCACACCATTAGATATTATCTCTCCTTGTTCCAGGTGGCAAACCAAGATGGTAAGTCACAACAATCAGATCAAAATTGAAGGGTTGATGTTCTCTGCTTCCCTTATTGCTCTTGGACCTTCCGACATACACATCATTCTCGGTATGGACTGGTTGACAGCCCATAATGCTTTGATTGACTGTGCTACTAAGACAGTCCAGCTCACACACCCTTCTGGTCAGGTGATCAATTACTCAGCCCGAATAGCTCAGGATGCTGAGAGCCAGATATATGTTCTGAATGCATTGAATGCTTCACCTCTTGAAGGCATCGAGAACGTTCCAGTTGTTCGTGATTTTCAAGACGTCTTTCCAAAAGAACTTCCAGGAATACCCCCTGCTAGAGCTGTCAAGTTTGTCATCGACTTGAAACCAGGCACAACTCCTATTGCGAAGCGTCCTTATAAAATGCCTCCGCACCACCTTCTTGAGCTTAAGGAAGAAATCGACACGTCACTTAAGAAAGGTTTCATCCGCCCCAGTTCCTCTGCTTGGGGAGCACCTTCACTCTTCGTTAAGAAGAAGGATGGAACTAACCAATTGGTTCAGGATTACCGACCTATCAACCAAGCAACAATTCAGAACAAGTATCCGCTTCCTAGAATCAACGATCTGTATGATCAACTTGCTGGTTCCTTAGTATTCTCTAAGCTTGATTTGAGATTGGGATACCATCAGATCCGTGTTCATGAAGAGGATATTCCCAAGACAGCATTCGTTACCCGCTATGGTTCTTATGAGTACACTATCATGTCATTTGGCTTAACAAATGCTCCAGCCACATTCTCCCGTCTGATGAATTATATATTCATGGATTACCTCGACAAGTTCGTCGTGGTTTATCTAGATGATATTCTGGTCTATTCAAAGAATAAGGAAGAACATGCTGAACACCTCCGTCTTGTACTGGAAAGGCTCCGAGAACACCAGCTGTATGCCAAATACTCCAAATGTGAATTCTGGCTTTCTGAAGTAACTTACCTTGGTCATGTGATTTCCAAGGATGGAATTGCTGTTAACCCGGAACGAGTTCAGGCTATTCTGGACTGGACTCCTCCGAAGAACGTCAAGCAAGTGAGAAGTTTTCTCGGCCTTGCAAGTTATTGCCGTCGTTTTGTCGAGAATTTCTCAAAGATTGCTAAACCTTTGACTGATCTGCTTCACAAGGGAGTTAAGTTTGAATGGACAGAAAAATGTCAGGAAAGTTTTCAAACACTCAAAGACAAGCTAATATCTGCCCCAGTACTATCTCCTCCGGATACCCGCAAAGACTTTGTGATTTATTGTGATGCATCCCGTGAAGGATTAGGCTGTATCCTAATGCAAGAGCGTAAAGTGATTGCCTATGGCTCTCGTCAGTTGCGCCCACATGAAGAGAATTATCCGGTACATGATCTAGAACTAGCTGCTGTGATCTATGCATTGCAGTTGTGGCGACATTACCTCCTCGGTAATCGTTGCGAGATCTACACGGATCATAAAAGTCTGAAGTACTTGTTCACTCAACCTTCGCTAAACCTCCGTCAGCAAAGATGGATGGAGGCCATTGCGGACTATGATTTGGGTATTTCCTATACCCCTGGCAAGGCTAACGTGATGGCTGATGCCTTAAGCCGCAAGTCCTATTGCGACAACCTCATGGTTAGGCGAGCTCAACCTCGTCTTTTTGAAGAACTGTGCAAGCTGAATCTTCGTATTGTCCCACAAGGTTCTCTTAATAACCTTGTGATACAACCAGATCTTGAGAAAGCTGTTAAAAATGCACAAGCTAAAGATGCTGAAATTGATCTAATGAAGAAAGACCTTCACCTTGTAAAGTATAGGGATTTCTCGCTGTCTGAAGATGGAACTTTGTATTTCAGAAACCGCATTGTCGTACCTCGCTTCGAGCTTATGACCGACAAGGTCATGAAGGAGGCACATGATACCCCGCTGTCTATTCATCCGGGTAGCACCAAGATGTATCGTGATCTCCGTCAAAGGTACTGGTGGTCTAGAATGAAGCAGGACATTGCTCGTTATGTTGCTGAATGTGATGTGTGTCATTGCGTTAAAGCAGAACATCAGAAACCAGCTGGAATTCTGCAACCACTTCATATTCCTCTATGGAAATGGGATAAGGTTCAGATGGATTTCGTTACAGGACTTCCCAGGTCATAGAACGGTCACGATGCTATTCTTGTCATCGTCGACCAACTCTCTAAGGTTGCACACTTTCTGCCTGTCAAAGAAACTATCACTGCTAGCCAGTTAGCAGAGTTGTATATCTCCAGAATTGTATCACTCCACGGTATTCCGAAGGAGATCAGTTCGGACCGTGGCGGCCTTTTCACTTCCAAATTCTGGGAAAGTTTCCAAACAGCTATGGGAACTCATATTACCTGGAGTTCAGCTTATCATCCCCAATCCCAAGGCCAAGTTGAGCGAGTCAATCAGGTTCTTGAAGATATGCTGCGAGCTTGTGTCATATCGTTCGGTAAGAAGTGGGAAGAATCTCTCCCGTATGCCGAGTTCTCCTATAACAACAGCTATCAAGCCAGCTTGAAAATGCCCCCCTTCGAAGTACTCTATGGACGTAAGTGTCGAACCCCTCTGAATTGGTCAGAAACTGGGGAACGACCGCTCATGGGTCTGGATATTATTCAACACGCCAAAGAACAAGTTCGTATTGTTCGAGAAAATCTCAAGGTGGCTCAGGACCGCCAGAAAAGCAACTATGATCGTAAACGATTGGGTTTGACTTATCAACCTGGTGATCAGGCTTATCTGCGAGTCACTCCTATGAAGGGCACTCACCGTTTTGGAATCAAGGGCAAGCTAGCTCCACGCTATATTGGTCCTTTCCGCATTATTGCTAGACGTGGTCAGGTGGCGTATAAATTGGAGTTGCCGCCGCAATTCTCTCATATCCACGACGTATTCCATGTGTCGCAACTTCGTAAATGCTTCAAGGAATCTCCGCACCGAGCTGTGGATCACGAGATGCTCGAATTGCATGATGATCTTTCATATAAGGAGCATCCGATCCGCATTCTCGATGAAGCTGAACGTCGAACCCGTCAGAAGGTTACCAAGTTCCTCAAAGTGCAGTGGTCAAATCATACTGAAGATGAAGCCACTTGGGAACGCGAGGATAATCTTCGTGCGGAATACCCCAAACTTTTTCCTTCTACCTCTTAATTCTCGGGACGAGAATTCTTGTTAGTCGAGGAGATTTGTAACACCCCCAGTGGTTAGCTACAGTAATCACTTTTGATAATGGCAAGTCAGCATGATAAACAGTGCCAAATCATCATTTGCATCATATTGCATTTAAACTCCTAATTCAAACTTCACATTAAATTAAAGTGGAAGATAAAAGTTGCTTAACTTGGAAACTAAAATGTTCATTAAATAATAAATATTCCAGAGACCATACTAAAATTATAACCAACAATAAATAAATAAATTAGGTGACTCTAACAGTACCAAAATAGCAAGATTTAATCCTTTTTCATTTAATTAAAATCCAAATAAAATTCATTTGCCTCCAAACCAATTTCTAGCAGTGGCTAATTTTGCACTGTAATTATTGGGCTAAGTTGCATATTTTACAAAAGTCCATAAGTGGCCTAACATTTTTGTAAACAAGAAAGAAAAGAGAAAACAGAAAACAAAAATAAGAAAAGGAAAAGGGCCACCGTGGTTGGGCTCTAGTCTACAGTGCCGGCCCAGCCCACTCCCCGCGCCTGTCCCCTCCTTCCTCCTCTGTTCATCGCCCCCGCTCGCTGTCGACCGCACGCACACGCCGTGCCCCGGCCCCCCTCTCTCGTCGCTCGGCAACGCTCGCTACAGACGCCGCGGGCGCCTACAAGTTGTCGCCCGCGCCTCCTCTGGCCTCCCCCCTCGCTCACACTCTCTCTCTCCCTCGTTCCCCTCCTCTCCCGTACGCGCTCGTCACTGCACCACCATCGCCGACACGTCCACCAGCATCCCCGCACCGTCATTCGTTGTCCAGGAGGACCATTGGGCTCGTCCTCATCTCCTACGCCCCCAGATCGACGCCGGGGAGCAGCACAACAACGCCGGCGACCCGATCCCCTTCTCCGGCCATCGCTACCACATCGCCGCGATCTGCCTCTCCTCTGTGCTCCTAAACTAACGACGGCCACCGTGAGCCACTTAGGTGAGCTCCACTACTCCTCCCTCCTTCTACTGCTCTTTTTCCGAGCCCGAACGAAGCCGCCGTTGCTCCGTTGCTCCGGCTGCCGCAGTGGCCATCGTGCTCCTCACTCCTGGCCCCCTCTGCTTGAGCGCGTGGCCCTAGTGCACTCCAGAGGTCCCGCAGATGCCGTCGAGGCCTTTAGATCGTCCGCTCGCCTAGCGCATCATCGTATCCATCAGAGCCCGAGCGCCTCCGCCGCTCTTCGTCATCCCTCCGGCGAGCTCCGACCACCCCCGCCCCTGCTAATGCGCCCATTCGACGCGGCTTGACACCCGCGTTCGATCCCAGCCTACGGGGCATCGGACGGTGGCCTGTGGTGTGATTCCGGCCGTCTCCGGTCCGTCGCCACCGCTCGGGAGGTCGCCGGCGATGCCCTGTCGCGCGCCCGCGTTTAAAACGTGGCTGTGAGACGCTGACGAGTGGCCCTCACCGTGATTAGCCACTAACCCATACCCCTAACCCCCACTTACAGCCGGGCCCCACACTGATTAATTAACCCTAATGAAAAATGTTAGTTATTTAACTAAACTGACGTGTGGGCCCATGTGCACTGTTCACCGCTGACTAGTCAACCGTTGACTGCTGACTCAGCAGTCAACGGGACACACTGTCAGTCCCTGGTTCACTGCTGGGTGCACTGGACCGGGTGCACCTAGCCTTTCCATGTTTAATTTTCAAAATTAGATTAATCCAGAAATTCCAGAAATTGTTTAAAGCTTTATAAATTCATAGAAGTTGATCCGTAGCTCGGATCGAAAAACTTTGTACATGAAAGTTGCTCAGAACGACGAGACGAATCCGAATACACAGTCCGTTCGTCCGTCACACGTCCCTAACTACCCGAACATGGAACCGTTCCCCTCTGGTCATTTGTCTGACAACTGTCCGAAAATGCCAAACTTCGGAAAAACATTCCCGGATGTTTTCCCTCTTCACCTATATCATGTAGCACCGCGTCAGAACACCCCTAGCTCTGCGTATTGTCATGTCGTGCTCTTGTTTGCTTTATATTTACTATTTCTTCCCCTCTTCTCTCTGGTTGACCCTGACACCGACATCGTCCCCGAGACCGATGCAGCTCCGGAGCCCGGCGCCACCGTTGATGACCTTGCCCTTGCCGTCGAGCAAGCAGGCAAGCCACCCCCCCCTTGAGCATACCGATATCGCCCATTCTATTTCTCATGCTTGCATTAGAATTGCTGCTGCTACTACTTTACCTATTCTGATGCATAGCCTGTTTATTGTAACCTACTATTGATAATTACCTGCATATCCTAAACTGCTTAGTATAGGCTGGGTAGAGACCTATCAGTGACCCCACTCATCCCGATTGCCCCGCTGGATTATCCGAAGACCCGATCAATGGGAATTGAAGACCAGGCCCCGACACTGCACATCACCCCCCCCCCCCTTAGTTGTAAGGACACTACAGCGTTACTATCGAGTGCCGAGGGTGATACCTCGTGTAGCACTCCTGATGTTAACTCTGTAGAGTAGCTATTCGGTCGTGGTCATCGAGGGTGATTCCTCCTTCACCGCTTCCGAAAACGACGCCGTCATACGACACCTCAAGTGTGAACCCAGCAAGGGTGATTCCTTCGAGTTCACCTTGACGATTACATCGAGTAGGAATCCAACGAGGGTGATACCTCGGATTCCTCTGATGTTATGGACACACGGATACTTGGACTTTACACTGTTACTTGGATAGGCGGGTCGACCCTGAGGGGTACCCGCGTGCGCCTAAGTGGCGAGTGTTGTGAAGACGGGTTGCCTGTATGGTGCCTGAGTGATGAATACGAGGTGCGGCCGGGCATTCTTAACCCTTGCAGCAAGTCCTGGAGACGGGGCGACGGGGTCACATCTTTCGTGAGTCTCTGCTCGTTACCGCAAGCCCCTAGTCCACTAACGATTTGGATATTTGATCCGAGCAGGCCTCTGGCCTGATAGCACTAACCATCACGTGGGCATAGTATGGGCGTTCTGCATCGTAGCATCAGCCGAAAGCTCTGTCAGACGTCTAGTTCAGCCTTGCGGCCGGGACGGACCGGTGCCCCCCTGGTGCCTGGCTTCCCCCTGCACGCAACGACTCGGAGTGCACAGGGCGATGGCCCAAGACCTCTGAGCGCTTAGGATGTAGACCAACGGGGACCTCTCTGCTGAGCTCTAGGTAGGGTTGCGATGTGTCGTTTGGCCGAGGCCGGGCATGACCCAGGAAAGTGTGTCCGGCCGGAGTTAATCAAGCGTGTTGGGTAAGTTGGTGCACCCCTGCAGGGAAGAAAACTTCTATCGATAGCCGGTCCTACGGTAAAGGACACTCGGAGTTGTATCCTGATTGATACAATTTAGAACTGGATACTTGGATACTATGGCTCTGGGATTGCTTCTCGCAGGGAGTCGAGAAGGGATCTCAGGACGAGGTTAATGACTGTACGGCTCTGGGATTGCTTTCTCGCAGGGAGTCGAGAAAGGATCTCTGGGTGAGGTTGAGACTTAATGATACTACTACATTATATGGTACTGTCTACACTCTTCTAATGCTGCAAGACCTCTGAAGATGCTAGTCTTCGATAGGACTAGGCCTCCTCTCTATTCTGGCATTTCTGCAGCCCAGTCCCCATATATAGCCTCCCTTTGAAAATGTTGCATATGTAGTGTAGATCCTTGCTTGCTGAGTACTGCTGAGTACTCACAGTTGCTTTGTTTTCCTTTTTCTCCCCATATCAGTTTGACGTGACCAAGATGATGGAGCCCCTGAGACAGATGCCCCGTCGATCGGCTACTACTACTACCCAGAGGATGGATACTACTTTGAGTTTGCCATCGACCAGGAGTAGGTTCGGAGGGTCCCAGGCAGGAGGCCTATGCCTTTCGATCGTAGTGTTTTATTTTGCCCCGCCTTTCTAAAGGTCTTTCTGTTTCTATTTCATATCTGTACTCAGATATCTGATGCTTCCGTTGACGCTTGTACGCAAGCTTATGTATTCAAGCCCTCGAGGCCCCTGGCTTGTAATATAAAGCTTGTATGACTTTATTTATGTTTTAGAGTTGTGTTGTGATATCTTCCCGTGAGTCCTTAGGCTTGATCGTGTGCATTTGCGTGTATGATTAGTGCACAATTGAGCCGAGGGCGTCACATGGGCCATCGCCCCAGGCGCTCCTGCATGTTGCGTACTCGGCCGGTGAGCAGACCTAGCAGCCTCCAGTACAACGAAGGGTGCTTAACGCGGTCCAACCCAGCGCGTGCCGCTCAATCGCTGACGTCCATTAAGCTTTGGCTGATGCATACGACGCAGAGTGTCCATAACTGTTCCCACATGATGGCTAGTGCTATCAGGCCAGAGGCCCACTCGGATCAAATATCGAAACCGTTAGTGAATTAGGAGCACGCGATAACGAGCAGAGACTCACGATCGATGTGACCCCGTCGCCCCGTCTCGAGGACTTGCGGCAAGGGCTAAGAATGCCCGGCCACGCCTCGTAATTATCTTGCGGGTACTCTCTCTGGTCACCCGACTCCACATCAATCGCATCTTATGCTCGTGCGGGTACCCCTCAGGACCGACCCGACTTTATCATGGTTCATGGTTAAAGTCATAGTAACTGTGTGTCCAAACACCAAGGGGAAACCTGAGGAATCACCCTCGATGGATTCCACCTAATGTAGTCGTCAAGGTGAACTCGGAGGAATCACCCTCGATGGGTTCACACTTGAGGTGTCGCCCGACAGCGTCGTTATCGGGAGTGGTGAAGGAGGAATCACCCTCGATGACCACGACCAAATAGCTTCTCTACAAAATTAACATCAGAAGTGCTATACAAGATATCACCCTCGGCACTCGATAGTAACGCTGCAGTGTTGTACAACTAAGGGGGTGATGTGCGGTGCTGGGGTCTGGTCGTCGAGTCTTTCGAAGATCCAGCAGGGCAACTGGGACAAGTGGGGTCACTGGGGTCTCTATCCAGCCTGTACTAAGCAGTTTAGGATAAGCAGGTAAGGTATCAATAGCAGGTTACAATAAACAGGCTATGCATCAGAATAGGTAAAGCAGTAGCAGCAGCAATTCGAATGCAAGCACAAGAAAGAAGAGAATAGGCGATATAGGCATGCTCAAGGGGGGGTGCTTGCCTGGTTGCTCTGTGGCAAAGGCAAGGTCGTCAACGGTGTCATCGGGCTCCTGAGCTGCGTCGGTCTCGGGAACTGCGTCGGTACCAGGGTCTACCGAGAGAGAAGAGGGGGAGGAAACGGATAAATACACAGCAAACAAAGCAACACAGAGCATGCTATGCTAACGTGCAGTGCAGGGTTGCCTAAAGACATGTCTAAAGCATTTTAGTTATTTTAGGATTTAAGTTGGAATTATTAACCGGTGTATATGCACTATTCATCTACCGGAAACAGTCGAAAAGTTGCGGGTTCACCTCCGTAGAGGGTCCCGACATGGAAACAGATGGCACGGTCGGATTCGTCTCGTCGTTCTGAGCAACTTTCATATATAAAGTTTTTCGATCTGAGCTACGGTTTAATTTCTATGATTTTCTAAAGTTTTAAACATTTTTTGGATTTATTTAAATTAATTAATTCCCGAATTATCCAGAATAGTGAAAGGTGACGTCAGCATGACATCAATATGATGTCAGTAGGTCAACTCTGGTTGACCATAGTTAAATCTGACATGTGGGGTCACTGGGACCCACATGTCAGCCTCTGTTAGTATTAAACAGAGTCAAATTTAAACTAATTAACTAATTAGATCAGTGGGCCCAGTTAGTCAGTGACTGATTAGCTGATTAATTAACTAATAGTTTAATTAACCTTTTAATTAACATTTCTATTTATTTTTAAAACATTTTAATGGCGGGGCCCCACATGTCAGCGACACACGCAGCCCAGTCAGCGGGTTGACCCGATCAATAGGGCCAGCTGGGCCCACCGGTCAGTGTCACGGGGGCGGCCAGGTCATCGCCACATCGGCGGACAGCACCGGAGATGTGCCGGTGAGGTAAAACGCGGCGGCGACGGCCAGAACTTCGCCGGAGCTGGCCGAAAAACTCGTACGGTGGGTGGCCGGGCTCGGGCTCGGGCTCTACGGAACGCTGGGAGTGCGCCGCGTCCAATGGCGGCGGTTGCAGCGCACGAGGAGGTCGGGAACGTCGACGGCGACCACCGCGGGCGGCGCTGGACTTCGGGATCGGGCGCATTCGGTGCTGCGGGGCACGGTGAGGTGCGCGCGTGTGTGCGTTAGACTCGTGCAAACGTGTCGAGCATGGCTACATGCTCGGATGTGGGGTGCGGTGTCCACAGCGACGAGTTCACGGCGGCGGCGGTTACGGCCTAGTTGAAGCGGCGGCTATGGCGCGAGAAAAATGAAGGAAAGGAGGGGATCCGGTGCGGCTGCTCACCGTGGGGCACACGAGGGCCGGCGGGAGGCTTAGGAGCTGCAGCTGCGGCGAATCAAGGCGGTGGTGCCCCGGTGTCCCGAGGAGGAAGAAGAGGCCGGGGCAGCGTTCGGGGGCGCCTGGCGTCCTGCGGCTCATTTGGGAGGCGTAGTCGAGGGAGACGGAGCGGGTGGACACGGTGCGGCGACGGGAGGACCTCGCTGGCCGCAAGATGATGTGGCGACGGCGACGGACGCGCTCGGCAGAGGGGGAGAGAGGTGAGCGCGAGGGGAAGGAGAGAGGGAGAAGTGGCGAGGGAGTCCAGGGGGAGTGGACGAGGCTGGTCCTTATCCTCCCCGAGCGTCGGTGGCTGTCGTCGTGTCGGCCAGCGGACGGCAAGCGCGCGCTCGGCCATGGCGGAGGCGACATGTCCAGGAGAGAGAGCGGGGGAGAGAGAGATGGGCCGGCCTCAGGCACTGTGCACTTAGGCCTAGTGCACAGTGGCCTTTTTCCTTTTTCTTTTTTCAGTTTTCAGTTTTTCTTTTTCTAGAGATGGTTTTTGAATTAAAGGGGCTGCCAAATGATTTTGTTCAAATGTGAAACTTGGTCACACAAGTACATTGGGATATTCTGCATTGCCACAAAAAGTTTGAGGAGTTTTGGAATCCTTTTGAATTTTTCAAAAATGAATATCACATTTAAAGTGTTGTTTTGGCACTGTTTTAAAATGCTTAGGCCCACTTTGACTTGATGATGATGTTGTATTCCTTAATAGCAAATGGTTTTGGAATATTTGCTAGAAGGTGAACATTTTTCCAGCAAACTTTGAGCAACTTTATTTTGCACTTTTAATTTTGAATTGTTTTCAGAGAGGAATTTGAATTGAGTTGAGCTAACACTATGATCAAGCATTGCATAGATGATGACTTGGCATGTTTAACAGAGAGTCACAGTGCTAGGTTACATAGGGGTGTTACATCTTTGGCCTCTTTTTTTTCTTTTTTTTCTCTCTCTTTTTATTTTATTTTTCGTCTGGAGTCTCATCCCGACTTGCGGGGGAATCATAGTATCCATCATCCTTTCCTCACATGGGACAATGCTCTAATAATGATGGTCATCACACATTTATTTACTTACAACTCAAGAATTACAACTCGATACTTAGAACAAAAATATGACTGTATATGTATGCCTTCGGCGGTGTACCGGGATGTGCAATGATCAAGAGAGACATGTATAAAAAATATGAATGGTGGCTTTGCCACAAATACGATGTCAACTACATGATCATGCAGAGCAATATGACAATGATGAAGCATGTCATAATAAACGAAACGGTGGAAGTTGCATGGCAATATATCTTGGAATGGCTATGGAAATGCCATAATAGGTAGGTATGGTGGCTGTTTTGAGGAAGGGTTATGGTGGGTGTAGTGCACCGGCGAAAGTTGCGCGGTACTAGAGAGGCTAGCAATGGTGGAAGGGTGAGAGTGAGTATAATCCATGGACTCAACATTAGTCATAAAGTACTCACATACTTATTGCAAAAGTCTATTAGCTATCGAAACAAAGTACTACACGCATGCTCCTAGGGGGATAGATTGGTAGGAAAAGACCATCGCTCGTCCCCGACCGCCACTCATAAGGAAGACAATCAATAAATAAATCATGCTCTGACTTCATCACATAACGGTTCACCATACGTGCATGCTACGGGAATCACAAACTTTAACACAAGTATTTCTACCAATCCACAATTACTCACTAGCATGAATCTAATATCACCATCTTTATATCTCAAAACAATCATATGGAATCAAACTTCTCATAGTATTCAATGCACTTTATATGAAAGTTTTTATTATATCCCTCTTGGATGCCCATCATATTAGGACTAAATTCATAACCAAAGCAAATTACCATACTATTTAAAGACTCTCAAAATAATATAAGTGAAGCAAGAGAGTTCAACAATTTCTATAAAATAAAGCCACCGCCGTGCTCTAAAAAGATATAAGTGAAGCACTAGAGCAAAATTGCCTAGCTCAAAAGATATAAGTGAAGCACATAGAGTATTCTAATAAATCACGATTCATGCGTATCCCTCTCAAAAGGTGTGTATAGCAAGGATGATTATGGCAAACTAAAAAGCAAAGACTCATATCATACAAGACGCTCCAAGCAAAACACATATCATGTGGTGAATAAAAATATAGCCTCAAGTAAATTTACCGATAGACGAAGACGAAAGAGGGGATGCCTTCCGGGGCATCCCCAAGCTTAGGCTCTTGGTTGTCCTTGAATATTACCTTGGGGTGCCTTGGGCATCCCCAAGCTTAGGCTCTTGCCACTCCTTATTCCATAGTCCATCAAATCTTTACCCAAAACTAGAATACTTCACAACACAAAACTCAATAGAAAACTCATGAGATCCGTTAGTATAAGAAAATAAATCACCACTTTTTGGTACTGGTGTGAACTCATTCTTTATTTATATTGGTGTAATATCTACTGTATTCCAACTTCTCCATGGTTCATACATGTAACACCCCATGTATTAAGCTACAGTGATCACCCTTTTGATTATGCCATGTCATTATGATTAACAGTGCTTAATCATCATTAGCCCCATATCTCATTTCAAATTCAAATTCAAATTGAAATTCAAACTTAAAGTAAAAATAAAAGTTGTTCAAATCCAGGAACTAAAATATTCATCATGTTGCAAATAATCCAGGGGCATTTATAAAAATAGCAGCAACATTAATTAAATTAATTAAGTAACTCTAATAGCAAGAAACAGCAACAAAACAGAAGTATTTATTCCATGTTATTTAATCTACAATTAATATGAAATCCATTTGCTTCCAAACCATTTTAAAACAGTGGTAAATATTGCATAGCATTTATTTTGGCAAGTATCATATTTTGCAAAAGTCATTTGAAATAAAAACAAAGGATAAAACAGAAAACAGAAAAACAAAAATAAGAAAAGGAAAAGGCCCACTGTGGCTGGGCTCTAGTCAAATAGCCGGCCCAGCCCACTCCCCACCTCGTCTCCCTCCTCTGTTCACCGCACGCGTGCTATCGCCGCGCCCGCACGCCGCGCCCCGGCCCCCCTTCTCCTCGCTCGACAGCTCGCCCCCGCGCTCGCTCGCGGTGGATAAGGGGCAGCACCCCCCCCCCCGCAAACCCTAGGCCCCCTCCACTTTCCCCTCGCTCGCCTCTCCCTCTCTGTTCGTTCGACCGAGCGATCTCGTCGCCGCACCACCGTCGCCGGCGTGTCCACCAGCCTCCCCGCGCCGCCTAGCCGTGTCCAGGAGGACCGCGGCGCTTGTCCACGTCGACCACGACCAAAGGACCAAGCCGGGAAGTCGCCACGCCTCGCCATTTGCCGGCTTCATCAACCACGGCCGTCGTCGCCATTGGAGCCGATCCGCTCAGCTCCGGCACCTTCCGGCCTCCCCGAGCCTTCCCGTCAATGCTGTGAGCGCCGCCTCGGTCCCCCCTCTCTGCCTGTGCTTCGTTCCCCCCTCCTAGCTAGCCTCGCCGCTGCACCACGAGCTCACCGCTGTTGCCCGTCGATGCACTGCTCAACTCCGGCCCACCCAACAGCTCTTTCCGGTGCCATTCGACGTGGCTCGACGCCCGCGTTCGAATGCCTCAGGCCACGCGCCAAACCATGCCCCTAGCGCTGTCCTCGTACCTCACGTGCTCTGGCCGCCGCCTCTGCCAGACACCGGCGTCATTGATGTCCGTCTCAGCCGCTGCTATTGCCACCGTTGCGCGTGTGGTTCCCCTGATTCGAACGAGACCAAAATCGCGCCAAACGGAGCTTCACAGCGGGATTCCGGCGAGGTTCCGGCCGTCCCCGCCGCGTCTCGCCTCACCGGCGGCCGGTGCTGACCGGGCGCCCACGTGGCACCGCGTGGGGCCACCCCTGTGCCGCTGACGCTGGGTCCCGCGGGCCCAGTTGACCAGTCAACCCCGCTGACTTGGCTGACTAGGTCCCCGACATACGGGCCCCACCCCATTAAAATGATTTTATAAATAACTAAATCTGTTAATTAAATAATTAGTTAATTAAAACACTAATTAGTCACTGACTAACCGGGCCCACTACTCTAACTAGATAATTAGTTTAAATTAACCCTGTTAATTAGTTACAGAGGCTGACATGTGGGTCCCAGTGGGACCCACCTGTCAGGTTTGACTCCGGTCAGCCCCTATTGACTGCTGACGCCATTAATGTGTCATGCTGACGTCATCCCCGCACTGTTCTGGATAATGTTGATTTAGATTAATTAAATAAATTCCAGAAATTAATAAAAACTTTAGAAAATCCTATCTTTTAAACCGTAACTCGGATGAAAATAATTTATATATGTAAAATGATCAGAAAAATATGAGGATTCTGAATATGTAATCAAAATGCCTGTCCAACACTCCTAGCTAGGTGAACATACAACTTTTTGCCTGTTTCAAATAGATGAATAGTGCATGGCTTTTATATAATAAATCCAAACAAATTCCTAAAATAACTAATATGACTTAGATATGTCTTTAGGCAACCCTGCACTGCGCATTAGCATAGCAAGCTCTGTGTTACTGTGTTTGCCATGTATTTATTTGTTTCCTCCCCCTCTTCTCTCTCGGTAGACCCCGACACCGACGCAGTTCCCGAGACCGACGCAGGTAAGGAGCCCGACGACACCGTTGACGACCTTGCCTTTGCCGCCGAGCAACCAGTCAAGCACCCCCCCCCCCTTGAGCATACCGATATCGCCTATTCTTTCTCCCTCATGCTTGCATTAGAAATTGCTGCTGCTACTGTTTAACCTATTCTGATGCATAGCCTGTTTATTGTAACCTGCTATTGAAATCTTACCTGCTTATCCTAAACTGTCTAGTATAGGCTGGGTAGAGACCTATCAGTGACCCCACTTGTCCCGATTGCCCCGCTGGATCATCAGAAGACTCGACCACCAGGCCCCAGCACCGCACATCACCCCCTTAGTTGTAACGACACTGCAGCGTTACTATCGTGTGCCGAGGGTGATACCTCGTATAGCACTCCTGATGTTAACTCTGTAGAGTAGCTATTTGGTCGTGGTCTTCAAGGGTGATTCCTTCTTCTCCACTTCTGATACGACCCTGTTGCGCAACACTTCAAGTATGAACCTCGAGGGTGATTCCTCCTAAGTTCACCTTGACGGTTACATCGAGTGGGCATCCGTCGAGGGTGATACCTCGGATTCCCCTGATGTTATGGACACACGGTTACTGTGACTTTACCCCTGAACCTTGTTAGAAACGGATCGGCCCTGAGGGGACCCAAGGGAGTTACTTTTACTGCAGGACTAGAGGGACAGGTGGTACCGCCCACTAGAGGTGGACCTGAGTTCCCGATAGTCTTTTGCGAGACAGGTTGACCTAGACGGTGCCTGAGTGATGAATACAGGGCGTGGCCGGGCATTCTTGGCCCTTGCTACAAGTCCTCGAGACGGGGCGACGGGGCCACATCGATCGTGAGTCTCTGCTCGTTACCGCACTACCAACACACTATGATTTGGATATTTGATTCGAGTGGGTCTTTGGCCCGATAGCACTAACCATCACGCGGGAATAAATATGGGTACTCTGCATCATGGCATCAGCCGAAAGTTCTGTTAGACGTCCAGTTCAGCATTGTGGCATAATCGGATCGTACCGACCATCCGAGGCGGTGCTGGTATCCACCCTGCACACAACGACCCGGAGTGCACAGGGCGATGGCCCAAGACCCTTGAGCACTTAGGTTGTAGACCGGCGGGGACCTCTTTGCTGAGCTCTAGGTTGGGCTGTGGTGTGTCGTTTGGCCGAGGACGGGCATGACCTAGAATAGTGTGTCTGGTCGGAGTTAAGCGAGCGTGGTGGGTAAGTTGGTGCACCCCTGCAGGGAAGAACTAATCTATGCATAGCCGGATCCTCGGTAACGGACACTCGGAGTTGTATCCCGATCGATACAACTAGAACTGGATACTTGTGATGAGTATGGCTCTGGGATTACTTTCTCGCAGGGAGTTGAGAAAGGATCTCTGGCCGAGGTTGATACTTGGACATTAGGGCTCTGGGATTACTTTCTCGCAGGGGGTCGAGAAAGGATCTCTGGCCGAGGTTGATATTGATTACTACTACTACTTTATACTATACTAATCTACACTCTTCTAATGCTGCAAGACCGCTGAAGATGCTAGTCTTCGATAGGACTAGGCCTTCTCTCTATTCTGGCATTTCTGCAGCCCAGTCCACATATACAGCCTCCCTTTGATAATGTTGCATATGTAGTGTAGATCCTTGCTTGCTGAGTACTTCGGATGAGTACTCACGGTTGCTTTGCTTTCTTTTTCCCCCAAATCCTCTTGATGCAACCAGATGACGGAGCCCCGGAGACAGCTGCACTCGCCGATGATCGCTACTACTACCCCGAGGGTGGATACTACTATGAGTTGGCCGACGACCAGGAGTAGGTTCGGAGGGACCCAGGCAGGAGGCCTGCGCCTTTCGATCGTAGCTTTTGTTTTACCCCGCCTTTCTATAGGCTTATCTGTTTTTGTTTCATATATGTACTCAGATATCTGATGCTTCCGCTGACGCTTGTATGCGAGCTTATGTATTCGAGCCCTCGAGGCCCCTGGCTTGTAATATAAAGCTTGTATGACTTTATTTATGTTTTAGAGTTGTGTTGTGATATCTTCCCGTGAGTCCTTAGGCTTGATCGTGTGCACTTGCGTGTATGATTAGTGCACGATTGAGCGGGGGCGTCACAAGTTGGTATCAGAGCCGACTACCTGTAGGAACCCCCTTTCCAACTCCTTGGCCGAAGTTGAGTCTAGTCCTTCAAAAACTATTTTACTAACATGGATGTGTGGCTTACGGGCCCACGTCGCCGAATGTGTGGTATTAGGATCTTTTATTCCTCGTCTATACTCTGGGACTCTGATCTCTCTTCTATTCGGGTTAAAGATTTTGCTAACTCCAACACTAGGTTCTTGTAACCACTTTCTCCCGGAGAGCCCCCCCCCCCCCTCATTCCAGAAGATGGCATGTCATCATCAGAAGACTCCGAAGATACTCCTCGAAGTTTTCCGAGACCCTTGTGCCCACTATCTTTGCAAATCCTGACCACCGATAAATCCCCGTGGATAACATCATTTTCGTTGTACCCTCATCCCCAGTTGCTCCTGTTGTTACAAGTTACCCCTAATACTCTCCGTTGTTCCGAGAATCCTTGTGTCTTCTGTTGTGCAGCCTCTTTTCGCACTGCAAAAATTCACTTAACCGGGATTCGTTCGTCCCCAGTTGTTCATATGTCTCACAAAATTCTTCGAAATGCAATTTGATCTCCCGAAGATCCTCTGCAGCCTAGTGCTCCCGAAAGTCTGTCTGCCTGCATTATGGTTAAATCCATGTGTCTCGCAATATTCATTAGCCTTCTTTGTCATTGTCATTCCGAGTCTATTGATTCAATATGAATGAGAATAATCCCTATCATTTGTCAATTCCTAGAATTCATTCCTCCGGCTCAGACATCATTCTGGACATGAACTGGTTCTCGGTAAATCAATCCTTGATTGATTGGCCATCAAATTCTATTCAACATACTCATCTTTTTATCAGAGCCTCTGCCTCTGATCCCCCGATTTTGGAATCGTGAACCCTTCGTATTTAAGCTGCGGCTTATTCAGATGTTTGCTCTGCTAACGAGCTTGAGTTATTTACTCCTGAAGTTCATGGTATATGTTCCTAAGATGCCCCAATGGGTTGAACCTATGTTTTCCCTAATCCGTGCGAACTCGAAAATTATGCGAGTCATACTCTTCTGGTACTTCACCAGATAATTCTTCCGCACTACAAATTCTTCGAAAACGAGGAGTAAATGAAAGGTTATGCATTGAAGAAGTGGGAGTCGACCTTGAACCTTTGTGTTCATGCCCATGGACCCGATGTAGAACTTATCATGGAAGCTGCTCGTAAAAATAATTATTTCCTTGGTACAAGTCCATCTTGTATCTATGAATTGATCCTTTGCAATCGTGGTTCCGACCATATTCCTCCTTGATTCCATTTCCCGGATAAGTTAAAATACTTATCCTCTGCAAATCATTTCCCCCGTCCAACCTCTAGTCCGATTTACCTTCTGGTATTACCCCAAGTACTTGTTACTGGGAAGTTTAATACCCCATCACATCATTCCTAGCCTGATCGGCTATATTTTTATCGTGCCAACTTTTAACTGTGCTACCTGGTCCTTATGCCCGGAGCAACTCCCGACGATGAGCTAAGCTTACGTCGATCTTCCTCATCTTATCATTTCACCTCGAACAACAAACTTGACTTCGAGTTTGTGTCATAACCGTGGTTCCAATAATCTTTCGCTTCATCATTCCTTTTGCCTGATGTCTTGCTGCTCGATGGATCTTCAAAGAGCCTCTCGACAAATTAGTCGTGATCACCATCAATATACTAACTTGTTCTAAGATATCAATTGATTTCTTGAGGAGAAATACCATCCCTGCCCCTCGATGATTTGTGATATCATCGACAACCTCTTTGTATTCCTGCCAACACAGACTTGGTTATGTTTTGCTCATACCTTGTTTTCTTTGCTATTACTGAAGTTATTCCCTGTGTATTCTTGTGGCCTTCAGAGCCAACCTTTTCTTGAAACACCATATCATCGCTACCTCGAGGCATGATTGTGGCATTCCGAATATCAACCAGAACATTGGAAGCACATTGCTAAATGTTTCTTGATCAATTATCCAAACACCGTGGTGTGGGTAATATCATGATTCTTCCCTCGCCCCTTTGTCTAAATACTTTTGAACTTGCTGTCCTATCATGTATATCATGCTCCGCTTTTCCTTGGGAAGGATATACCCTCAATGCTTGTGTGCAAACACATTTTCCTTTCCTTGGTCTGATTAATCCTAATAATCACATTTTCCTTTCCATTGGTTTGTTAATCTTTCTTTTGATCTATATGATATAAGCAGAAATAATTCCCTGCTTATAAAACACTTCGATGGACAACCTTGTCAGTGAGACCTTGTTACTATTGTTGATGACATTCCGGTAACCACTGATGGACGAGAACTTTGCCTATTAGTCCGCCTCGTTCAACGAGCAGGAAAATGGTTCTCTTCGTCTCTCGCCCTTGGTACCGATGTTGTTGCCGACATAACTGACAGGCTATTCTCTGGCATGCCTTGCTATCACAACCGTGCAAGATGTCAGTGCCTTTCCTACCTTCAACCCACATGGTGGGCCCATAACCCACAGTTCCACAGGATCGAAACCTGACTCTCTGGTACACCCTGTTGTCAAAGTTATTCCTCGCGCTTCACTTCGTATGTAATTCACGGGCCACCTGCCTAGTGATCTATTCTGGTATCAGACGCAATACTTATTCTCCTTGCTCTGGACCCCTTTCACGCCTTGTTTCAGGCATCGAACGATTGCCTGCCCGCTCGAAACTTTCCATGATACCTCCTTACTTTGCTCTTGATATTTTCTTAAGTTTCAATTCGAGAGTTCCTTTCCGCCACCTTCCCCGATGTTATCGACCAGATAGTCAACCTTGCAGAGGTCCGTTCTCCCGGAATACCCACCCTTTATTCTTTCGTAAGTACGATGGAGTTTCCGAAGAAAGGATGCCGACTTCATCTTGATGACCTGAAACAGAGAAATGAAGACATCAATTTAATGGATAGACCTCTTCGAGAAGAGCAACCCAGAACAAAAGGATCCATTAGAATTTCGTAACCAGAACTTTTCCCCCTTACTCCCCCGCTTAAATCTCGGGACGAGATTTCTTGTAGTGGAGGACATTTGTAACACCCCATGTAATAAGCTACAGTGATCACCCTTTTGATTATGCCATGTCATCATGATTAACAGTGCTTAATCATCATTAGCCCCATATCTCATTTCAAATTCAAATTCAAATTGAAATTCAAACTTAAAGTAAAAATAAAAGTTGTTCAAATCCAGGAACTAAAATGTTCATCATGTTGCAAATAATCCAGGGGCATTTATAAAAATAGCAGCAACATTAATTAAATTAATTAAGTAACTCTAACAGCAAGAAACAGCAACAAAACAGAAGTATTTATTCCATTTTATTTAATCTACAATTAATATGAAATCCATTTGCCTCCAAACCATTTTAAAACAGTGGTAAATATTGCATAGCATTTATTTTGGCAAGTATCATATTTTGCAAAAGTCATTTGAAATAAAAACAAATGACAAAATAGAAAACAGAAAAACAAAAATAAGAAAAGGAAAAGGAAAAGGCCCACTGTGGATGGGCTCTAGTCAAACAGCCGGCCCAGCCCACTCCCCACCTCGTCTCCCTCCTCTGTTCACCGCACGCGCGCTGTCGCCGCGCCCCCCCCCCCCCCCTTCTCCTCGCTCGACAGCTCGCCCCCGCGCCCGCTCGCGGTGGATAAGGGGCAGCACCCCCCCCCCGCAAACCCTAGGCCCCCTCCACTATCCCCTCACTCGCCTCTCCCTCTCCGTTCGTTCGACCGAGCGAGCTCGTCGCCGCACCACCGTCGCCGACGTGTCCACCAGCCTCCCCGCGCCGCCTAGCCGTGTCCAGGAGGACCGCGGCGCTCGTCCACGTCGACCACGACCAAAGGACCAAGCCGGCAAGTCGCCACGCCTCGCCATCGGCCGACTTCATCAACCACGGCCGTCATCGCCATTGGAGCCGATTCGCTCAGCTCCGGCACCTTCCGGCCTCCCCAAGCCTTCCCGTCAACGCTGTGAGCGCCGCCTCGTTCCCTCCCCCTCTCTGCCTGTGCTTCGTTCCCCCCCTCCTAGCTAGCCTCGCCGCTGCACCGCGAGCTCATCGCCGCTGCCCATCGATGCACTGCTCAACTCCGGCCCACCCAGCAGCTCCTTCCGGTACTATTCGACGTGGCTCGACGCCCGCGTTCGAATGCCTCAGGCCGCGCGCCAAACCAAGCCCCCTAGCGTCGTCCCCGTACCTCACGTGCTTCGGCCGCTGCCTCTGCCCGACGCCGGCGTCATTGCTGTCCGTCTCAGCCACTGTTGTTGCCACCGTTGCGCGCGCGCGGTTCCCCTAATTCAAACGCGATCAAAAATCGCGCCAAACGGAGCTTCACAGCGGGATTCCGGCGAACTCTGGCGAGGTTCCGGCCGTCCCCGCCGCGTCTCGCCTCATCGGCGGCCGGCGCTGACCGGGCGCCCACGTGGCACCGCGTGGGGTCGCCCCTGTGCCGCTGACACTGGGTCCCGCGGGCCCAGTTGACCAGTCAATCCCACTGACTAGGCTGACTGGGTAGCTGACATACGGGCCCCACCCCATTAAAATGATTTTATAAATAACTAAATCTGTTAAATAAATAATTAGTTAATTAAAACACTAATTAGTCACTAACTAACCGGGCCCACTACTCTAACTAGATAATTAGTTTAAATTAACCCTGTTAATTAGTTACAGAGGCTGACATGTGGGTCCCAGTAGGACCCACCTGTTAGGTTTGACTCCGGTCAGGCCCTATTGACTGCTGACGCCATCAATGCGTCATGCTGACATCATCCCCGCACTGTTCTAGATAATGTTGATTTAGATTAATTAAATAAATTCCAGAAATTAATAAAAACTTTAGAAAATCCTATCTTTTAAACCGTAACTCGGATGAAAATAATTTATATATGTAAAATGATCGGAAAAATATGAGGATTCTGAATATGTAATCAAAATGCCTATCCAACACTCCTAGCTAGGTCAACATGCAACTTTCTGCCTGTTTCAAATAAATGAATAGTGCATGGCTTTTATATAATAAATCCAAACAAATTCCTAAAATAACTAATATGACTTAGATATGTCTTTAGGCAACCCTGCACTGCGCGTTAGCATAGCAAGCTCTGTGTTACTATGTTTGCCGTGTATTTATTTGTTTTCTCCCCCTCTTCTCTCTCGGTAGACCCCGACATCGACGCAGTTCCCGAGACCGACGCAGCTCAGGAGCCCGACGATACCGTTGACGACCTTGCCTTTGCCGCCGAGCAACCAGGCAACCACCCACCCCCCCCCTGAGCATACCGATATCGCCTATTCTTTCTCCCTCATGCTTGCATTTGAAATTGCTGCTGCTACTGTTTAACCTATTCTGATGCATAGCCTGTTTATTGTAACCTGCTATTGAAATCTTACCTGCTTATCCTAAACTGTCTAGTATAGGCTGGGTAGAGACCTATCAGTGACCCCACTTGTCCCGATTGCCCCGCTGGATCATTAGAAGACTCGACGACCAGGCCCCAGCACCACACATCACCCCCTTAGTTGTAATGACACTGCAGCGTTACTATCGAGTGCCGAGGGTGATACCTCGTATAGCACTCCTGATGTTAACTCTGTAGAGTAGCTATTTGGTCGTGGTCTTCGAGGGTGATTCCTTCTTCTCCACTTCCGATACGACCCTGTCACGCAACACTTCAAGTGTGAACCTCAAGGGTGATTCCTCCTAAGTTCACCTTGACGGTTACATCAAGTGGGCATCCGTCGAGGGTGATACCTTGGATTCCCCTGATGTTATGGACACACGGTTACTGTGACTTTACCCCTGAACCTTGTTAGAAACGGGTCGGCCCCGAGGGGACTCGAGGGAGTTACTTTTACTGCAGGACTGGAGGGACAGGTGGTACCGCCCAGTACAGGTGGACCTGAGTTCCCGACAGTCTTTTGCGAGACAGGTTGACCTGGACGGTGCCCGAGTGATGAATACGGGGCGTGGCTGGGCATTCTTGGCCCTTGCCGCAAGTCCTCGAGACGGGGCGACGGGGTCACATCGATTGTCATGGTAAAATCTCGACAGATGCCAGGAGTGGCTTATCGTGGTTAGGGCCATGAGATCGTCGTCGGGTCTTGGAAGCGGGAGTGGGCACAAGCTCGGACGGACACGAGATATACCCAGGTTCAGGGCTCTCCTAAGAGATGAAACCCCTACTCCTTCTCTGCGGGGTCTCTGCATGATCACTATGAAGCAAAGAGTACAATGATGCTCCTAGAGCTGTTCGGCCAAAGGAAGAAGAGGGGCGAGCCCAGCTCTCTCCTCTCCCTGGCTATGGTGTGTATAGAGCTGGGGTGGAATATGGGAGGAACCCTTTGCATGGGTGTGGCCTGGGGGGTTTTATAGGCTAACCCCCCAGGGGTACAATGGTAATATGGCCGGGTGGTAGGCCCCGGCAGTCAGCGTCTATGGGGGTCGGGTTCTCTGCCGGCTGCTGGGCCCGCCTCTGTTGGGCCCTACCGGCTGCCGAGGAACCGGCAGACAGACGGGGCCCGCCGCCTGCGGGCCCCGCTGACGGCTCTTCACTGTGGTGCCGCCCGCGCCGACAAAGGCCATGTCGGGCGCGCCGTGGCTATAGCTCCGCGCCGGGCGGGTCGTCGGCCGTCGGGCGGTGCCCACTGTAGCCATACGGCCTTGCTTTGGAGGAGGCATGGCGCACTGCGGCCATGCCCCAGCTTGTCGCCTGGTCGGGCTCAGACTCCGAGGGAAGGGGCGGGCCTCCAACTAGAAGCCGAGCCGTACCCACGCCGCCCTCGGAGAGCGCGCCGTCTTCTGGAGGCTGGCTGGATGGCACCAGCCGGCTCTGGGAACCCGTAGTGAGACCTACCGGCCTGAGGGGCCTGGCTTGCACCCGATGCCTTGAAATGTTGTTTGGTGTGGGTGAGGCTACCCGGAGTCTATCCCCCCGACAGTAGTCCCCGAAGCTGGTGAGGCTCTGCGGCTGACCGGCGAAGTGCCTCAGCAGTTTCCCCTTCGAGAGATCTTCCGCCTTCTGCCCCGGCCGGCTGGGAGGAGCCGGACACCGGCAGCCGGCCACGGCAGCAGCCGCCTGGCGAATTCGAATCGACGAGGCGGGAGCGGGGATGGCGCCGCCCGCCATGCACGCGCCACGCGACGTCAGCGGGTCAAGCCGGCCTGCCAGCCCATGCGCGTGATGGGACGTCACCGTAGGCTGGGGCCCGCCACCACAGGGCCTCAGCCCGCGCGCGGATTCGCTGCGGCCGGAGGGGGCGGTTGCCCTTCCGTGGCGTGATTAATGCGCCTTCAATGCGCAGAATACACAATGGCGTGCGGGACGTGGGACGCAGTTAATCCCACGCCCCCATGTCACCTCGGCTTCGCCCCCAGCCGGCTATAAATGGGGGGAGGAGGAGGGGCGGTGAAGCGCACACGCATCCCCTCCCACTCCCTCTTCTTCCTTTCGCCGCCGTTGTGGCCGCTCCTTTGCTGCCGCTCCGCCGCAGCTGCTGCTCTGCCGCGGCCACTGTTTCACCGCGGTTGCCCCGCGCCACCGCAGCGTCGCCTTGCTCTCGTCCTCAAGCCTCTCCTTGCCGTCTCCCAGCCATGGCGAAGAGCAGCTGGCTAGGCTCCAACATGCACGAAGATCACGTCGACTTCCTCCGCTTGACGCGGAGGCTCCCCCACGCCGACAATGTGGGCGTGCGCCTTCCGCCCGAGCGGGAGATCTCACCGCGGCCGGAGCCCGACGAGTTCATTGTCTTCCGCACACACTTCCTTCGCGGCTTCGGGCTCCCGGTTAGTAACTTCTTCCGGGCTTTCCTCGACTTCTACCGCCTGCAGCCGCATCACCTCACCCCCAACACGGTGGTGCTCATGGCAGCCTTCATCACGCTCTGCGAGGGGTACCTGGGCATCTTGCCCATGCTTGAGCTCTGGGGTAGATTCTTCTACCTCAAGCTGGGCACGTCGGCGAAGGACGAGCCGGCCCAGTGCGGGGCTTGCGTCGCCGTGAGGCGCTCAGGAGGCGGCACCCGCTTCCCGGCCATCCCTCTGCACGAGTCGACTAACCTCTGGCAGAAGTCTTATTTCTACGTCCAGAATCTCCATCTGGTCAACGACTATATCAACCTGCGGCCTTCGTGCCCGGGCCGCCTGCTGGGCCGCGGGACAACTAGCAACAGCAGCCGCCGAAGCGCCTGCCGGCCCTCATCGTCAGCATCCTCGCCCGGCTTCAAGAGATGACCGACCTGGAGGGGCTCAAGCCGGCCGACCTGCTGGCCGGCTTTGTCATGCGCCGGGTGTCGCCCCTCCAACTTCGGCCGCATCTCATCAGCGAGATGGGCGGCCACCGGGACCCATGCCGGATGTCCACCAAGGAGATGCCGGAGGTGGAGGTGGTCCGCCAAGTGAATTACTTCTCCAACTTCAAGCTCAGCGAGCAGGAGTGGCACATCGGCAAGGAGCCATACAGTCGAACCAACCCGCCCCCAGCGGTAAGTGCCAGGTCTGGCTGCTTTACTTATAATGCTTTCTTTTCTTCCGTCCTGACCAGCCGGCCCTGATGCAACGCTTCCCGGGCCAAGGCGGGCCGGCTGCGGACCGAGCGTGGATGCCGGACCGCGAAGACAGCGACGTGGGCGACCCCGAGCTGGGGGTGGCCGCCATGGAGGAAGGTGGCGACGACGAGGCCACCGGAGGAGGCAGCGCCGGAGTAGGCGGCTCCTCGGGAGGTGGAGGAGTCGGCGACGTCCGGTCTTGGCCGGACGATGACGAGGATGATGAGGAGCGGCGCCGACCTGCGTCGCGGCCGGCTACTCCAGCCGGCGGAAATAAACGCCGCCTCCTTGCGGGGAGGTTTGGCAGCCACCCGGTGAAGAAGGCCAAGCAGGCGGACGCAACCAGGCGGCAAGAGGCCCTGAAGGTGGCCGCCGCCCGGAAGGGGCCCAAGCCCATGCCGTATATGTCCGGGTACACGCGCTTGTTGCCATGACTTCATCTTTTTCTTCTCCCCCGGGGGTTTCTTCATCTTTTGCTTTCTTGTCTAAGCAGGGCGGCCTGTGCCATCACGCGGGCACCGTCCGCCTCACTGATGGACGCAGCGGGCGGCTCCGAGGAGGCCAGGCGCATGGATCCGGCTGCCGCTCTTCGAGAGGCAACAGCGAGGAACACGCGGGAGGCGCACGAGGAGCAGGAGGCTGCGGAAAAGGCGCGGGCCGATGCCCGGGCGGGGGAAGCAGCACAGGCGGAGGCCCAGGCCGCGGAGAGGGCGGAGGCGGAGGCCGCGGCCAAGGCGCTGGTGGAGGCCGACGCCAGGGCTATGGTGGATCCGTCTGGTGGTGAGGTCCCGGAGATCATCACCACTGAGCAGCCGGAAGTGCAGGTGGCGGAGAACCGAACGCCGCCGGGGGCAGCCGGAGCCGGCCAGTCGGTGCCGGGGCTGGTGGTAACCAACGCCGCCATCCCGGAGGTGGAGGAGGTTCAGCGCGCGCCGGATGCTGGCGGTCGAGGAGGTGGCAGGCCCAGCCAGCCGGAGGCGCCACAAGCCGGCGCTGGGCAGGCAGCGGGCTGGGCCTTGGCGGCGCGCGCTCCTGCACGGGCACGCCTGCGTGCAACGCGGGCGACCTCAGAGCCAAGGCGGGTGGAGACCGCGGCCTCGAACTCGGGGGGGGGGGGGTCAGCACCGGGGCTACGAGCACTGCTCCTTCAGGTTGGGTGGGAGGGGCCGGCCCAGCCGCCCTAAACATGGCGGTGCGGGACGTGGAGGACCAGTTCCTCGCCCACAACGCGACTCTCCTGAAGGCGAGGGGAGAGCTGCTAGCGCTGCGGTCGTCTGTCTGGGTAGGCGCATCTTGCTTTTGCTTTTTTGTCTTGTAACCTTCCGTGGGGGCGCGCCAGCGCACCCACTGGGTGTAGCCCCTGAGTTCCAAGCCGGCTGCTGAGCAGGCGGGTTGGAACTCAAAGGTGTTCTTTGTTCTTGTTTGCTGAAATGCTAGTTTTTGTTGCAGGACTACCACAACATGCGGGCGGCCGCCTACAACACGCAGAACCAGACGCTCACCACCCGGACCACCGAGCTGACTCAGAGCCGAGGTACGAAAGCCGTCTTCCAGTAGGGGGCGCGCCAGCGCACCCTCTGGGTGTAGCCCCCGAGATTCAGGCCGACTGCTGAGCTGTCGGGCCGGATCTTCTCAGGCGGCTTGTTCTTGTTTTTGTTGGAGTAGATGGTGACGTTTCTTGTTTGTTTCAGCGGCTGCCGCCCAGCTGAGGGAGCGCGTGGCCAAGCTCGAGGGCCAGCTCCGGGTTGCGGGGCAGGAGCGCGACCAGGCGGCCTCGGCGCGCGACCTGTTGGAGAAGGAGCTGGCGGACCAGGCCGAGCGGCACGCGGAGCGGGTCCGGCAGCTGAAGGCGGATGAGGAGAACCTCACGGCCGAGTTCAAGATCCAGCGCTCGGACTGGTCCGAGAAGGAGAAGATCCTTCGGGACGGCTACTCCATGATCAAGGATCTGCTCGATGGTGCGTCCCTTTCTTTTTGTTGCCAACTGCCGGCTGCCAGCTGCTGCTGGAAGCCATCTTCTGACACTTTTGTCTTTTTTTTAACAGAGTTCCTCCCGGGCCACTCTGTCGCTGTTTGCATGGCTATCGAGGCCCAGCGCGAGGAGTGCAGGCGGCAGGGCAAGGAGATCGCGCAGGACCGGCCTCGGACCTTGCGCGAACAGCTCATGGCCGTCCGGATGCGCCTCGAGCCAACGTGCCTCCTACTCCGCCGACTTTAGCGGGCCGGGTCGCAGGTCTTGGAGGGCTTGTGGCCGGGTTCTCGAGTCCCGCAGACTCCCAGTCAGACGGCCGACTGGCTAGAGGCAGCGGCCGACCGGCTCGAAACCTGGAAGAGCTCCGTGGCGCGATCTGGGGCTGCGAAGGCGCTGGAGTTCGTCAAGGCCTGGTACCCCGATGTGCGCCTGGCGCAGCTGGCCACCTTCCGCCAGGAGGCGCTGCCGGAGCTGGCGGCGGAGCACAACTCTATCGCCATCCGAGCGTCGGCTCTTGCCGAGTACGCTGATGTCAGCGCCTTTGTCCAGGAGCGGGAAGACAACGGCGCCGAAGTGCCCCCGTCCTGGTTCGACCTGAGCCCGTCGGACGGGGAGGACTCGGCGAAGGAGATTGCCTCCAGCGACGAAGGCTACGGGGACAACCAGGACGAGGGCGGCAGCTACGCCGCACCAGGTGGCGGAGCGACCAGCCGGACTCGGCCCGACCCGGCGCCGACTAGCAACCAGCCGGAGACCACGTCAGCCGCCGCCGACCGCCAGGCCGAGACTCCGCAGCCGGTAGCCCCACCAGCCGGAGCTACGCCTGCTGCCGACCAGTCCGTGCAGCCCGAGGAGCCGTCCGCCTAGATCTTTTTTCGGGTTTTTCTGTCTCGTGCTTGAAAACAATGTTAGTTATGCGCGGTTCCACCCACTAGGGGTGTATTTTTAAACTTGATGAGTGCTGGCCCCGGGCCCTTTTGCAATGTACAAAGTTCAAATCCCCACATTTTGCATGTGTTGCCGGGTTCTAGCTTGAGTTTGCTTTTGCCCTCTTTGGCTTTTTCCTTCGCCGCGTTCCCTTGGCCGCCTCCCTGCCAGCCGGACAGCCGCGCTGCGGTCTGTGGCTGGGTCAGGGACTTGGTCATTTTAGAACGGGCAAGTTACTTCAGCCGCTTAGAGCGTAGCTTAGTCGAGCGAGAAGCCGGCCTGCCGGCTGCTGAGCAGCCGGACGAGGGAGGCGAGAGGCCGGCTTGGCCGTATCCGGCGTTTCTCTCGGTCGTTTTTCGTGTGGACAGCGTTTCTGGCCTTTGACTCTTGCCAGTCGGACAGCCGCGCTGCGAGCTATGACAAGGAGCGAAGAGAGGGCTTTGGCGTCGGCACACTACTAGTCGGCCCTGGCTGGTGCGGACTTAGGCCAAGATGGCGAGCCCCCGGGTCGGCTGGCCGGAACCCGGACAGAGCAAGAATATATGAAAAAACTCAATTCATGGTATAAGCTTATCTCATGGGTAAAAAGGTAGCCCCCGATTGCATCTCGGGGGACCTGAGGTCTTTTACTTAATACAAAAGTTGGCATGGTACATACACTCGCTTTAACTGTGAAACGGACGGAGTAGGTTCGCATTCCATGGCCGCTCCGTCTCTTCGCCGGTTGTGCTTCACTTGCATGCCCTGGGCTTTTGTGCGTCGATGAGGTAGTACGAGTCGTTGCCCAGGGCCTTGCTGACGATGAAGGGGCCTTCCCAAGGTGCTGCGAGCTTGTGCTGGCCGGCTGATCGCTGGATCAGGCGGAGCACAAGGTCGCCTTCGCGGAATGTACGCGGCTTGACCTTCTTGTTGTGGTAGCGGCGCAGGCTCTGCTGGTAGATGGCGGACCGGCTGCATGCCAGCAGCCGGGCCTCTTCCAGCAGGTCGACGCCGTCTTCTCGCGCCTCCTTTGCTTCCGCCTATGTGTACATAGTGACGCGAGGCGAGTCAAACTCGATATCCGTGGGGATGATAGCCTCGGCACCGTACACGAGGAAGAAGGGCGTAAAGCTGGTTGATCTGTTGGGCGTGGTCCGAAGACTCCAGAGGAAGGCCGGCAGCTCATCGATCCAGCAGCCGGCCGATCGCTCCAGCGGCTCGATCAAGCGAGGCTTGATGCCGGATAGGATGAGGCCGTTTGCTCGTTCTACTTGGCCGTTTGACTGCGGATGGGCAACGGACACTAGGTCCAGTCGGATACCCTGGTTTGTGCAGAAACGGGCCAGGGCGCCTTTGGCGAAGTTGGTGCCGTTGTCGGTGATGATGCTGTGGGGGACGCCGTATCGGACGGTGATGTCGGCGATGAACGTGACGGCAGTTGGACCGTTCAGCTTCTTGATTGGCTTGGCCTCTATCCACTTGGTGAATTTGTCCACGGCGACTAGCAGATGAGTCATGCCGCCGCGTGCTGTCTTGAAAGGACCAACCATGTCCAAACCCCATACGGCAAATGGCCAGGTAATGGGGATGGTCTTGAGGACAGAGGCCGGCTGGTGTTGTTTGGTGCTGAACTTCTGGCACCCTTTGCACTTCTTGACCAACTCCTTGGCGTCGTCCAATGCAGTCGGCCAGAAGAAACCATGGCGGAATGCCTTGGCTACGAGGGATCTGGAGGCGGCATGGTGGCCACATTCGCCTTGGTGGATGTCTCTGAGGATCTCCACGCCCTTCTCCGGCTCCACGCAGCGCTGATAAACGCCGGTCATGCTCCGCCTAGCGAGCTCTCTGTTGATGATGGTGTAGGCGCCTGCCTGGCGCTAGATCTGTCGAGCTAGTACCTCGTCTGCTGGTAGCATGCGTCTTACTAGGTAGTCGCGAATGGCCTGCGCCCAAGATGGGGCTGCCACCACTGTGAAGACGGCAACTGGCATGAGGGTGGCCGGGGTGGGAGGCGGCGGCCAGGGGCCAGCCGCTCCTGGTGGTGCCGATGAAGTCCCCGGGTCGACTGCTGGAATCCCTGGGCCAGGTGCTGGTGGTGCAGCCCCCGGGCCACCTACTGAAGTCCCCGGGCCGGCTGCTGGGGTCCCCGAGCCGGATCCGACTGCTCCAGGGTCAGCCGGCACGAAGATGGAGTCGGACTCTAACGATGGTTTGATAGACAGCTTGCGCAGACACTAGAGGGAGATGCCGGTTGGTATGGCTTGCCGGGTGGAACCAATGCGGGCGAGGGCGTCCGCTGCGTCGTTATCGGCTCTTGGCACGTGGAGGAACTCGCACCCATCGAAGTGCCCGCTCATCTGCTGGACGAGGAAGCAGTAGCTTGCCATGTTGGCGTCCTTGGCGTCCCAGTCGCTGGATGACTGCTGGACCACCAAGTCCGAGTCACCGTAGCAGAGGATGCGGCGGATGCCGATTTCCTTGGCCAGTCGGAGCCCAAACATGAGCGCCTCATACTCGGCTACGTTGTTGGAGGCGGCGAAGTGGATCTGCAGCGTGTACTTTAGCTTGTCGCCCTTGGGAGAGGTGACGACGACACCGGCTCCCAAGCCGGTGCGCATCTTTGAGCCGTCAAAGTGCATCCGCCAATGCGTAGAATCCGGCGCGGGCAGCAGGTACTGGGACTCGGCCCAGTCGACTAAGAAGTCAGCCAGCGCTTGGGACTTGATGGCGGTGCGGGGCTGGTAGAGGATGGTATGGGGAGCCAGCTCGATGGCCCATTTGGCCACCCGGCCTGAGGCATCTCTGTTGCCCATAATCTCAGCAAGGGGGGCGGTGGAGACAACCGTGATGGAGTGCTCCTGGAAATATTGCTTCAGCTTCTTGGCGGCAAAGTACACGCCGTAGCACATCTTCTGGTAGTGGGGTAGTTCTGCTTGGAGGCAGACAAGACCTCGCTCAGATAATACACTGGCCTCTGGACCGGCTGCACCTTGCCGGCCTCTGAGCGCTCGACCACAATCACCGTGCTGATGACCCGGCTGGTGGCGGCGATGTAGAGGAGCATCGGTTCCTTGGCGGCCGGAGCCGCCAGGATAGGCGGCGTGGACATCATGCGCTTGAGCTGACGAAAACCTTTGTCCGCCTGGTCGTTCCACTCGAAGCAAGTGATTTTCTTCATGAGCTGGTACAGGGGGAGTGCCTTCTCGCCCAGCCGACTGATGAAGCGGCTGAGGGAGGCCAAGCACCCGGTGAACTTTTGGACGTCACGCAGCTTGGTGGGTCTCTCCATCCGCTCAATGGCCTTGATCTTCACGGGGTTGCACTCGATGTCATGTTCAGAGACAAGGAAGCCGAGGAACTGGCCGGCTGGTACTCCGAAGACGCACTTCTCCGGGTTGAGCTTGATTTGAAAATGGCGTAGATTTTCGAAGGTCTCCTTGAGGTCCTCTAGGAGGGTGCCGCGCTTCTCCGTCTTCACCACAATGTCGTCTACATAGACGTGGGCATTTCTGCCGAGCTGCTTGAGGAGGCACTTCTGCATGCAACGCTGAAATGTGGCGCCGGCATTTCTCAAGCCGAACGTCATGGTCAGGTAACAGAAGGCTCTGAATGGTGTGATGAAGGTGGTCTTCAGCCGATCGGCCTGGTTCAGCTTGATCTGGTGGTAGCCGGAGTAGGCGTCCAGGAAGGACAGCAACTCGCATCCGACGGTGGAGTCGATCACTTGATCTATCCGGGGCAAGGCAAAAGGATCCTTGGGGCAGGCCTTGTTGAGGCTCGTGTAGTCGATACACATGCCCCACTTGTTATTCTTCTTCAAGACGAGGACTGGGTTGGCAAGCCAGTTCGGGTAGAACACTTCCATGATGAAGCCGGCTGCTAGAAGCCGGGCGATTTCTTCACCAACGATCCTTCTCTTCTCTTCTGACAGGCGGCGGAGGGGTTGCTTGATTGGCTTAGCATCCTGCCTCAGATGTAGTTTGTGCTCGGCGAAATCTGTCGGGACACCCGGCATGTCTTTGGGGGACCATGCGAAGATGTCTCGATTCTCACGGAGGAAATCGACGAGCTTGCCTTCCTATTTGCTCTCGAGGTTGGTCCCTACGACAGCAAACCTCTCCGGGTGCGCCGGGTCCAAGGCGATCTTCTTGGTTTCCTTGGCCGGCTGGGAGGATGCCTTTGCTTCCGTCTCCTTGGGATCAATCGGCACGGCCGACTTCTCGTTGGCCATGGCTACCATCCGGTCAAGGAGACACTTTTCTTGAGCGATGACGAGGGACTCGGCCAGCTGGCTGCTGGCGGCGGCGCAGTCCAGCGACTTCTGGTAGTCGCCGGCAATAGTGATGATGCCCTTGGTACCCGGCATCTTGGCCTTCAGGTAGGCGTAGTGCGGGACCATCATGAACTTGGCCAGCGCCGGGCTGCCCAAGAGCGCGTGGTAGGGGCTGTCCAGGTCGACCACCTCGAACCAGATTGGCTCACGGCGGAAATGGTTCTTGTCGCCGAACAGGACGTCAATCTTGATCTTGCCGATTGGAGATCAGGAAAGGCCGGGAACTATGCCGTGGAAGACTGTCCGGCTGGGCTGAAGCTGCTTGACTTTGATGTCCAACCGCTCCATGGTCTCGCGGTACAGGATGTTGATGCTGCTGCCGCCATCTACCAGAACTCGGCTGAAGCGGCAAGTCCGCCTCTCCGTTGAGAAGGTCGAGTCCAGCACCAAGGCGTATGCACCCGGCGAAGGCATCACAGCCGGGTGGTCAGCTTGGCTCGAGGTGATGGGCCTCTTGGACCAGTGCATGAAGGTGGGGACCTCCGAGCTGACGGCGTTCACCTCGCGGTGCTGCTGCCGTCTGCTGTGCTTGTCGTCGGCTTCGCTCGTGAAGACGATGTAGGTGGCGTTCTCTTCGGGGAACTCATCTTGGAGCATGCCGGCAGCTCGGGCCGGTTGCCGAACAGCCGGGGCTACCTGGCCGGCTGGCGAAGGAGGCGGCAGGGCCTCGCCCTTGGCAATCCGGGTGAGCCAGTTGCACTTCCGGGTGGTGTGGTTGGACGGCTTCACGCCGCTATGGAACTTGCACGGGGCATTGAGGGCTTGCTCAAAGGAGAAGGCAGGCTGCCAGGCAACATTGCCGCCCCGCTGACGCTTGGCACCGGGCTGCCCGGCTGGTTGCTGATCCTCGACAGCGGCCACCTGCCGGCTGTTCGAAGCCGGCGGCGGGGCCTTGCGCTTGTTGTCGTTTGCATGTTGGCGCCGGCTGGTGTCACTAGCCGGAGTTTGGGAACCCGGCTGGACCACCCTGCCGACCGTGTCGACCCGGATCTCCGACCCCATGGAAGAATCGGCGGTGGCGTACTTGTCGGCCACGACCAGGAGCTCGTCCAAGGTAGCCGGCTCGTCGCACAAGAGCTTGTGCTTGAGCAGAGTGCCCTCTCTGCACCCGGTGGTGAAATACTCGATGGCATGTACCTCATGGACCCCCTCGCAGGAATTGCGCAGCTCGCTCCAACGCGTCAGGAAGTCGCGAGTGGACTCGGTCGGCCCCTGAACGCACATGGAGAGCTGGCGCGGATTGGGGGGCCGCTTGTACGTACTGGTGAAGTTGCGGACGAAGGCGTCACTGAAATCTACCAAGTTGTTGATGCTGTTGGGCTTGAGGCTGTTCAGCCACATCCGGGCCGTGCCCTGAAGCATGAGCGGGACGTACTTGACGGCTACACGCTTGTTGCCGTTGGCGATGCCGACCGCTGTGGAGTAGTCGATCAGCCAGTCTTCCGGCTTCGCGACGCCGTTGTACTTGGGCGTGTCTCTGGGGAGCGTGAACCCTCTGGGAAAGGGCTCATCGCGGATGCGAGGGCCGAAGCAGGCTAGCCCGATTGTGCGCTCCTCTTCCAACAACAGGGACCGAGCCAGCCGCTCGATCCGGCGGCGTGTGTCATTTTCGCCGACTGCTTCACGGGGGCCAAGCCGGGCGCTGAGGGTCGGGTGATCAAGCGGCGGCGCGGGATAGGCCGCCCTCTCTCTCCGAGGAGGCAAGCGCTCTTCCGGCCGACGCCGAGGCTCCGGGTTCTGGAGCACTTGGTGGCTGTCTGCCATCGTGTGGGGCGCACGCCGGCTGTTGCTAGCAGCCGGCTCTGGGTCTCGAGATTGCCCGCGGCCTCCGCCGCTAGGGGACCTAGAGGTCGCGCCGTTCTCGCGACGGAGCACATGGGTGTCGACCCGCCGGCCCGCTCCCACCACGCGGTTGCCCGTGTCCTGCTGCATGTTCGCAGCGTCGATGAGTTGCTGGAGGCGCTCTAGTTGCTCGCGTAGCTCGTCGCCCCGCAAGTGCTTGAGCTCGCCTGCGGCCGCCTGGGCGGCACGCATGTTCTGCGCTGGGGTCTCGTAGACCGGGCGCTCGACCCCCAGCATGCTGGCAATCGCAGTGCCGCGTTGCCGGATGGTGCCGGCCCGGCTAGGCTCGGCCGCAGCCGGCGTCCCACTGACCACGCGGTCGATCTCGCGCTGAGTGGCTTCAGAGCGGCGCTTCAGCGCCGCCATCTTGGAGGCGCTGTCGAAAATCTTGACGCGGAACTCCTCCAGCTCCGCCTGGCTGGCGCCAGGGGGAGGAGGCATCGCCAGGGCATGTATGGTCGCGTCCAGTGGATCCTGGCCGGATCCGCCAGCGCCCAAGCCGTCGTCAATGACCATCACCTCCACGAGGGTGCTGGCGTCGAGCGCGTCGACAGGAGCGTCGCTGGCGGCAGGAGGGAGAGGATCGTCGACGATCTCCACGTAGCTAGGGAAGTCATCGGTGGAGGCCGTGTCGTCGAGGGCGAGCTTGCTGAAGAGCTCGGTGAGGGAGTCGGCTGCTCGTGCGTCGGCGGCCGGCTCATCGAAGAGGCTGAGCTCGCTGAAGAGGCCGGCGAGGTGACCCGCGGGGAAGGCGGTTCCCGCGCCAGGCGATGCGCCAAAGCCGGCGCAGGCGGGCGCACCGGGCCGGCTGATCTCGCCAGCCGCAGCACACTCGCCGGAGAGGAACAAGGTTCCCGTCCAGAACGTGTCTCTGGCCGACGTCGCTGCTGGCCCCACGGTGGGCACCAACTGTCGTGGTAAAATCTCGACAGATGCCGGGGGTGGCTTATCGTGGTTGGGGCCATGAGATCGTCGTCGGGTCCTGGAAGTGGGAGTGGGCACAAGCTCAGACGGACACGAGATATACCCAGGTTCAGGGCTCTCCTAAGAGATGAAACCCCTACTCCTGCTCTGCGGGGTCTCCGCATGATCACTATGAAGCAAAGAGTACAATGATGCTCCTAGAGCTGTTCGGCCAGAGGAAGAAGAGGGGCGAGCCCAGCTCTCTCCTCTCCCTGGCTGTGGTGTGTATAGAGCTGGGGTGGAATATGGGAGGAACCCTTTGCATGGGTGTGGCCTGGGGGGTTTTATAGGCTAACCCCCTAGGGGTACAATGGTAATATGGTCGGGTGGTAGGCCCCGGCAGTCAGCGTCTATGGGGGTCAGGTTCTTCGCCGGCTGCTGGGCCCGCCTCTGTTGGGCCTTGCCGGCTGTCGAGGAACCGGCCGACAAACGGGGCCCGCCGCCTGCGGGCCCCGCTGACGGCTCTTCACTGTGGCGCCGCCCGCGCCGACGGAGGCCGTGTCGGGCGCGCCGTGGCTACAGCTCCGCGCCGGGCGGGTCGGCGGCCGCCGGGCGGTGCCCACTGTAGCCATACAGCCTTGCTTTGGAGGAGGCATGGCGCACTGCAGCCATGCCCCAGCTTGTTGCCTGGTCGGGGTCAGACTCCGAGGGAAGGGGCGGGCCACCATCTAGAAGCCGGCCCGTACCAACGCCACCCTCGGGGAGCGCGTCGTCTTCTGGAGGCCGGCTGGATGGCACCAGCCGGCTCTGGGAACCCGTAGTGAGACCTGCCGGCCTGAGGGGCCTGGCTTGCCCCGATGCCTTGAAATGTTGTTAGGTGTGGGTGAGGCTACCCAGAGTCTATCCCCCCGACATCGATCGTGAGTCTCTGCTCGTTACCGCACTACCAACACACTACGATTTGGATATTTGATTCGAGTGGGCCTTTGGCCCGATAGCACTAACCTTCACGCGGGAATAAATACGGGTACTCTGCATCGTGGCATCAGCCGAAAGTTCTGTCAGACGTCCAGTTCAGCATTGTGGCACGGTCGTATCATACCGACCATCCGAGGCGGTGCTGGTATCCACCCTGCACACAACGACCCGGAGTGCATAGGGCGATGGCCCAAGACCCCTAAGCGCTTAGGTTGTAGACTGGCGGGGACCTCTCTGCTGAGCTCTAGGTAGGGCTGCGGTGTGTCGTTTGGCCGAGGCCGGGCATTACCCAGAATAGTGTGTCCGGTCAGAGTTAAGCGAGCGTGGTGGGTAAGTTGGTGCACCCCTGCAGGGAAGAACTAATCTATGCATAGCCGGATCCTCGGTAATGGACGCTCGGAGTTGTATCCCGATCGATACAACTAGAACTGGATACTTGTGCTGAGTATGGCTCTGGGATTACTTTCTCGCAGGGAGTCGAGAAAGGATCTCTGGCCAAGGTTGATACTTGGACATTAGGGCTCTGGGATTACTTTCTCGCAGGGGATCGAGAAAGGATCTCTGGCCGAGGTTGATACTGATTACTACTACTACTTTATACTGTACTAATCTACACTCTTCTAATGTTGCAAGACCGCTGAAGATGCTAGTCTTCGATAGGACTAGGCCTTCTCTCTATTCTGGCATTTCTACAGCCCAGTCCACATATACAGCCTCCCTTTGATAATGTTGCATATGTAGTGTAGATCCTTGCTTGCTGAGTACTTCGGATGAGTACTCACGGTTGCTTTGCTTTCTTTTTCCCCCATATCCTCTTGATGCAACCAGATGACGGAGCCCCGGAGACAGCTGCACTCGCCGATGATCGCTACTACTATCCTGAGGGTGGATACTACTACGAGTTGGCCGACGACCAGGAGTAGGTTCGAAGGGTCCCAGGCAGGAGGCCTGCGCCTTTTGATCGTAGCTTTTGTTTTGCCCCGCCTTTCTAGAGGCTTATCTGTTTCTGTTTCATATCTGTACTCAGATATCTGATGCTTCCGCTGACGCTTGTATGCGAGCTTATGTATTCGAGCCCTCGAGGCCCCTGGCTTGTAATATAAAGCTTGTATGACTTTATTTATATTTTAGAGTTGTGTTGTGATATCTTCCCGTGAGTCCTTAGGCTTGATCGTGTGCATTTGCGTGTATGATTAGTGCACGATTGAGCCGAGGGCGTCACAATACCCCCCGATACTATCCATAGACTAGTATAATGCCCGTGCGTTGCCACGGGCCTTTAAATATCTTTTGTAATTGCAAGTAATGTGTAGAAAAGACAACCTTCAACAATCAGAAAGTAATCAAAATCCACTCCACTTGCTATGCAATTTGATGATGTATACATAGAGAGCAAATCCAAAGAATTAGCTTCGGGATAGGGGAGGCTTGCCCCCTATCAAATTCGTAGTAAAAGATGGGAGGCTTGCCCACTTTTGGCTTGATCACTGGATAGGGGAGGGGTCCCTTAGACACAGATTCCCATGACTCTTTGTCATTAGGCACAATCCAAGAGCAGTGGAGGTCAAGGTGGATGACAGATGGACTCCGTTGTTCTAGCAATCGTTTGGGCCCTTGGAAGTGGCGGATTGGGACCTCCTATAGGATGAGCTAGCCAGAGTGAGGTTAACCAATGGGGACGACAACATTTCTTGGAAGTTGGAACCTTTGGGCCAATTTTCCATACGATCCCTATACAGAGAAATTTTTAAGACGAATACACAAGGTGAGGTGATGGATATCTAGAAGATGAAGATTCCTTCCAAAATAAATAAAAATTGTTTGGCAAGTTGCTAGGAACCGAATTTTTAGTGGTGATCAAGTGATCAAAGGGAAAGGGACGGGAGATAGCAAGTGTACTTGTTGCGGCCAAGATGGAACTTGCGAATATGTCCTATTTAGATGCATCATTGCAAGGTTTATTTGGAGTGTCATTAGGGAGACCACAGGGTGTATCTGGAACTGCACGCGGGAGGTGGGTGTGTGTGTTGGGTGTTGGAAATATGCCCTAGAGGCAATAATAAAATGGTTATTATTATATTTCCTTGTTCATGATAATTGTCTGTTATTCATGCTATAATTGTGTTATCCGGAAATCGTAATACATGTGTGAATACATAGACCACAACATGTCCCTAGTAAGCCTCTAGTTGACTAGCTCGTTGATCAATAGATGGTTACGGTTTCCTGACCATGGACATTGGATGTCATTGATAACGGGATCACATCATTAGGAGAATGATGTGATGGACAAGACCCAATCCTAAGCCTAGCACTAGATCGTGTAGTTCGTTTGCTAAAGCTTTTCCAATGTCAAGTAACTTTTCCTTAGACCATGAGATTGTGCAACTCCCGGATACCGTAGGAGTGCTTTGGGTGTACCAAACGTCACAACGTAACTGGGTGGCTATAAAGGTGCACTACGGGTATCTCCGAAAGTGTGTGTTGGGTTGGCACGAATCGAGACTAGGATTTGTCACTCCGTGTGACGGAGAGGTACCTCTGGGCCCACTCGGTAGGACATCATCATAATGAGCTCAATGTGATCAAGGAGTTGTTCACAGGATGATGTGTTACGGAAACGAGTAAAGAGACTTGCCGGTAACAAGATTGAACAAGGTATCGGTATACCGACGATCGAATCTCGGGCAAGTATCGTACCGATAGACAAAGGGAATTGCGTACGGGATTGATTGAATCCTCGACATCGTGGTTCATCCGATGAGATCATCGAGGAGCATGTGGGAGCCAACATGGGTATCCAGATCCCGCTGTTGGTTATTGACCGGAGAGTCGTCTCGGTCATGTCTGCGTGTCTCCCGAACCCGTAGGGTCTACACACTTAAGGTTCGGTGACGCTAGGGTTGTAGAGATATTAGTATGCGGTAACCCGAAAGTTGTTCGGAGTCCCGGATGAGATCCCGGACGTCACGAGGAGTTCCGGAATGGTCCGGAGGTAAAGAATTGTATATAGGAAGTCCAGTTTCGGCCACCGGGAAGGTTTCGGGGGTAATCGGTATTGTACCGGGACCACCGGAAGGGTCCCGGGGGTCCACCGGGTGGGGCCACCTATCCCGGAGGGCCCCATGGGCTGAAGTGGGAAGGGAACCAGCCCCTGGTGGGCTGGTGCGCCCCGCTATGGGCCTCCCCTGCGCCTAGGGTTGGGAACCCTAGGGGTGGGGGGCGCCTCCACCTGGCTTGGGGGGCAAGCCACCCCCTTGGCCGCCGCCCCTCCCCTCAGATTGGATCTGAGGGGGCCGGCCCCCTCTCCCCTTCCCCCTATAAATAGTGGAGGGGTGGGAGGGAGGACACACCCCAGCCCCTGGCGCCTCCCTCTCCTCCCGTGACACCTCTCCCTCTCATTGGTGCTTGGTGAAGCCCTGCCGAGATCCCGCTGCTTCCACCACCACGCCGTCGTGCTGCTGGATCCTCATCAACCTCTCCTTCCCCTTGCTGGATCAAGAAGGAGGAGACGTCTCTCCCAACCGTACGTGTGTTGAACACGGAGGTGCCGTCCGTTCGGCGCTCGGTCATCGGTGATTTGGATCACGACGAGTACGACTCCATCAACCCCGTTCTCTTGAACGCTTCCGCTCATGATCTACAAGGGTATGTAGATGCACTCCCCTCTCTCGTTGCTAGATGACTCCATAGATTGATCTTGGTGATGCGTAGAAAATTTTAAAATTCTGCTACGATCCCCAACAGTGGCATCATGAGCTAGGTCTATGCGTAGTATCTTGCACGAGTAGAACACAAAGTAGTTGTGGGCGTCGATTTGTCAATCTTCTTGCCGTTACTAGTCTTATCTTGATTCGGCGGCACTGTGGGATGAAGCGGCCCGGACCGACCTTACACGTACGCTTACGTGAGACAGGTTCCACCGACTGACATGCACTAGTTGCATAAGGTGGCTAGCGGGTGTCTGTCTCTCCCACTTTAGTCGGATCGGATTCGATGAACAGGGTCCTTATGAAGGGTAAATAGAAATTGGCATATCACGTTGTGGTTTTGGCGTAGGTAAGAAATGTTCTTGCTAGAAACCTATAGCAGCCACGTAAAAACTTGCAACAACAATTAGAGGACGTCTAACTTGTTTTTGCAGCAAGTGCTTTGTGATGTGATATGGCCAAAGGATGTGATAAATGATATATGTGATGTATGAGATGATCATGTTCTTGTAATAGGAATCACGACTTGCATGTCGATGAGTATGACAACCGGCAGGAGCCATAGGAGTTGTCTTAATTTATTATATGACCTGCGTGTCATTGAAATTCGCCATGTAATTACTTTACTTTATTGCTAACCGTTAGCCGTAGTAGTAGAAGTAATAGTTGGCGAGACAACTTCATGAAGACACGATGATGGAGATCATGATGATGGAGATCATGGTGTCATGCCGGTGACGATGATGATCATGGAGCCCCGAAGATGGAGATCAAAAGGAGCGAAGTGATAATGGCCATATCATGTCACTATTTTGATTGCATGTGATGTTTATCATGTTTTTGCATCTTATTTGCTTAGAACAACGGTAGCATATAAGATGATCCCTCACTAAAATTTCAAGAAAGTGTTCCCCCTAACTGTGCACCGTTGCGAAGGTTCGTTGTTTCGAAACACTACGTGTTGATCGGGTGTGATAGATTCTAACGTTCGAATACAACGGGTGTAAGCCAGATTTACACAGCAATACACTTAGGTTGACTTGACGAGCCTAGCATGTACAGACATGGCCTCGGAGCACAAGAGACCGAAAGGTCGAACATGAGTCGTATAGAAGATACGATCAACATGGAGATGTTCACCGTTGATGACTAGTCCGTCTCACGTGATGATCGGACACGGCCTAGTCGATTCGGATCATGTATCACTTAGATGACGAGAGGGATGTCTATCTGAGTGGGAGTTCATTACATAATTTGATTAGATGAACTTAATTGTCATGAACTTAGTCTAAATGTTACATATCTACCTTGTAGATCAAATGACCAACGCTAATGTTACCCTCAACTTCAACGCGTTCCTAGAGAAAAACAAGCTGAAAGACGATGGTAGCAACTATGCGGACTGGGTCCGTAACCTGAGGATTATCCTCATAGCTGCCAAGAAATCATATGTCCTTGAAGCACCGTTAGGTGGCCCACCTGCTCTCCCAGCACTGCCAGACGATTTGAACGTTTGGCAGACACGCACCGATGATTACTCCTTCGTTCAGTGCGGCATGCTCTTCAGCTTAGAACCGGGGCTCCAAAAGCGTTTTGAGCATCACGGAGCATATGAGATGTTCGAAGAGCTGAAAATGGTTTTCCAAGCTCATGCCCGGATCGAGAGATATGAAGTCTCCGATAAGTTCTACAGCTGTAAGATGGAGGAAAATAGTTCTGTCAGCGAGCACATACTCAAAATGTCTGGGTTGCACAGTCGCTTGTCTCAGCTGGGGATTAATCTCCCGGATGACGCGGTCATTGACAGAATCCTCCAGTCGCTTCCACCTAGCTACAAGAGCTTTGTGATGAACTTCAACATGCAGGGGATGGAAAAGACCATTCCTGAGGTATATGCGATGCTGAAGTCAGCGGAGGCAGAGATCAGAAAGGAACATCAAGTGTTGATGGTGAATAAAACCACTAAGTTCAAGAAGGGCAAGGGTAAGAAGAACTTCAAGAAGGACGGCAAGGGAGTTGCCGCGCCCGGTAAGCCAGCTGCCGGGAAGAAGTCAAAGAATGGACCCAAGCCTGAGACTGAGTGCTTTTATTGCAAGGGAACCGGTCACTGGAAGCGGAATTGCCCCAAGTACTTAGCAGATAAGAAGGCCGGCAATACCAAAGGTATATGTGATATACATGTAATTGATGTGTACATTACCAGCACTCGTAGTAGTTCCTGGGTATTTGATACCGGTGCGGTTGCTCATATTTGTAACTCAAAGCAGGAACTGCGGAATCAGCGTAGACTGGCAAAGGACGAGGTGACGATGCGCGTCGGGAATGGTTCCAAGGTCGATGTGATCGCCGTCGGCACGCTACCTCTGCATCTACCTACGGGATTAGTTTTAAACCTCAATAATTGTTATTTAGTGCCAGCTTTGAGCATGAACATTGTATCTGGATCTCGCTTAATGCAAGATGGCTACTCATTTAAATCTGAGAATAATGGTTGTTCTATTTATATGAGAGATATGTTTTATGGTCATGCCCCGCTGGTGAATGGTTTATTTTTATTGAATCTCGAACGTGATGTTACACATGTTTATAATGTGAATGCCAAGAAATGCAAGGTTGATAGTCCCACATACTTGTGGCACTGCCGCCTTGGTCATATCGGTGTTAAACGCATGAAGAAACTCCATGCAGATGGACTTTTGGAGTCTCTTGATTATGAATCATTTGACAGATGCGAACCATGCCTCTTGGGCAAGATGACCAAGACTCCGTTCTCCGGAACAATGGAGCGAGCAACCAACTTATTGGAGATCATACATACTGATGTGTGTGGTCCAATGAGTGTTGAGGCTCGCGGTGGTTATCGTTATGTTCTCACCCTCACCGATGATTTGAGTAGATATGGGTATGTCTACTTGATGAAGCACAAGTCTGAGACCTTTGAAAAGTTCAAGGAATTTCAGAATGAGGTTGAGAATCAACGTGACAAGAAAATAAAGTTCTTACGATCAGTTCGTGGAGGAGAATATTTGAGTCATGAATTTGGCACGCACTTAAGGAAATGTGGAATTGTTTCACAACTCACGCCGCCTGGAACACCTCAGCGTAACGGTGTGTCCGAACGTCGTAATCGCACTCTATTGGATATGGTGCGATCTATGATGTCTCTTACTGATCTACCGCTATCTTTTTGGGGTTATGCTTTAGAGACTGCCGCATTCACTTTAAATAGGGCACCGTCAAAATCCGTTGAGACGACACCGTATGAATTATGGTTTGGGAAGAAACCTAAGCTGTCGTTTCTGAAAGTTTGGGGATGCGATGCTTATGTGAAGAAACTTCAACCAGAGAAGCTCGAACCCAAGTCGGAAAAATGCGTATTCATAGGATACCCTAAGGAAACTATTGGGTATACCTTCTACCTAAGATCCGAGGGCAAGATCTTTGTTGCCAGGAATGGATCCTTTCTAGAGAAAGAGTTTCTCTCGAAAGAAGTAAGTGGGAGGAAAGTGGAGCTTGATGAGATGACCCTCGAACCGGAGAGTAGCGCAGCACAGGAAAATGTTTCTGTGGAGCCTGCACCGGCTAGAAAGGAAGTTAATGATAATGATCATGATCAAGCTACCACTGAACTTCGAAGGTCCACAAGGACACGTTCCGCACCAGAGTGGTACGGCAATCCTGTCCTGGAAATCATGTTGTTAGACAACAGTGAACCTTCGAACTATGAAGAAGCGATGGCGGGCCCGGATTCCGACAAATGGCTTGAAGCCATGAAATCCGAGATAGGATCCATGTATGAAAACGAAGTATGGACTTTGACTGACTTGCCCGATGATCGGCAAGCCATAGAAAATAAATGGATCTTTAAGAAGAAGACTGACGCGGATGGTAATGTGACCATCTATAAGGCTCGGCTTGCCGCTAAGGGTTATCGACAAGTTCAAGGGGTTGACTACGATGAGACTTTCTCACCCGTAGCGAAGCTGAAATCCGTCAGAATCATGTTAGCAATTGCCGCATACTATGATTATGAGATATGGCAAATGGACGTCAAAACGGCATTCCTTAATGGTTTTCTTAAGGAAGAGTTGTATATGATGCAACCGGAAGGTTTTGTCGACCCTGAGAATGCTGACAAGGTATGCAAGCTCCAGCGCTCAATCTATGGGCTGGTGCAAGCATCTCGGAGTTGGAACATTCGCTTTGATGAGATGATCAAAGCATTTGGGTACACACAGACTTATGGAGAAGCCTGTGTTTACAAGAAAGTGAGTGGGAGCTCTGTAGCATTTCTCATATTATATGTGGATGACATAGTGTTTTTCAATGAAGGACCTTGGAGAAGCTGCTTATATATTAGGCATCAAGATCTATAGGGATAGATCGAGACGCCTCATAGGTCTTTCGCAATGCACATACCTTGATAAGATATTGAAGAAGTTCAATATGGATCAGTCCAAGAAGGGGTTCTTGCCTGTATTGCAAGGTGTGAGATTGAGCACGGCTCAATGCCCGACCACGGCAGAAGATGTAGAAGAGATGAGTGTCATCCCCTATGCCTCAGCCATAGGGTCTATTATGTATGCCATGCTGTGTACCAGACCTGATGTAAACCTTGCAGTAAGTTTGGTAGGTAGGTACCAAAGTAATCCTGGCAAGGAACACTGGACAGCGGTCAAGAACATCCTGAAGTACCTGAAAAGGACTAAGGATATGTTTCTCGTATATGGAGGTGACGAAGAGCTCGTCGTAAAGGGTTACGTCGACGCTAGCTTCGACACAGATCCGGATGACTCCAAGTCACAAACCGGATACGTGTATATTTTGAATGGTGGAGCGGTAAGCTGGTGCAGTTGCAAGCAAAGCGTCGTGGCGGGTTCTACATGCGAAGCGGAGTACATAGCAGCCTCGGAGGCAGCACACGAAGCAGTATGGATGAAGGAGTTCATCACCGACCTAGGAGTCATTCCAAATGCGTCGGGTCCAATGGCTCTCTTCTGTGACAACACTGGAGCTATTGCCCTTGCCAAGGAGGCCAGGTTTCACAAGAAGACCAGGCATATCAAGCGTTGCTTCAACTCCATACGTGAACATGTTCAAGATGGAGACATAGATATTTGTAAAGTGCACACGGATTTGAATGTAGCAGATCCGTTGACTAAACCTCTTCCACGAGCAAAACATGATCAACACCAGAACTCTATGGGTGTTCGATTCATCACAATGTAACTAGATTATTGACTCTAGTGCAAGTGGGAGACTGTTGGAAATATGCCCTAGAGGCAATAATAAAATGGTTATTATTATATTTCCTTGTTCATGATAATTGTCTGTTATTCATGCTATAATTGTGTTATCCGGAAATCGTAATACATGTGTGAATACATAGACCACAACGTGTCCCTAGTAAGCCTCTAGTTGAATAGCTCGTTGATCAATAGATGGTTACGGTTTCCTGACCATGGACATTGGATGTCATTGATAACGGGATCACATCATTAGGAGAATGATGTGATGGACAAGACCCAATCCTAAGCCTAGCACTAGATCGTGTAGTTCGTTTGCTAAAGCTTTTCCAATGTCAAGTAACTTTTCCTTAGACCATGAGATTGTGCAACTCCCGGATACCGTAGGAGTGCTTTGGGTGTACCAAACGTCACAACGTAACTGGGTGGCTATAAAGATGCACTACGGGTATCTCCGAAAGTGTCTGTTGGGTTGGCACGAATCGAGACTGGGATTTGTCACTCCGTGTGACGGAGAGGTACCTCTGGGCCCACTCGGTAGGACATCATCATAATGAGCTCAATGTGATCAAGGAGTTGTTCACGGGATGATGTGTTACGGAAACGAGTAAAGAGACTTGCCGGTAACGAGATTGAACAAGGTATCGGTATACCGACGATCGAATCTCGGGCAAGTATCGTACCGATAGACAAAGGGAATTGCGTACGGGATTGATTGAATCCTCGACATTGTGGTTCATCCGATGAGATCATCGAGGAGCATGTGGGAGCCAACATGGGTATCCAGATCCCGCTGTTGGTTATTGACCGGAGAGTCGTCTCGGTCATGTCTGCGTGTCTCCCGAACCCGTAGGGTCTACACACTTAAGGTTCGGTGACGCTAGGGTTGTAGAGATATTAGTATGCGGTAACCCGAAAGTTGGTCGGAGTCCCGGATGAGATCCCGGACGTCACGAGGAGTTCCGGAATGGTCCGGAGGTAAAGAATTGTATATAGGAAGTCCAGTTTCGGCCACCGGGAAGGTTTCGGGGGTAATCGGTATTGTACCGGGACCACCGGAAGGGTCCCGGGGGTCCACCGGGTGGGGCCACCTATCCCGGAGGGCCCCATGGGCTGAAGTGGGAAGGGAACCAGCCCCTGGTGGGCTGGTGCGCCCCCCTATGGGCCTCCCCTGCGCCTAGGGTTGGGAACCCTAGGGGTGGGGGGCGCCTCCACCTGGCTTGGGGGGCAAGCCACCCCCTTGGCCGCCGCCCCTCCCCTCAGATTGGATCTGAGGGGGCCGGCCCCCTCTCCCCTTCCCCCTATAAATAGTGGAGGGGTGGGAGGGAGGACACACCCCAGCCCCTGGCGCCTCCCTCTCCTCCCGTGACACCTCTCCCTCTCGTTGGTGCTTGGTGAAGCCCTGCCGAGATCCCGCTGCTTCCACCACCATGCCGTCGTGCTGCTGGATCCTCATCAACCTCTCCTTCCCCTTGCTGGATCAAGAAGGAGGAGACGTCTCTCCCAACCGTACGTGTGTTGAACACGGAGGTGCCGTCCGTTCGGCGCTCGGTCATCGGTGATTTGGATCACGACGAGTACGACTCCATCAACCCCGTTCTCTTGAACGCTTCCGCTCGCGATCTACAAGGGTATGTAGATGCACTCCCCTCTCTCGTTGCTAGATGACTCCATAGATTAATCTTGGTGATGCGTAGAAAATTTTAAAATTCTGCTACGATCCCCAACATTGGGGGGGGGGGGGTTGCTAATTTACACCATCTTCTTATGGGCAGGGCCGACTCTATGTTTCAGAAGGCCCTAGGGCGAACTCGGCAACATGGGCCCCTAAGTCCTAAGACCGTATATATGTGTGTGTATGTGTGTGTGTGATACATAAACAAATATATCTAACTCCATTTTCATAATATTAAGAGTAAACTTTCAAACATACATTTTTAGTTTGAGATGACTATAATAATTGTTGGACACTTGGACAATGCCATATTACGACAGAAAGACTAAGGGAATTGGGCCCACATCATTCTTTTTCCCCTAACTATTTTATTTGTCGGGCTATATTATCAGATCATGGGCCCCAAGGCCTGCTCCTTGGGCCATTGCCTCTCTAGCCATACACCAGGGCCGGCCCAGCTTATGGGGACCCATGGACAAGATAGATGAATAGTTTGGATTGGTTTTGCGTCACCGTCTAAGGCGTCGCCGTCCACCCTCTCCCAGCCACGGTGTCGCCGGCATCCTTCTCTCCCCGACAACTGCTCGCGCGGCTGCGTCGGGACCTCGGGCACATCGACGTGGCACGGCGAGGAGGAGGGACGACACCCTCGTCGTCGGGCCCGGACATCTACCCCAGCCGAGCCGCGCCGAGCATAGTCGCGCTGCCGCGCCGTCGATCCCCATGACGAGCCCATCCGAGGTCGATTCCTGGTGCCAAGGAGTTCACACCATCATGCCGAGGGCGACCACCACGCCGGCGCGAGCTGCTGCTCATTATAGAGCCGCCACATTCTCCGAGTACGGCGGCCACCACCAGAGGATTGATGCCACTGATTCTCAGGTTTTCCCTGCCTATTCCACCCATCGTACTCGTCTGCTACTGCTGGCTTGCTACTAGCACAACTGCCCTTCTTCTCGATTAGTTTTATGGATGATATTCCAGTCCTAGTGAAGCAATGGATATAATCTGCTTATACTCTCCAATAATTGAGAAATTGGAGCTAATTATTTTGTGTGGCACAACATGTCTAACATTAGCATTCATTGTATACATTGTGTACCCGGTATATCAAATGTTGATCACACGAGCAGTTGACTAAACGTGTTTTTACAAAGGCTATAAACTGATTTAGTGCTCAGTTGTGATGTAAACTGAATCCGAAACAACCTTATGAGTGTCCCTATAGTATTTGATTGTTTGTTTTTAGAGGAATTGTTTTTTTTTCAATGTCTTGCAAAATTGTGCTCCAAAATACCCTTCAGAGTTCAGAGCTAACAAAATGCTTCTTTTTTGGTTAAAATCATCAGCCCCTGCGCGTATAGTCTTGCAAAGCATATGGATGGGCGATGGGAGTGGGCGATTTCCCCTGGTGTCTCTCCACCCAGATGTCACATGCAGTTGTAAGTTGCCAATTTTCCCCTGCTTTAATATCACTTTATTGTTGGTGCAGTGCAATGTTGCTATTTCATCTATAGCTGAATGGTCGTGGGGAAAAAAATAGCATCGTACTGTTTGTTCTATTTTTGACCTTGTATTGGCAAATAATATGTCCATTTATTTTTCATCTTTAGTGACCACATATAACCCTTTGGCAGCCAGTGTCCACCAGTTACTCTGCACATGTGTTTTCCGTTGAAAATAACTCATAATGAAAGCCAAAAGGAACAGAAATAGGTTCAACCTTTTGTAACCCTTGCTGTTTAAAAGATTGTAATAAAGCCAATCATCAAGAGTGCTTTTTTTGTTCATCCGTGTCACAGAAATAATTTGCACCCTCTATTGTACAAGAGAAGACAAGCTTGCCATCTTTAGCTTGCAGTATCCAACCTGATCAGAGTAGTGAAAGCTCCTCCTTTCCCAAATCAATATATTCTTGTCAGACACCTCAATGAGATTAGTTAGTGAAGCCTTGACCTAGTCTACATAAATGAATGGTGGTGCTACCACAACATCTACAACATATAGCATCCGAGTTAGTAAAAACAAGTAGGAAACGAAATCTTAAAATCGACTACATAATCATGTGTACAGGGTGGAACACATTAGCCTCGCAAGTGCTGCCTAGGGTAATCTGAAATTCTCTTTTCTTGGCAGTAGTCTTAAACTCTAGTAAAGTAGTTACAAATTAGTGTGTGCACCCTACTTCTACTTGTGTCTTCCACACTGAAAATTTACCATCTGATATACATAGTTGTCACTGGTGGAGTTCCTCTTTGAAAGAAATGCCGATTTCTATTCAATAAAAAATTTCAGCATACCGAGCTTTGTTGGAAACTACATCTTAGTGCATTAGCCAAACCTAAACAATGTTTATCCAAAGTCACTTAAAACACCTTGGTGACTGTAAAAAGTGTATCTCCAAGTCCAGAGACAAAGTGAACTTTACGTCCAAGACAAGAAATTATGTTGTGTCCATGCTGACAACTTCTATAAAAAGAATCTACTTCAGCTACCATCCCTCTCCTGATAGTAGCAAATTCAAGAGCAGTATATCTGCAATAATATGCCACGTGAAAAAAGTTTGTTTAGAAGAATCGGTATCTAAACATATCTATAACTATACCCCTTTGGTCGTGTACCAACTGACGTTAGTTTCAAAAAAAATTCCTTCGAATGGTAGTTTTCTGAAGACACACACATGCTCAACAACTCAAGAACAAAAGAGTTCTTCGATTTCTTGACACACAGACTCCGTTGTGAAATGGAAATGGAAATAGCAGCATTTGGAAAAAGCTACTCCATCTGTTCCAACATACTTGAAGTTATGGTTTGACCTATGTCAAACTTCTTTTAAGTTTGACCTATGTCAAACTTCTTTTAAGTTTGACCAACTCTATTAGAGATTACCATGCACAATTGCATGTAATTATTCAACACTGCACATAAATATATCATGTAACTAATGAGTCGGAAATTGAACTGAACTCAAAAATGCATATGCCCAGGAATTAATTCATGGTTCAGTGTTCATATAACTTTATCTGCAAGTACATATGTATAACTTTCATTTATAATCGCCTCCATATAGGACTGATAGAATAGCAATCTACAACTGAATTCTGCAAAGCATGATTAACAAGTAACTGACAAATATAGACTGGACACATGGAAACTTCAGTAACATAACATGGTGATTCATTAGAGATATGCATTAGAGATAATATCTTCCAAATGCACATATTTTATAAGAATGTCATTATATGTCTCAAGCATTTCGATACACAAATAACAATCAAACAATAAATAGTTTTCCACAGAAAATAGAGGTCATACTTGCAGGCATATTTAGTGGCTCTAGATACACACGGAAATTTCTGTAATTCGTAAATACTCCCTCCATTCCCAAATATAAGTCTTTTTAGAGATTTCAATATGGACTACATATAGACGTATATAGACGTATTTTAGAGTGTAGATTCATTCATTTTGCTACGTATGTAGTCCATATTAGAATTTTTTTAAAGACTTATATTTAGGAACAGAGGGAGTATTTCTCAAATATCAGCAGGGCGTAACCATCAATGTTGAGCTTCCTTCAGTATGAGTCATTGACATGTAGAGTTAGAAAAGCAAGATAATACGACATCCAAAAACATCTTACTCCTCATGAAACCTTGCGGCAACATCCCATCCTGTCTGCTCCTTTCGCCATCGCCATCGAAATTGGTGCCTCAGCCACGGGTTTTGAACCGCCCCACGGCGTGCCAGAAGACGCATCCGCAACCGTAGCAGGACCTCAAACCCCCTTGTGCCACGCTAACAACAGTGTCGGTGAAGAAGAAACCCATTGATGTTCTCAGCGGGGCGACCTGCTGCACGAACAAGACACATGATACTTTAGCAGCAGAAGAGGAACAACAACATATTACCTTGGCTGGCGACGGAGAGAAGCACGGGTCTCGCCGAGCATGTGCCCTTGAGGATGCCCATCAATGATCGCCGCCGCGCCCCCTAAAGCACCAACTCCGCACTAAATCTGTCACCCCTAGCCGCTGCTCCACATCAAATCGGCAGGCCGCCGGGTGGCTGTGCTGCATGAGGGAGGCGACGGAAGGCAGGCGGCCGGGGACGGCGCTACGTGAGGGCGGGGCAGCTGATTAGGCAGGCGCCGAACCGTTGGGCGACAACGGCTACTAGGAGAAGGGCAACACAGTAGTGGGACGTCCACAGAGGCACAGAGAAGGGGGGTCGGTTTCGTACCTTGAGGAGAAGACGACGCCGATGGATGATCTGTTGTTTGCTGCCGCTGCGTGCTTTCTTCGTTGTTAGACCACTGTCGATCCTCCTCTTTGCTTCCGTCTGTGCCGCTGTGTTTGCCCCGTCGTGCGGCGCTACCGCCTATACGAGAGACAGGGAGAAATGACGGTTGATTCATGGTGAAAAAAGGAATGTAAATAGTGATAGGAATATAAAATTACACGATTTGGTGCATAAGGGGAGTCCTTCTCATCTTTTAGGTGATTGAATGGTAATGTGGATAATAAGGAATATAAATTACGTGATTGAATCTTTCTTCTTTTTTGTGTGGGGGAATTACGTGATTGAATCATCACTTGCCAAATCAGGAGATGGGAAAAATGGGTGGGGCGTGCGCTGGGGGAGACCTTCGATCGATGGGGTGGGGCGTACGAAGTGAAGAGAATAATTACCATATTCGAAATTTCCTGAGTTATGGACTTACCATACCTGGATTGATTTATTACTATAATTATCATATTTGAGATTTCTGAGTTTATAGCCTTACCATACGTGGATTAATTATGATTGATTACCATAAATACGTTGGGTATTGCCGGCCAGACGAGAAAAGAGGAAAACCGGTGGGAGGGGTGGTGGTGGGAGGTGGGACGAAGAAAAACCAGACGAAAAAAAGCCAGACGAAAGTGGTGGGACTATTCAACCAACTCGTCCATTAGTAGTAGAGATTCATCAAAATAAGCAAACAACACATAGAAAACTGAATCTGTCAAAAACAGAATAGTCTGTGAAGATCTGAATTGTTCTAATACTTATGTTACTTGAAAAATTCTAAAAAATTAGGAAAACATAGGAAATTTGTATATCAATATTTTGTAAAAAAATCAGGGTTTTTCCACGCTCCAGTGAATTTAAAAAATTCTATGACTGGATGCAAAAGTTTCTGTTTTTCAGCAAGATCAAATCAACTATCACCGTAAGCCATCCCAAAGGTCTTACTTGGCACAAACACTAATTAAAACACCAAAACACAATTACTACAGAGGTAATAATGTATATTTTATTCAAGAACAGAAGCAAAACAAAAAAACACAAAAATAAAATTGGGTTGCCTCCCAATAAGCGCTATTGTTTAACGCCCCTAGCTAGGCATATTGTAATAGATCTAGGTATTGTCATCTTTGGTATGCAATCCATAAGTAGCTCTCATAATAGATTCATATGGCAACTTAATTTTCTTTCTTGGAAAGGGCTCCATGCCCTTCCTTAACGGAAATTGAAATCTAATGTTTTCTTCTTTCATATCAATAATTGCACCAATCGTTCTAAGGAAAGGTCTACCAAGAATAATAGGACATGTAGGGTTGCAATCTATATCAAGAACAATGAAATCTACGGGTACATAATTCCTATTTGCAACAATAAGAACATCATTAATCCTTCTCATAGGTTTCTTTATTGTGGAATCCGCAAGATGCAAATTTAAAGAACAATCATCAAATTCATGAAAACCGAGCACATCACATAAAGTTTTTGGAATCATGGAAACGCTAGCACCCAAATCACACAAAGCATGGCACTCATAATCTTTAATTTAAATCTTAATGGTAGGTTCCCACTCATCATAAAGCTTTCTAGGGATAGAAACTTCCAACTCAAGTTTTTCTTCAAAAGATTTCATCATAGCATCAACAATATGTTTAGTGAAAACTTTATTTTGATTATAAGCATGAGGAGAATTCAACATGGATTGCAACAAGGAAATACAATCTATCAAAGAACAATTATCATAATTAAAGTCCTTGAAATCCAAAAGAGTGGGTTCATTGCTACTTAAAGTTTTGACCTCTCCAATGCCACTTTAATCAATTTTTACATCAAGATCTATAAACTCCGAATCATTGGGACGCCTTCTAACTAAAGTTGACTCATCTCTAGTCCCATCTTTATCAAGATTTATATTAGAAAACAAAGATTCAATAGGAGTCACACCAATCACTTTAAGATCTTCATTATTATTTTCACGAAAACTAGAAGAACACGCTTTCATAAACCAATCTCGCTTAGCACGCATCTTAGCGGTTCTTTCTTTACACTTATCAATAGAAACTCTCATAGATTTTAGACTCATTAATATCATGCTTGGGTGGAATAGATCTAATTTTCAAAGGATCAATCTCAAGAGAAATTCTATCCACGTTCCTAGCCAAATCATCAATCTTAAGCAATTTTTCTTCAACCAAAGCATTGAAATTCTTTTGGGAACTAATAAATTCTTTAATATTGTTCTCAAGATCAGAGGGCACCTTATTATAATTTCCATAAGAATTGTTGTAGGAATTACCATAATTATTAGAGGAATTACTAGGAAACGGCCTAGGGTTGAAATTACCTCTATACGCATTATTACCAAAATTGTTCCTACCAAAAAAATTCAAATCCATAGATTCATTATTATTTCCAATCAAAGTGGACAAAGGCATATCATTAGGATCAAGAGGAGCACTCTTACTAGCAAATAATTTCATTAATTCATCCATCTTTCCACTCAAAGTATTTATTTCTTCAATTACATGCACTTTTTTACTAGTGGCAGATCTTTCGGTATGCCATTGAGAGTAATTTGCCATAATATTATCTAGGAGTTTAGTAGCTTCTCCTAACATGATTTTCCATAAAAGTACCACCCACGGCGGAATCCAAAAGATTTCTAGATGCAAAATTTAATCCCGCATAATTTTTTTTGTATAATCATCCATAAACTCAAACCATGCGTAGGACAATTTCTTATCATCAACTTCATCCTCTCCCAAGATTGTGCAACATGCTCATGGTCAAGTTGCTTAAAATTCATTATATCGTTCCTAAGGGAGATGATCTTAGCGGGCGGAAAGTACTTAGAAATAAAATCATCTTTACACTTATTCCATGAATCAATACTATTTTTAGGCAAAGATGAAAACCAAGTTTTAGCACGATCTCGTAGTGAGAACGGAAATAGCTTCAATTTAACAATATCATTATCCACATCTTTCTTCTTTTACATATCACACAATTCAACGAAAGTATTTAGATGGGATGCGGCATCTTCACTAGGAAGGCCGGAAAATTGCTCTTTCATAACAAGATTCAACAAAGCGGCATTAATTTCATAAGATTCCGCACTAGTGGCGGGAGCAACCGGAGTACTAATAAAATCATTATTATTAGTGTTGCAAAAGTCACACAACTTAGTGTTCTCTTGAGTCATCGTGACAAAGCAAGCAATCTAGCACACGAGCAAACAAAAAGCAAACGAAAAGACGAACGGAAGAAGGGCGAATAAAAAGGCAAATCTTTTTGTATTTTTCTGAAAATCATTTTAGAAGTGGGGGAGAGGAAAACGAGAGGCAAATGGCGAATAATGTAATGCAAGAGATGAGAGTTTATGGTGGGTACTTGGTAGGCTTGATGTAGACCTCCCCGGCAACGGCGCCAGAAATTCTTCCTGCTACTTCTTGAGCTTGCGTTGGTTTTTCCCTTGAAGAGGAAAGGGTGATGCAGCAAAGTAGAGATAAGTATTTCCCCCAGTTAGAGAACCAAGGTATCAATCCAGTAGGAGGTACAAGCAAGTCCCCAATCTATGCACCTGCACAAACAATCAAACACTTGCACCCAATGCGATCAAGGGGTTGTCAATCCCTTCATGGTCAATTGCAAAGGTGAGATCTGATAGAGATAGGTACATAAGATTGCCAAAAAGTAAAACAAACAAAAGTAAATAAATTGCAGCAAGGTATTTTTGGTATTTTGATATATAGATCTGAAAATATATGATGGAAAATAGACCCGGGGGCCATAGGTTTCACTAGAGGCTTCTCTCTTGAAGGCAAATAATACGGTGGGTGAACAAATTACTGTCGAGCAATTGATAGAAAAGCACAAAGTTATGACGATATCCAAGGCAATGATTATGCATATAGGCATCACGCCCGTGTCAAGTAGACCGAAATGATTCTGCATCTACTACTATTACTCCACACATCGACCGCTATCCAACATGCATCTAGAGTATTAAATTCATAAAGAACGGAGTAACGCCTTAAGTAAGATGACATGATGTAGAGGGATAAACTCAAGCAATATGATGAAAACCCCATCTTTTTATCCTTGATGGCAATAATACAATACGTGCTTCGCTACCCCTACTATGTCACTGGGTGAGGACACCGCAAGATTGAACCCAAAACTAAGCACCTCTCCCATTGCAAGAAATACCAATCTAGTTGGCTAAACGAAACCGATAATTCGAAGAGAAATACAAAGATATCAAATCATGCATATAAGAATTCAGAGAAGATTCAAATAATATTCATAGATAATCTGATCATAAATCCATAATTCATCGGATCTCGACAAACACACCGCAAAAGAATATTACATCGGATAGATCTCCAAGAACATCGAGGAGAACATGGTATTGAGAATCAAAGAGAGAGAAGAAGCCATCTAGCTACTAGCTATGGACCCGTAGGTCTGAGGTAAACTACTCACGCTTCATCGGAGAGGCAATAAGGTTGATGTAGATGCCCTCCGTGATCGAATCTCCCTCCGGCAGATCGCCGGAAAAGGCCCCAAGATGGGATCTCACGGGAACAGAAGCTTGCGACGGTGGAAAAGTGTTTTCGTGGCTCTCTCCTAGGGTTTTGGAATATATGTGAATATATAGGACGAAGAAGTAGGTCGGTGGACTCCCGAGGGGGCCACAAGCCAGGGGGGCGCCCCCCCTAGGGCGCCCGGGGGATGCTGCGAGGAGCGACACGAGGGTGAGTTTGTAATTTTTTTAAGAAAGCTTATTCTTCCGACCTTTTCATTATTGTTCTGTTTTCCATATTTCTTCGTTTTCCGCTTTTTAATTTCTGAATTTAGCGATTTGTTGTTTACGCTTGTTTTCAAATTAAACACCATACCATTTTTCTGATGTACATTAATACTTCTTTAAGTCATGAAAAATTGTTTTGAAGTACACATACATCTGTTTTGAAACACGTGAACATTTTCTTTGGTAACCATGAATATTTTATCAAAAATAAACGAGCATTTCCAAATCAATATATATGATACAACTTTCATTTGCAACTATATGAATCATATATTTTACTCCCTCTGTCTCAAAATAAGTGTCTCAACTTTGTACTAACTTTATGTACCGGAGAGAGTATTTAAAACTCCCTCCGTCCCAAAAAGTTTGTCTTAGATTTGTCTAGATACCGATGTATCTAGACACATTTTAGTGCTAGATTTATCTGTATCTACATAAATCTAAGACAAACATTTTGAAATGGAGGTATATACTATATAAATAAATACCTCTGAAACTATTTGAGCAAAATTCAGTGGTACATTAAACATTTTCTGGCCTATTAAAATTTATTTGCATATTTTCCAACTTAAATATTTCTGACATTTTAAACAATGTAATACACACATATATTTTCTTAAGAACATTACTACTTTTTTTTTGAGGGGGTAAGAACATTACTACTACAAAAACACATTGCAAGGGGCGACGCTCACCCTGTGCATTCGGTTTATTCAGTTTACATGCTTCGGTTTATACGGTTTTTCGGTTTGTACGGTATTAATACTTCGGTAAATACGGTATGAAATTAAAATACGGTTCGGTTTCGGTATATACCAAATTATTTTGGTATGGTTTCGGTATATACCATAAAAACCAAAGTTGACGCGAATTTGAAAATGACGTAATAATAATTTGCAAATTTATGACTCAAGACACATACTATTTTACACAAATAGTATATGACTATATATATAAGTATATATGCATACATTGATTCATCTGTTGATGGTTATGGACGTGCTTAGCATTTTAAAAAAGAGAAAAATGACTATGTTACAAGAAAAATTTACGTGCTTAGTAGTGAATTTGACTCATGTACAAGAAAAATGACAACTTGTATGGTTGTTCATCTCAAGAAATATAATTTTATTTTTTACTTCGGTTTATTCGGTTAATCGTTCCGTTTTTGGTATATACCATAAAAACCAAAGTTCAAATCGGTATGAAAAGTTCATACCATACCGAAACCAGAAACCATAAAATTGGTTCGGTTCGGTTTATTTTCGGTTTGGTTTTTCGGTTCGGTTTTCAAATGCACAGAGTGAGGCGACGCCAGTTCAGTGGCTCCCAGGTGTGTCTCTTCCGCGGCGGGCCCACCCTGGAGCCGAGCCCGCTGGCGTGGGCCCCACCCCACAGCCACACGGCGCGCCCACAGCATTTCGAAATTTGAAACGCGCCTCCCCTCTCCTAAATCCCAAACCAAATCCGCCATTCCCAAATCAAACCCCCGTCCCTCCCCTCTTCCCCTGAGATCCACAAACCCTAGCCCCTCCCGAGCATGGCCGCCCGCCTCAAGGACCGCGGCGGCGGCGTCGGCAGCGGGAGCAGCGGCGTCAAGGCGGCCTCCACCGCCGCCGCCCCGCGCGCGCTCACGCCCAGGCCGTTCCCCCTCTCCTCCTCTGCCTCGCGCCGCACCCCCGGCACCGCCGCCGCCGCTGCCGCGGCCGGCGGCGGCAAGGAGAACTCGGCGTCGAAGCTCTCCAAGCAGCAGCCCACGTCGGCCGTGCGGTGGTCCACCTCCTCGATCCCGCGGGCCAGCAGGATCCCGGGGTCCTCCGTCGAGCCCTCCTCCAAGCTCGTCTCCACGCTCCGCGCCTCCGCCGCGCTGCCGGCGGGGAGGGTCTCCCTCGGGAAGGACGCGGAGCCGGGCCTGCGGCGGAGCGTCAGCGGCGGGATCAGGTCCGTTTCCACCGAGAGGGGGAGGAGGTCGGTGAGCGCGGCCGCCAGGCCCTCAGATGCCGCCAGGGGAGGCAGCGGCGGCGCTGCCCGGGCTTCAGATGCTGCCGCTCATGAGATCGGCTCGAGGAGCCTAGGGTTCGATTCGAGGGGCCGGAGGGCGAAGGCGGCGGAGGAGATCAGCAGGAAAAGAGAACTCTTGGATGCCAAGGCCAAGCAGGCAGATGGCGTTGGCAGGAGCAGAGAGAGCCTTGATGCAAAGGCGAGGCAGCTCAGTGGGAAAAAAGTGAGCTTGGATGTGAATGGGGTGAAGCAATGTGATGTGCTCAGAGAGAGCAGCGGAGCATTTGACTCCAATGTGAAGAAGCAGAGTGATGAGGGAAATGGGAAAAGACAGGGCATCTTGGATGCGAGGGCAAAGCTAGGCGATGAAATTAGTAGGAAGCAAGAGGAGGGGCATGACCTGAAACTGGTGAAGGAGATCAGTTCCAAGAATGTTGTTGCTGGTCTTACTGGTTCAGGGGAGGTTTCTGCCAAAGCCTTTTCCGCTACCCAGAGCGATTGTGATGGAGGTAACAGTGCTGTTATTCCTGTGTTTACCGTGCATGTGGTAGATTCTGATGATGTTTGTTCGGGAGTGAGAGAACATCAAAAGAAGCCTGAGGAGTGTAATAAGCAGGGAGAGAAGGGTAAATTGGCTGACAAGATTAGAGTTTTTGAGAAAGCAGCAACAAGTGGGGAGGGAAAATTGGTGAAAACCTTGTGCAGTGTGAACAAGTACCCAAGCAAGCTGCATGAGAAGCTGGCTGCGCTGGAAGGGAGGGTTCAGAAGATTGCCACCGATATCAAGAAGACCAAAGAGATGCTGGATGATAACAACCCAGATGAGCCAAAGCAGATATTGTCAAATATCCAGAAAGAGATTAATGCAATTGAGCAGGCGATTTCTCATGTCAAAGTTGATAACAAGAGTCAGTTAGGTACTGAAGATAACAGTGACTGTGAGGCCTCTCACGCCAGGAAGGGTGCAAGTGAGAAATCTGCTGTCGTGAAGCCACGTGACCTGAAGAATGCTGGAAAAGGAATGAATACTGATGAACTGGAGGCAAGGTTTTTCCCACATCATAAACTATTGAGGGATCGTAAGACTTCTGCTACTCAACAGGAGTCGTGCATGGCTCTGATAAAAGGCTGTAATGGAAAAATGGAATCTGGTACCCTCGAGCCCCGTGATGATGAGAACAGTATAGCCATGGAATTTCTGGCTTCTTTAGATGGCGAAGAGAGTGACTTCTTCAAGGATCGCAGAGCTAAGAACTTGGAAAAGCACATGATTTGTGAAGCAGCAGATGCTAGTGGCAAGACGTCTAGCCAAGGTAGCTCAAAGATTCCAGATGGTTCAACTAATGAAGTGGAAATGGAATTGTGTGGTGAGAACCTAGAAGAGTTTGATGAGCAGGAAAACAAGTCATCGATGGCGATACAGGAGGAAACCGAGGAGTCTTCCATTGATCAATTATCAGGGATAGGTAATAAGTCTGCAACAGGTGGATGGTTTGTTTCAGAGGGGGAAGCTGTTCTTCTTGCTCATGGAGATGGCACCTGCTCTTATTATGATATTGCAAACCATGAGGTACTTGATTATTTACTTAAAATATTCTTTTTATTTCCATAGTTTTGTGCACAGATAATATTTTCTTTCAAGTGCTGATTGCATTGAACTTTTCTGATACAGTTCAAGTCTGAATATAAGCCTCCCAGTGTGGTGTCACATAATACTTGGGGTGATTGCTGGTTGATTCGTGCCCCAGGTGTAGATGGATGCTCCGGTAGATATGTGGTCGCAGCATCAGCTGGTAATGCATTGGAACCTGGGTTTTGTAGCTGGGATTACTACAACAGAGAAGTACAAGCATTTCATGTCGAGGAGGAGGCATCTCTTGCTCCTGTACCATCAGCCAGGACAGTTCTTGGGCCTCTTCCTAATATAGGTTCATCAAAATCTAGTTCTGCTATTTCAACCATAGAACGTCCACAATGGTGGTACAGACCATGCGGACCTCTCCTCCTTTCTACTTCTAGCAAGCAAAAGATGGTCACAGCTTATGACATCCGTGATGGTGATGTTGTGATGAAATGGGAAATAAGCAGTCCAGTACTCGGAATGGAGTACTCCAGCCCACTACAATGGCGTAGCAGGGGGAAGGTCGTTATTGCTGGGACTGAATCAATTGGGTTGTGGGATGTGAATTCGCTTAACCCGCAACCCCTATTATCTGTTGCTTCTGCTGGTAAAAGAGTTTACTGCCTTCATGTTAACAACACGGATGCTGAGGTGGGCGGAGGAGTTCGTCAAAGGTAACTTAAACAATCTTGCCTTAACTGCATTTCACTGTTCTGTTATTAATGGCATTTGAGATCCTGACTAGATTAAGTTGACTTGTTCCGGTGAAGCTAGATGTTTTTTTGGTTACTATGGGCCTATGATATAAGCATTTGATATTTGTCCTGATCATTGATAAAGCTGAAACTTTGAAAGGGTATAAGTATCTGAAAACAGATGTAGGCAATTCTGCTCTATGTGATCTGGCTCGGCCCCATCATTAACCTGTATGTGGCTGTGTTTTGCAGAGTCAGTTCATCCGAGGTGGAGGGAAACGATGGTGTTTTCACTACGCAAGAAAGTGTTAATATATTTGACTTCCGTGTACCTTCTGGCATCGGTCTTAAAATGGCAAGAAACGGTGGAACGGCAAACTCAGTCTTCTCACGCGGAGACTCAGTATTTATTGGTAGCACAGAAGGCAGGTTGCAAATAAAAGGGGGGCCGAAATCACGAGTTCAGCAGTATTCACTGAAAAAGGGGAGGCTTGTGGCAACCTATGAATTACCGGAGTTCAATGCCCACTTCCATCACTCTTCGATAACCCAAGTGTGGGGCAATTCCAATGTTGTCTTGGCTTCATGTGGTATGGGCTTGTTCGCTTTTGACACCTTCAATGAAGAAGGCGTCCAACAAACTTACAGCTTTGACCGTGGAAACACCATTGGAGCAAGAGAGGTTATTGGCTCTGATGATTTGTACTGCCCTACATTTGATTACTCATCATCGAGGGTTCTTCTGGTCTCGAAAGACCGTCCAGCCCATTGGAGGTACTTGCCATAGTTGTCTGTTTATTGTGTGCATCATGTGACATGTAAAATATGTACTGTCCGTATGCTTTGATTGTGTAGTCATTTGTCGTGATAAGCATCTTGCTTTCACTGTATTATCGGATAATACTGGGCTTTTACTGTGTTAAGTTATGCCTATTGTATCTTGTTTCATTTGTTATTTTGTGTTCTTCCCCAACACTGGATTGTTGCGTGTGTGTACCAAACCATTGTCCAAAATCAATTGCTGCATTGTTCATATTAACACGTGCAATATTATCTTGGCATCAATCCCTAGACACACACACACACACACACACACGCACACACACACACACACAGCTTAGTCATCAACAAAGCTAAAATCTTTGCTGATCTATGCACATCAATCTTCAATGGACAATGAGGATCCTACCCCCTCTTTCTTGACCAGAATGCCTCAGCTAGCTGTGCCCTGGCGAACTTGATACAATGCACCATCTGAGCTTATTCCATCTTAAGATCAGCAACATTGTGATCTTGTGGATATGCTCTCTGAAGGCTTTATTACCACCTCGACGCCAAATCTAGCAGCAAGCACTACTAGGGTCAGCTCAACCATTCCTGGAACTCTGAACCTAAATTCCCTTGGTATTGGGAGCATGCTGTCACACTATTCTCTCCATCTAATCATCAATCCGTTTCGAGTTCACGAAATGGCAGTGGGACAGTCTTCACTGCTCTGAACTTGCCAACATTGTTCAAGTGTTCGTTCTCCAGCCTGCAATCCCGTATACCGAGTTATAACCAAAACAATGAACCAAAGATAGTGATTCCAGTTTTATACTACTCAAATACCTGTAAAAATTCCAGTGCCCTCGTCGGATTATTTCCAAGGAGGCAAGGGAGAAATCCAGTAGGCGAGTCTCGTTCTTATTAATACGGATCTTCATAACACTTTGTGCCCATGCTAGCCGAAGCACTAGGTTTAGCATCTGCATTTGTGAAAGAATTAGTGCTCCAAAGCCGGTCCTTTCTGTATTATTGATGTACTATAAATCAGTTGAACAAAGTACAATACCATGGAAAGGTAGTAGGTGAACTTGTTCTTCAGGATGAGATCATCCCGAAGCCATAGATTCTTAGATTTGGGAGTGAAAAAGCCCCAATCCTTGACAAAGTCCCAGTAGAGCTGGTAAACGGTGGCACCTGAGGACGAGATGAGGACCATCCACATCCAGAATGGTGTCGGTGTGACATTGTACTTGAATCTGACGGCAGCCGCCACCATCGCCGACACGTACTTCCCGGCGTTGGCGAGCTGATTAATGTCATGTTCCTCTATGTACCTTCTTAAACACTTCAAGGAAAAAATGGCCACAAGGTTCAGTTTGAAACTGATTTTGACAACTTGAGATCTTACTGTTGTTGGTATGTCGATTCATACCTGCATAGCTCTCCAATAGTAAGGGAGAAAAGAGATGACATAGGCCAGGTGTTTGTACTGCTGGCTGGTAGTACAAGTCTCATATGGGTTAGCCCTAAAGCTTCCTGCCATGAAGTAGCACGCTGCAAACTCCATGTGCCTTAACAATGGAATCTGGAACATGTACAAGTTTAGCTTGTAAGAACTTGCATTTTGAGGCTCCTCGGTTGTAGTATAATCATGCAATTATTAATTATTACCTGACTAGTTAGCTGGTCAGCCATGAAGAAATCGGCCATCAGAACCTGGATCACAAGGCAAGATAGGCTTATCATCAGCTATATGTTCATAGCTGTTTGGCGGATTGGAAACTATAGATGTCCCCCCTTACCTTGTAGAATGGTGAGAACATGATGTTGCGCATGATGCGCATGAAGCAGTAACGCGTCGAGCGGTAGAACACATTGAACGGGCAGAGTAAAAGTCCGGCTGACAGCTGAAACAGGTAGATTCAGAATATTGAGAATTGACATCAGTTGCAACATAGCCCAAGTTCGAAAGTTATCTTCTGGTGCCACATATATAGTTTGTGTTTCTTACCACTATGAGCCCCCCGGGCACGGCGTTGGCGTAGGATGCGCCTGCATTCCTGAGGAAGAGGTTGATGACCAGCGCGGCGACGACCGTGCACATGATGGAGGCGGACATGAGGAAGGCGTCCCGGTGCGTGAGGGCGGTGTTGGGGGCGAAGTCGAAGATGAAATTCTGGTTTATCCGGGTGCTCTTCCACATGAAGAGGTTACATCCGTAGAGGAAGCAGTGCAGGCTGATGAGCGCGAACATGCTGCACAAGAGCAAAGGCACAATCTACTGTCAGGCCAAGGTAAAACTGCACCCCTAACAATCTGAGATATGGAATAAAATGAAATCATGCCCAGAACAGAGCTCTTATGTATGGTCAGAACCTTGGCCTTAGATTACCTGAAGACATGGTAGACTACCTCCATGTAGGCCGTGTTTCCAGTTGAGGCGAAAATGCCGGAAACATGTGCCAGGATGGCGTATATGATGAACAGGCTCACAAATGTGCCCGTGAACAGCCCTGAAAATTTGAAAACCGCAGAGTTAGAATTCTAAATTTCTTCACCATAGGTACATGGTAGGACTGTGAATATCTGAATCTACGCGCCTGCCTACCTACGAGGAAGGTGATCATGTGGGTGTTCTTGGGCTGCTGCGGGTTGAGGTACTTCATCGCCACCATCCTGTCGTTGCCCGCAAAGTGCTTCAGGAAGAGTGCCTCCACCTCGTCTGACAGCTGAAGAACCTGCTCAAAATTCCATGGCATATACACACATCAATTCATTCTGTTTGTGTGTCTTGTAGGTCTGAAACTCTTGTAAAAATTTGTAAGACGACGATACCTTGTCGGAGGTGCTGAATGACGATCTCTTCACCTTCTGCGAGAAAAGGTCCGTCGCCCGCTGCTGCTCCGACACCTGAGAGAGCATTTTGTGTCAGTTGCCGACTGCAAACTACACATCAGTTTTGTTACAAGATTTTTTTTTCCAGAGCTGCGCTAGTCTCTGTTGGTACTACTGGAGTACTATCAGTGCACATCACTGTAGTCTACATCTGTAGCTGCCCATTCACTAGAACCACACAGATCACTAGCTGTGCTACTTGATAATACTTGATAGTATTCTTTTTCTGGATAAAGAGCTGATGCTACTACATGATAACAAGTATATACTCCCATAAAAGAAGTGTTGATTAAGGACACTCTCTTCTCTTTATTCTGTCTATTGTTTAGGACTCTAGACTGTTCCTGCCCATCCATTTTCCAAAGTATACATATCCATCAGTTCAGCTATGCATGTCAATTCTATTGCTAGCTTTTTTACTTCAGAGCTAGGCTAGTGCAAATTGCAGTAGTATGTCAATTCAGTAAATCACTAGGACGACCCTAAAAGATACCACAGCCATGTCTTGATTATAGCTGATGAAGAGTATATTCTCCCCTAAAAGAAGTGTTAATTAAGTACTACAACCTCCTTAATTATGTTGTTTAAAAGATTCTACACTGTTCCTGTCCATCCATTTTGCAAAGTACGTGTGCATTTGTATATGTTGCTAGCTAGTGGGCAAAGTATGTTAATTATGACGTACGTACCTTGACGAATTTCTTGAGAATCTTGGTGAAGGCCTTTACATTCAGAGAACTGCACCCATCCATCCATCATCCATGCAACAGAAAAAGTCACAAGAAATCCGTCAGCCCCCGCCACCACCAAGGCGTCATCACAATTCTCATGGCGAAAGCAAAGTCGTGCATGGCGTATGCCGGCCGGAGTATGCACCTGAACTTCTTGAGCAGCTCGAGGCCGCGGTAGAGCGCCATGAAGGCGTCGCGGATGTTCTTCTCGGCGTGCTGCACCTTCTTCCGGTGGACGAAGGCCGCGGCAGGGTCGGCGCCGTCCTTGCGCAGCACGTTCACCAGCTCCTCCCACACCTTGAGCGCCGCCCGCCCCGGGTTGCTCGCCGGGATGTCGATGCGCACCGTCGACGGCAGCTGCAGCCTGCCGCCCCTGCCGCTGCCCTCCTTCTTGCAGTCCTTCTTCCCAGGCAGCCCCACGAAGCTGACGCCGTTGCGCTCTAGCGCCGCCATCACCTCGTCCGCCACCGCCGCGCCCTCCGTCATCTGCGCCTGCTGCAGCTCCACGCTCCCATCTGCACCGTGCCATGCGTGTCAGTGTCAGAGTCTCCGATCGATCGGTCGTGCTAGTGGTCACGTGGCCATGCCATATTGCCATGCACACGCGTAAAGGATCGAGAGGCCGATAATGGGGTTCATGTGCTGGGACGTGACGGGGGTTGGTTGGGTGTCGTACGTCGACACCAACGGACGTGCGTGTGCGCGCACCGGTAGTATGGAGTATGGACTATGGGCACCTACCTGACATGGACTGCGGCGTGGCGAGGCCCGAGAGGAGGTAGCGGCCAGAGTTGCTGAGCGCCGGCGAGGGCGGCGCCACCGCCCGTACGGAGCGGCCGCGGCCAGAGCCCCGGGCGCGGCGGGTGGCGGCGTGGTCGGCGAGGATGCGCTTGACGTCGGCGAGGATGCGGAGCTGGTCGATGACCGCCTCGCCGCGGCCCAGCAGCTCCGCCTCCTGCGCCGCGTAGAAGGTGCTCACCTTCTCCAGCTCCTCGTCCGCCTTCTCCAGGAACTCCCGCTCCTGCACACGTCAAACACGTGTACAAAACATCAATTACTTGCACGTACGGTTAATGAAGATGAGTAGTTCAGTCGCAGATGCATCGATCGATGAATGCATGCATTCATCAGCTTACATGCTTGTCCGTGGATCGCACGAGCTCCCCTGAATCCCCGCTCTCCTCGTCCTCCTGCATGCCAAAATGCACATCATCAGTACCGTGAACGCACGTAGCCAGATCAACTCGTATCGCCTGACGCGCGCACGAACGCACCATGGAGGCCTGCACTCTGGGCGCGAACCGAGCGGCGAGGGCGCGGACGGGGTCGAGCACGGAGAAGCCGGCGCTCTCGACGCCGGCGGCGAGGGCGGCGGTCTCCGGCGAGGAGTCTCCTGCGCTGCTGTCGTCGGCGTCGCGCCGTTCGACCTTGATCTTCTTGATGAGCTTCTTGAGGCCCCTGTAGTCGACGAAGGCGGGCTTCCACTCGGGGATGATGCTGGCATCGTACTCCCGCGAGAACTTCACCATGTCCTCCGCCTATATACCACCACTCCAGCACTCCACTATGATCAGGCCGATCGATGGTTGGTCGGGGGTTGAAGCGGGTTGCTTCTTGTCCGAGCCGATCGAGCGAGCGAGTTGCTCACATGCGGAGGACAAGAGGAGGAGGGAGGCCGGAGGGGGACAGGGACAGGCAGGAGTGATGGGAGAAGCAATCGTGCTTATATAGACCGAGGGACAGAAGCTACGTCCGATACTCTTCCTTGCCCTCCCTCTCTCTCTCCCCCCACTACCGAATGACAAATTGGGAGGGAGGCACTAGTGCTCGCGATGAGGGCTCCGATCCACCGCTAGTGCCGCGGAAAAGGAAGGAAGATGCTGAAAAAGCATTAGGCCGGACGAATTAAAAGGCGGAACTAATCGTAAAGCAGCGCCGAGAAAGTCGACGGAATTCGTTCGTAGTGGAGAGACACAATGCGGTACGCGATATATGTTTTGAGTATATGTTGCTGCTGCTCGATCTGTAACTGGTTGCAATTTGCATGCGTCACTCAGGAAGAAAAGCAGAGGCAGGAAGGAAAGGGTGGCCAGGGGTGGAAGAAGATGAGGGAGGGAATTGAAGGGGGGGCACGTCCGTTGCCTTGCCTGCTTTAGCTCGTTAGTTTTCTTCTCGAGCTTAGCTTGGTGCCCTGCCCCCATCTTTTGGGCGAAAAGACAGGGGAGCTAAGCAACACGCTTACTTGAGCTACCCGCTCACGTACCCTGCCACTTATCCGGCCTGCCTGAAAACGCGAACAAACTGATTACAGCTAGCTAGCTAGATCACACGTTTATTAGACCCATACGATGCATATGATCGGCGCCCCGTGTCGTGTCGGTGTGGCTGTGTGCATCGCAATGATGCAGAGGCCCAGGGTTTCGACTTCTTTTCTGAAAAAAAAAGTATGTCGTGTCAATTCATATCATGCATGCATCGTTATTGCCAAGATCATCATGCACGCTTACCTGAGCATCCTAAACATCAGAAAAATGTGAAGACCCTCTGCACTAGCACTACTGAAGGATCACTACGGCAGCTAGAAATGAGCCGCCAACGCGTCGCTGCCGTCGCTCCTCTATCGGAACCGGCTTGACCTTGTCATTACTAGCTAGCTAGGGCCTAACTAAGGGTTCAGTGGCCGGAGCACCCAAATTATCAGGGTAATCTGGTTTCTTCTACTTCTAGATTTAACCTAATTAATTAATCCCGCGTGTAACTGAACACGCTTTTGATTAATCACCCACCACGCTTAATTTGGTGCAATGGCGCACGTTATGTGTGGAGGTGTCGATGAGTGTGGTGTGCTTTACACATTTCGTGGGTGGATTGGGCGGCAAAGAAAGGGAGATCGACTAATCGCAAGTTGGAGGGAGATCCCATTAGTTGTACGTACGTATGCGAGGGAGCGAGCAAGCACGCACTCACGCGAGCTGCAGATGCATTGTGCGGCAGCTGGTGGTGGTGAGCGGCTGCGTCCTGCGTCCGGCGGCGAGGTCCTGACGTGGCCGTGACGCGCCGGCGACAGCCTCCGCACCTGGCTCTGCATGCATGCATGCACGCACAAGTGGGACGTGCCTAGCTTTTCGCCCTGCACCGGGTACACGCCCTATCGGTCAACTAGTAAAAAAAATGTAGACCCGGTCTAGCCACTTGAAGCACCTGAAAGTAAAGGAAAAACTACAGGATCTCAAAAAATAGAGAGAGAGAGAGAGAGAGAGAGAGAGAGAGAGGAAGAACTACATGTCCTGGACACGTACGGCTCAAGTCAAGGCATTGGCCAGTTCTTTTTTTTCAAAGGCGGCAAAGAGCTTGTTTTATTCGATAACTACAAAGGATTGGCTAAAAAAAAAGATAATTACAAAGGAAAACAGTAGTCAGTGTACTCCTATAAGTGAAGAAAACAAGATACTATACGAGCATGAATAAATAAAATCACATCAAATACCAAACTTACCGTCCTAAGCTATCGAGAAAGAATTATTCTAAAGTTAAGGCTAACGACCGGGTTGTTTGATCCGAGCAAACTTATTAGAGGATGAATGAATAAATAAAATCACATCAATGACACGTGTGCTCATGGAAAAAAGTTGAGGAAATCTTCATCAGATGGCCATCGATATCGACCAAGATCTGTAAATATATTTAGCTATTGGCTCTCCCATGGACATGGCTGACCTGAGAGCAACTCTAGCAGACCCCGTATAATGCCGACCCGCATAAGCCGTTTACAGTTCGACGAAGAACTGTTTTGCGGGTCGAAATCGTGCGCGGCAGAGTAGACCCCGTATATGAAACTGTATAATTTGAAAAAAACTTTCGCGGGAGAAATTGCAACCACACTAGTTCATCACATACTACATGATCATTCATAGTTCATCACCACATACTACTGTTGGAAATATGCCCTAGAGGCAATAATAAAATGGTTATTATTATATTTCCTTGTTCGTGATAATTGTCTATTGTTCATGCTATAATTGTGTTATCCGGAAATCATAATACATGTGTGAATACATAGACCACAACATGCCCCTAGTGAGCCTCTAGTTGACTAGCTCGTTGATCAATAGATGGTTACGGTTTCCTGACCATGGACATTGGATGTCGTTGATAACGGGATCACATCATTAGGAGAATGATGTAATGGACAAGACCCAATCCTAAGCATAGCACTAGATCGTGTAGTTCGTTTGCTAGAGCTTTTCTAATGTCAAGTATCATTTCCTTAGACCATGAGATTGTGTAACTCCCGGATACCGTAGGAATGCTTTGGGTGTATCAAATGTCACAACGTAACTGGGTGACTATAAAGGTGGACTACAGGTATCTCCGAAAGTGTCTGTTGGGTTGGCACGAATCGAGACTGGGATTTGTCACTCCGTGTGACGGAGAGGTATCTCTGGGCCCACTCGGTAATACATCATCATAATGAGCTCAATGTGACTAAGGAGTTAGTCATGGGATCATGTGTTACGGAACGAGTAAAGAGACTTACCGGTAACGAGATTGAACAAGGTATAGGGATACCGACGATCGAATCTCGGGCAAGTAACATACCGATTGACAAAGGGAATTGTATACGGGATTGATTGAATCCCCGACATCGTGGTTCATCCGATGAGATCATCGTGGAACATGTGGGAGCCAATATGGGTATCCAGATCCCGCTATTGGTTATTGGCCGGAGAGGTGTCTCGGTCATGTCTGCATGGTTCCTGAACCCGTAGGGTCTACACACTTAAGGTTCGGTGACGCTAGAGTTGTTATGGGAAATAGTATGTGGTTACCAAATGTTGTTCGGAGTCCCAGATGAGATCCCGGACGTCACGAGGAGTTCCGGAATGGTCCGGAGGTGAAGATTTATATATGGAAAGTCATCATACGGTCACCGGAAGTATTCGGGGGTTTGCCGGTATTGTACTGGGACCACCGAAGGGGTTCCGGGGGTCCACCTGCCCCGGAGGGCCCTATGGGCTGTATGTGGAAGGGAACCAGCCTCTAAGTGGGCTGGGCGCCATCCCCCTTAGGGCCCATGCGCCTAGGGTTGGGGGGAAACCCTAAAGGGGGCGCCCCCCTTGGCTTGGGGGGCAAGCCCCCTCCCCTTGGCCGCCGCCCCCCTCTAGATCTCATCTGGAGGGGCCGGCCCCCTTCCCTCTTCGCCCTATAAATAGAGGGGAGGAGGGAGGGCAGCAGCACCTTATCCAAGGCGCAGCCCTCCCCCTCTCCAACACCCCTCCTCCTCCGTTGAGCTTGGCGAAGCCCTGCCGGAGAACTGCAAGCTCCACCACCACGCCGTCGTGCTGCCGGAGTTGTCTTCCCCAACCTCTCCCTCCTCCTTGCTGGATCAAGGCGCGGGAGACGTCACCGGGCTGCACGTGTGTTGAACGCGGAGGCGCCGTTGTTCGGCGCTTAGATCGGAATCGACCGCGATCTGAATCGCTGCGTGTACGACTCCTCCAACCGCGTTCTTGCAACGCTTCCGCATCGCGATCTTCAAGGGTATGAAGATGCACTCCCCTCTCTCTCGTTGCTAGTCTCTCCATAGATTGATCTTGGTGATGCATAGAATTTTTTTAATTTCTACACCGATTCCCAACAGTGGCATCATGAGCCAGGTCTATGCGTAGTTTCTATGCATGAGTAGAACACAAGTTGTTGTGGGCGTCGATTTTGTCAATTTACTTGCCGTTACTAGTCTTATCTTGATTCGGCGGCATCGTGGGATGAAGCGGCCCGGACCGACCTTACACGTACGCTTACGTGAGACAGGTTCCACCGACTGACATGCACTAGTTGCATAAGGTGGCTAGCGGGTGTCTGTCTCTCCCACTTTAATCGGATCGGATTCGATGAAATGGGTCCTTATGAAGGGTAAATAGAAATTGGCATATCACGTTGTGGTTTTGGCGTAGGTAAGAAACGTTCTTGCTAGAAACCTATAGCAGCCACGTAAAAATTTGCAACAACAATTAGAGGACGTCTAACTTGTTCTTGCAGCATATGCCGTGTGATGTGATATGGCCAAAAGGATGTGATGAATGATATATGTGATGTATGAGATTGATCATGTTCTTGTAATAGGAATCACGACTTGCATGTCGATGAGTATGACAACCGGCAGGAGTCATAGGAGTTGTCTTAATTTATTGTATGACCTGCGTGTCAATGAAAACGCCATGTAATTACTTTACTTTATTGCTAACCGTTAGCCATAGTAGTAGAAGTAATAGTTGGCGAGACAACTTCATGAAGACACGATGATGGAGATTATGATGATGGAGATCATGGTGTCATGCCGGTGACGATGATGATCATGGCGCCCCGAAGATGGAGATCAAAAGGAGCAAAATGATATTGGCCATATCATGTCACTATTTGATTGCATGTGATGTTTATCATTTTTTTTACATCTTATTTGCTTAGAACGACGGTAGCATAAATAAGATGACCCCTCGCTAAAATTTCAAGAAAGTGTTTCCCCTAACTGTGCACCGTTGCGAAGGTTCGTTGTTTCGAAGCACCACGTGATGATCGGGTGTGATAGATTCTAACGTTCGAATACAACGGGTGTAAGCCAGATTTACACATGCAAAACACTTAGGTTGACTTGACGAGCCTAGCATGTACAGACATGGCCTCGGAACACGGAAGACCGAAAGGTCGAACATGAGTCGTATAGAAGATACGATCAACATAGAGATGTTCACCGTTGATGACTAGTCTGTCTCACGTGATGATCGGACACGGCCTAGTCGATTCGGATCATGTATCACTTAGATGACTAGAGGGATGTCTATCTGAGTGGGAGTTCATTGAATAATTTGATTAGATGAACTTAATTATCATGAACTTAGTCTAAAATCTTTACAATATGTCTTGTAGATCAAATGGCCCACGCTAATGTTGCCCTCAACTTCAATGCGTTCCTAGAGAAAACCAAGCTGAAAGACGATGGTAGCAACTACACGGACTGGGTCCGTAACTTGAGGATCATCCTCATAGCTGCCAAGAAAGCATATGTCCTTGAAGCACCGCTAGGTGACGCACCTGTTTTCCCAGCAACTCAAGACGTTATGAACGCCTGGCAGTCGCGTAGTGATGATTACTCCCTGGTTCAGTGCGGCATGCTTTACAGCTTAGAACTGGGGCTCCAAAAGCGTTTTGAGCAACACGGAGCATATGAGATGTTCCAAGAGCTGAAAATGGTTTTCCAAGCTCATGCCCGAGTCGAGAGATATGAAGTCTCCGACAAGTTCTACAGTTGTAAGATGGAGGAGAATAGTTCTGTCAGCGAGCACATACTCAAAATGTCTGGGTTGCACAACCGCTTGTCTCAGCTGGGAGTTAATCTCCTGGATGACGCGGTCGTTGACAGAATCCTTCAGTCGCTTCCACCTAGCTACAAGAGCTTTGTGATGAACTTCAATATGCAGGGGATGGAAAAAACCATTCCTGAGGTATATTCAATGCTGAAATCAGCGGAGGTGGAGATCAAAAAGGAACATCAAGTGTTGATGGTGAATAAAACCACTAAGTTCAAGAAAGGCAAGGGTAAAAAGAACTTCAAGAAGGACGGCAAGGGAGTTGCCGCGCCCGGTAAGCAAGCTGCCGGGAAGAAGCCAAAGAATGGACCCAAGCCTGAGACTGAATGCTTTTATTGTAAGGGAAACGGTCACTGGAAGCGGAACTGCCCCAAGTACTTAGCGGATAAGAAGGCCGGCAATACCAAAGGTATATGTGATATACATGTTATTGATGTGTACCTTACCAACGCTCGTAGTAGCTCCTGGGTATTTGATACCGGTGCGATTGCTCATATTTGTAACTCAAAACAGGAGCTGCGGAATAAGCGGAGACTGGCGAAGGACGAGGTGACGATGCGCGTCGGGAATGGTTCCAAGGTCGATGTGATCGCCGTCGGCACGCTACCTCTACATCTGCCTACGGGATTAGTTTTAAACCTCAATAATTGTTATTTAGTGCCAGCTTTGAGCATGAACATTGTATCTGGATCTCGCTTAATGCAAGATGGCTACTCATTTAAATCTGAGAATAATGGTTGTTCTATTTATATGAGAGATATGTTTTATGGTCATGCCCCGCTGGTCAATGGTTTATTCTTATTGAATCTCGAACGTGATGTTACACATATTCATAGTGTGAATGCCAAAAGATGTAAGGTTGATAATGATAGTCCCACATACTTGTGGCACTGCCGCCTTGGTCACATTGGTGTCAAACGCATGAAGAAACTCCATGCAGATGGACTTTTGGAGTCTCTTGATTATGAATCATTTGACACGTGCGAACCATGCCTCATGGGCAAAATGACCAAGACTCCGTTCTCCAGAACAATGGAGCGAGCAACCAACTTATTGGAAATCATACATACTGATGTGTGCGGTCCAATGAGCGTTGAGGCTCGCGGTGGTTATCGTTATGTTCTCACCCTCACTGATGACTTAAGTAGATATGGGTATGTCTACTTAATGAAACACAAGTCTGAGACCTTTGAAAAGTTTAAGGAATTTCAGAGTGAGGTTGAGAATCAACATGACAGGAAAATAAAGTTCTTACGATCAGATCGTGGAGGGGAATATTTGAGTCACGAATTTGGCACGCACTTAAGGAAATGTGGAATTGTTTCACAACTCACGCCGCCTGGAACACCTCAGCGTAATGGTGTGTCCGAACGTCGTAATCGCACTCTATTAGATATGGTGCGATCTATGATGTCTCTTACCGATCTACCGCTATCATTTTGGGGTTATGCTTTAGAGACTGCCGCATTCACTTTAAATAGGGCTCCGTCGAAATCCGTTGAGACGACACCGTATGAATTATGGTTTGGGAAGAAACCTAAGCTGTCGTTTCTGAAAGTTTGGGGATGCGATG